>SJYT01083140.1:3068-33639 GCA_006410635.1 Cephalophus harveyi
TACTCCAGGTGTTTCTTGACTTCCTACTTTTGCATTCCAGTCCCCTATAATGAAAAGGATATCTTTTTTGATTGTTAGTTCTAAAAGGTCTTGTAAGTCTTCATAGAACCATTCAACTTCAGCTTCTTCAGCGTTACTGGTTGGAGCATAGACTTGGATTACCGTGATATTGAATTGTTTGCCTTGGAAACGAACAGAGATCATTCTGTCATTTTTGAGATTGCATCCAAGTACTGCATTTCGGACTCTTTTGTTGACCATGATGGCTACTCCATTTCTTCCGAGGGATTCCTGCCCACAGTAGTAGATATGATGGTCATCTGAGTTAAATTCACCCATTCCAGTCCATTTTAGTTTGCTGATTCCTAGAATGTCGATGTTCACTCTTGCCATCTCCTGTTTGACCACTTGCAATTTGCCTTGATTCATGGACCTGACATTCCAGGTTCCTATGCAGTATTGCTCTTTACAGCATCAGACCTTATTTCTATCACCAGTCACATCCATCAACTGGGTTCATGGTTGTTACACCCATTTTAATTGCTTACAGTGGATATCTGGAGCTGACTGAGTGAGAAATCTATCCTTTAGGATCACTTTTCCCTCTTCACTTTTGGGGTTAATCTCAGTGAATCTGTGAAGAGCTTCTCTCAGTCTATCTAGGAATTTAGCAGGAGCTTCCTTCTCCTCCTGTTCCATGTTTACCAATTTGTCATAGTTTAAAGGCTTAGCACATGCTTGCCTGAGTCCTTCAAGAATACATCTGACAAAATAACTCTGATCCCATCTTCCTTTAGCTGTGTTGTAGTCCCAGTCTGGTTCTGTAATTGGGATCACCTGAATCCCATTGGGAGGTGGTTATCTCGTCCTCCCTCTTCCCTGTTGATTGATTACCAAGCCATTCATCTCCATAAGGAACCGCTTTGCTGAAAACTTAACTTTTTGATCGGGAGTCAGCGTTTGTCCCAAGATATACATCACATCCTTACAAGTATGGTCATAAAGCAGAGTAACACCTTTAAAAGCTCTAATATATTTTTATTGATTACCAAGCCATTCATCTCCATAAGGAACCGCTTTGCTGAAAACTTAACTTTTTGATCGGGAGTCAGCGTTTGTCCCAAGATATACATCACATCCTTACAAGTATGGTCATAAAGCAGAGTAACACCTTTAAAAGCTCTAATATATTTTTCTGGGTCCTCTAAATAGTCTCCCAGATCCTCTTTGATTCTTTGTATTTCTTGAAAAGAAAAAGGCTTATTAACTCTCATAGACTAATTATTTCTCCCAGTGGGTGCTTCATGAAGAGGCAACAGCTTGGGCTGTTCCTCAGCCTCTCTGGCTGCTCTGCGCATATGATCCCAGGGATAGATTTGAGAAATCTGTTTTTCTTTATCTCTTTGTCTCCTGTCCTCCATATCATCTCTTACTTTGTTGGTCTGAGTCTCTACTGAAACCACAGTAGTCTGAGGTCGTACTGAGACAGGAGTTGTTTGAACCCTACTTGGGCAGTTTGAATCTCAGTTTGGGTTTCCACGGAGACCAAGGCAATCCTTCTTGGGTGGGTTCTCTGACTTTCAGTTTGCTTAGTTGGGAGCCCCGGGTACAGGGGTGAAGTAGGAGGACAGGAGGGAGCTGAAGGTGTCACACCCAAATCTATACCATTAGGACACAAATCTGGCATATTTTGCAGAGAGAAAAAGGGCAACAGATATCTTACTTCTACCCATTTCCCTTGTTTTCTACAGAACTGGCCTAATTATAAAACAGTATTATACTTAAGAGACCCTCCAACTGGCCACCGTTCGCCATCCTCCAGTGGGTACTGTGGCCATGCAGTATCATATAGGAAGACCAGGTGTGTCTTCTTTAAGCCCTGGGGATCAAATCCATCCCAGTTTTTCAGGATACAGTTCAAAGGAGTGAGGCTGGAATTGTTAGCTCCTATCTGTAAGAGAGAAAAAAAGCAACCAGCACCATCTTTCTACCGGAGGCATCCCTCCCTGCTCTAGATGTGGGCGTAGACAGACTTTACACCAAAGCTTTTCTTTCCTGGTCGGACTTAGTCTGTCCCTTACAGATGCAGGCATCATATTCGTCCCTCCCGGTTCTACCACCAAGATGGGGTGGGGATGTAGACCTGATGGCATCCTTGACTGACATCCAGCTTCTCATCATTAAAACCTTGCTTGCCTCTGGTGCCACTGGGGTGCAATCAGAGTAACCTTCCGAAATGCCTCCCAGGCTAAGACCACTGGGGGAAACATTCATAATCTGAGTGCTTGTGCACAACCCTGAGTATATTCCTGACCAAAATAAGACTGATACAGACATAAAACTGAGATGCTTCTTTCAAGCATCACCACACCAGTATAAGAGCCTCCTCTGGTCCACTAAGAGCCAGCGTTACCAAAGGGGAAAAAACCCATTGCAGTCCCAATCTGAGACTCAGAGTTGCTCTTGGAGCTAGAGCTCCATCTAGCTTCTGAACTTTTGATTCCTAGTGAGGCTAGGCACTTTCTGACTACCAATCCAAGTTTGGGACCTAAGTAACAGTATACAGTAACAGCTTAGATTACAAGTCCCTTGAAAGTCTATGATCTGATGGATTAGGTTAGTACTTCTAATTCCAAGGAGTCGTGAAATGGTCAAAGAGACGGAAAAGCTTGACCGAGAAAGGAGAGTTTGGTCCACACGCTTTGCCCATTTCTGCTCGGTCCCCCAAAGGAGACATTGGGTGCCTCTTGGCAGTGGCAGGTCGGTATAATCCCCCAACAGGTTTCTGCCATAAGCTGTATGAGGTCACTGCAGAACCGCAGAGAAGGGCTCCTCACTTGCTTCGTGAAGGGCATTTCATTCATTCACACAAGCACACTATAGAGTTAGTAAAGTACATCAGAAAACATGTTCGCTAGGAGAGCAAAGAGCTAGAGCTGAAAGCATCCTTACCTTGTCCTGAAGAATCCTGGATGAGCCCCCAAGATGAAAGGTTGTTGCTGAATCACACAAAGATGCCAGGATTCTTGACCTCTGGAGGAGAAGAATTCAATCCGGGGCCAGAGATGAGGCTTGATCGCTCAGAGCTTTTGTGTAATACAGTTTTATTAAAGTATAAAGGAGATAGAGAAAGCTTCTGACATAGGCATCAGAAGGGGGCAGAAAGAGTACCCCCTGCTAGTCTTCAGCTGGATGTTATATAGTCACTAGCAGTTTGTTAATGAAAGGAAGGAATGTCTTAAAACTCAGAATGGCACCAGGCCCCTCATCCATAAGATGTATTTTGGGATAATCTTGACATCAGATGAGTCATCCCAGGCCATAAAATGATTGACTTGAATCTTGTAGAAAGGCAGATTACAATGCAAATAGTTTTGTTTACAAAGTTTAGGGGAACATTGTCTGAGTATAACATACTTGTTTGTCAAGTCGTTCCTGAGCCATTAGGCAGAACCGACTTGAAGACAGAGTTTGGGTAAATGCAGAGCATATTAACATAGCTTAAGACAAACATTTCCATAAGAAAAATGCATTAGTTAACTCAAGGTTTGAGAATAATTCACTTCAGGTGAAACTAGGTGTCATTATGGCAACACAGTATTTTAAGAGAAACCTCCTTTTAAATTTGTATAGAGAAGGAAAAAAAAATCACTAGTTTGTTTCCTCTTGCTGCTTAAGAGAGATAAAAATGTCTGACACTTGGAGCCTATTTCCTCCGTTTGGAGACCCCTGGCCTTCCTGCCTGTTACCTTCTCAGAACCTAGCAGCTGATCAGAGAGCTAAGAGAGCAGCATTATAGAACAATGACCTAATAGGGGTTGCCACCTTAGTTCCACAGACTAATTTGCCAGAAACTCCTTCATATACTGAAGGTGAGATTCTTAAAACTAAGAGTGAGGGCTTTCAAGATCATATGGGGTGGTTCCACAAGGAGGGGCTTCTTTTTTTGCCTGGGAACCTCCAATGGAAGTTGGTTAACTCCTTATATGCCACACTTATTTGGGGAAAATACCTTCCAAAGATTACTAGAAAGTTCCTTCAGAGGAACAGGTCTCCTCTTGTCCCACTTGCCAATTAAACAACTCCCAAGAAGCTCAAAGACTCCAGCTGGCCCAGCTGGGGGACTGGAGTCCCCATCTAATGATGTGGGACCTACCCAGGAGAGGACTGGCAGATGGACTTCACCCAGATGCCAGTTTCTTAAGGGTATAAATACCTACTAATCATAATAGATGTATTCACAGGATGGATTGAAGGCTTTCCCACTTGGACTGAGAAGGCTGAGGAGGTGGTAAAAAACTGCTCCATGAAATCATTCCGAGATTTGCTCTGCCCAGGTCATTACAAAGTGACAATGGGACATCATTTACTTCTAAGGTCACACAAGGGGTCTCTAAAGCATTGGGCATTATTTGTTACCTCCATTGTGCTTGGAGGCCTCAGTCTTCAGGAAAAATAAAAACAGCCAACCAATTCTTAAAATCAGCGATAAAAAGATAACCCAGGAGACCTCCCTGGGATGGAAGGAGGCTTTACCAGTAGCTCTCCTCTGTACCCATAAGACCCTTAAGGAACAGGTTGGTCTTAGTCCTTATGAGATGCTATATGGGAGAACTTTTGTTTATGTCAATGAGCTCTTCCTAGATCCAGAGGCTCAGACCCTCTCGTCTTATACCATCGCCATTGAGTAGTTCCAACAGGATATACACTTGTGGGGTATCAGTCAGGAGCCAAAAGATTCTAAAGATATTTACCTACTATATGGTAAGAGTCACCACTATATGCTCCAGGGACTCAAGTCCTAATTAGGATCTGGAAGAATGGATCCCCAAAAGCTCAACTCCAGCCCACATGGAAGGGCCCCTACCCTGTGATACTTTCTAGCCTCACAACAGTCAAGGTACCAGGACATGAATCCTAGATTCACTGCTTATGAGTCAAGCCATGAAAGAAAACAGAAAAAGACACTTAATACACTGTGAGCCTCTAGGAGATCTCAGATACCTATCCAGGACTACAAATGAGTGCCATTCTAATGAACACCCCCAAAATTAAGTTTCTGGAGATAAGATTTCTCAGGTCAGCTCTAAAGAGCCAGAATAGCTTGATGGGGGTTGTACTCCAAAATAGACAGGAGATAGATCTCCTGATTCTTGAACAAGGAGGGACCTGAGCCATCTTGAATGAAACATGTTGTTTCTGGGTAAATATCTCCAGCCAAGTTAAAGAAAGTCTCAGAGTCCTCAGGAAAAACCTTCAGGCCCTACAGGATCTCAAAGAATGAGCTGGAGATTTCTTGGGGTGGCTACAGTTTCTTTGGGGGATCCTTCCCCTGGAGAGGGGAAATTTGGAGCTGGCTAATGGCCCTCCTAATCCCTGTTATCACCATATGATTGCTTCATGTACTATCAATTGTCTAACCCATTTTGTCTCTGCCCAAGTCAACAATCTACAACATGCAGTGCTAGTTCAACAAGGATGTATAAAACCACCTGCCCACAGAAAATATCACTCATCCTTAGATAGACACTGCTATAAGGACTCGAGGCTTGAGACTAGCAAGGGGGTGGGGGAGGGAGGCCTAATACCCCTTGCCATCCCACTTCAGCAGGAGGTAGCCAGAGAGACCTCAATGCCCCTATTCCCAAAGAATTGGGCCCTCCTTGGCTTGAATGGGGGATGATAGGTAGTCAGAATAGGAAAAAAGAGTCCAAAATGGTGGTGGCTAAAAGACAAAGAAGGGAAAAGCCTGTGAAAATAGAACAAAGGAAGGTCCGAGGACCAGAGTGAGGACCTCAGGTAAAACAAACAGCCCTCCTGGCTAGCCCAATTTACATAGGACAGACTTGTGGGGAGGAGACAAATGTATAAAAGGAGAAAGCTTAGAAGGATCTGAGCCTCTCTTTTCTCAGTCTTTTGGGTCGGCCCACCCTCACTCCTTGAGTGTGTACTATCCTTTGTTTTTCCTAATAAAACTGAGCTATAACACTGGTCCATCCACCACTTCAAATTTTTGCTGCAGAGAGACAGAGCTGAGGAAATTACACACTCCCCCAATACCTTCAAAGGTTTTGGAGCTCCCCTGGTGGCTCAGATGGTAAAGAACCTTTCTGTAATGCGGGAGACCTGGATTCGATCCCTGGGTCAGGAAGATCCCTTGTAGAAGGGAGTGGCTATCTACTCCAATATTCTTGCCTGGAGAATTCCATGGACAGAGGAGCCTGGTGGGCTACAGTTTATGTGGTCAAAAAAGAGTTGGACATGACTGAGCAACTAACACTTTCATTTTCAAAGGTTTGTTTAAGGCATTCAGCAAAGATCTTCCAAGTTTACCAGTTCAATTCAGAGCAAAATCATTATTTTTTTTTTATCTTTATTAGTCTTGAATGTTAGTTTCCAGTTTTTACTAGTTTGTATGGCTCTGGTGCAGAGAAGGCAATGGCACCCCACCCCAGTACTCTTGCCTGGAAAATCCCATGGATGGAGGAACCTGGTAGGCTGCAGTCCATGGGGTTGCTGGGAGTCGGACATGACTGAGTGACTTAACTTTCACTTTTCACTTTCATGCATTGGAGAAGGCAATGGCAACCCACTACAGTGTTCTTGCCTGGAGAATCCCAGGGATGGGGGAGCCTGGTGGGCTACTGTCTATGGGATCTCACAGAGTCAGACATGATTTAAGCAACTTAGCAGCAGCAGCATGGCTCAGGTGGCTCAGTGGTAAAGAAACCACCTGCCAACACAGGAGCAACAGGAGATGTGGGTTTGATCTCTGCTTGGGAAGATACCTTGGTGTAGGAAATGGCAAACCACTCCAATATTCTTGCCTGGAAATTTCTATGGAGAGAGAAGCCTGGTGGGTTACAGTCCATGGTGTTGCAAAGAGTCAGACAAGAGTAAGTGAGCATACACACGTGCATACACACACACATACTCACACATGTGCACACATGTCTCAGGCCACCCTATTGGTTTCCTTTAGTAAGTTCAATTAATAGCTGTTGAGATGTAGATTTATATGCCTTGTCTTATAGTACCACACAGGAGAAGCATTATCAGTGAAACATGCTTATTCCACAATATAATTAAACAAAAGAGATGTAACCATCTTATGCTGCTGCTGCTGCTAAGTTGCTTCAGTCATGTCCGATTCTGTGCGATCCCATAGACAGCAGCCCACCAGACTCCCCCGACCATGGGATTCTCTAGGCAAGAACACTGGAGTGGGTTGCCATTTCCTTCTCCAATGTATGAAAGTGAAAAGTGAAAGTGAAGTCGTTCAGTCGTTTCCGACTCTTAGCGACCGACCTCATGGACTGCGGCCCACCAGGCTCCCCCATCCATGGGATTCTCCAGGCAAGAACACTGGAGTGGGGTGCCATTGCCTTCTCCGAACCATCTTATAACACCCATTTAAATATGCCAATTGTATATACTTTCATCTCAATTCTGTCAACTTTTTGCCTTTAATATTAGAGTGTGGACTTAAAAAAAAAAAAAAAAAAAAAGCACAATGTGATAGTTGCTAGTTAAGTTTTATTTAGGGGCAAAATGAGGACTGCACTCCGGGAGATAGCACCCCAGATATCTCTGAGAGACTGCTCCACAGAGGCAGTTGAGGAAGTGAAGAACCTAAGCTACTCCATTTTGTTAACAGAAAAACTCCATTTTGTAAGGTTCAGGGAAAAGAGCCTTTGGAAATCCCCTGACCTCACCTCACCACCCACGAGCCAATCGGACCCCAGACCAGAATCTCCTGACTTAACGTTCAGGAACTTGTGGTCTACCTAGGTAATAGGGACCAATCAAAAACCAACACACAACCCTTCAAAAGAAAGTGACAAATCAGACGTCCCCCTACCTAGAAATTCTTTCATGAACACTCACTATATAAGCAATGTAACGCAAAACCCAGGGCTCCTCCCTATAGCCGCTGCGTTGGTAACGGTAGGAGCCCCAGCTCGAGCTTGGTAATAAAAACTCTCTTGCTTTTGCATCGGATATCGGCTCCCTGGTGGTCATTGGGAGATTTCACGACTTGGGCATAACAGAAGGTCAAAATATAAGATTTTGGTGAAGGGGGAGTTCAATGCAACCAAGTGCTTTCTTTACAGGTTTTCTACTAGTTAGGAGTAGCTGATGTCACTACAGAGGGATTTAGTGCCTTTCTAGATATAAAGAAGGTGCAAAGATTGGGATCATGAAATCAGTTCCTGAAAATATTTAACTATCTAAAGACCTGTCCCACCAGATTCCCTGGAGCTCAGAGTGCCTCACTCCACCCTGAACTCCCTCAGCAGGTGTTGAAGGTCAACAGTTGCAACAACACAGGGTTCAAAGTCAGCAGAGGCAGATGGCAAATCCCTTGTTGTTGTTGTTCAGTCACTGGCAAATGCTTTTGGCAAGTGCCAATTTGTAGTTGACAAACCTCTGGGTGCAGGAGAATTGAGAAGGAATAATAAAAACAGAATTCACTTGCCTTGTAACCTGGTCTCTTAGGAACATAGAAAGAACAGGGAAATTTTCCTTTCTGTCCAGACTCTTGTCCCCTAGGGAAATCAAATACAGAGTATGGGCATTACAACCAAAAAGTGCCTAATGAGAAGCTAAGTGAGCTATAAAGTCTCTATAAAGTCTATAGAGTCTGTAGAAGTCTATAAAGTCTATAGACTATAAAAAACTCTCATCCCAGCCTGAGAAGTCTTGGATGCCACAGAACATGTTTCCTTTGGAAACCTGAGTCTGACTGTAAAACAGCTTTTCTCTCCCTCCATCTGTCTTATGGGGACAGAGCTTCATTCACCAATATCAACCTTCCAGGAGGTATTTGAACTTTCACACAAAGACCTTTCTCTCAGTTCCCTTCCAGGTGAGTCTGAGAGCCCAGTAGATGCTGTGGGAGAATTAGAGAGAATGCAAGCCTGGAACATTTATCCATCCTAGCTCAGATATCAGAGGTTAGTGTGGTAGTTTTCTACCCTGATTCATAAATAAATGTATTTAGCTAGGACTAAAGGAAAGCAATGTTTGACATCAATAACATAAGGCTCAGTGTTGCCAATAAAATTTTATTTTTATAAAATAAATAATATTTTAAATAATATTTTATTTTTAATAATAATTAAAGTCCAATTAAAAGAAGGAATGAGATGCATAAAGCACATTCAGTAAAATTTGAAGATAAGCCTCATGATTCTAGGAACATTATTTATTATATCATTTCATGTCTACACATTTGCCAATTTAATTTCTAATCTATGTGATTTCATTAAATAGTTACCATTTAAATATCATTTTCAGTTAATTTTTGATGTTCTATTTGATTTCTTAAAAAAATACAGTTGATTCGTTATTGTTATATTTAAGCCTGTTCCATTTTCATTGCCATTCTTTTTATTTTGCAACTTCATTTATATTTAAATATGTTCCTATACAAGTGCACATGTATTCACATACCTTTTTGAAAATGTGATAGTGAACAAAGCAGGTGAAGTCTCAAATGATTAAGATTTTGCATTATAATGGCAAAATCACAATATAATGAAGTAAGTGATGTCATAATGTCTCAGGCATAAATCATATGAAGAAATTTATCCAGGGTGAAATGTTGAATTGTCATGAAGTTTGTAGAAATTATAGAGTATGGTCTGGAAAGCCCTTTGCATGTTAATTGTAGACCAGGTGAGAATTGGGATATGCCCACCAAATTTACTTAAGGAGTAAGATAAACCCAAAAGTTCAAGAAAAACAAACATAACACACCCCACAAGAAAACTGAGACATGGCTTACCTCCTTCTGTGTGTATGTGTGTGTGTGTGTGTGTGTGCTGTGTGCTAAGTCGCTTCAGTTGTGTCCAACTCTGTGTGACCCTATGGACTGAAGCCCACTAGGCTTCTCTGTCCATGGAACACTCCTGGCAAGAATACTGGAGTGGGTTGCTGTGCCCTCTTCCAGGGGATCTTCCTAACCCAGGGATCGAACCTGCATCACTTAGGTCTAACCTGCACCGGGAGGCGGGTTCTTTACCACTAGTGCCACCTAGGAAGCTCACCTCTTTCTCTATGGGATGGAAAAAAAAAATTGTTCAAATAAGTGAGTCAGGCTCAGGAAAAACAAGTCTTCTACTGTTTCATATAAAGCAATGCCCACCTTTGGTTGCAGCTTGTATGGTTCATTTTGTGAATTGTTTTCTTATGCACTTTGCTCTTTTTTCTTTTGGGGTATTCAATCTGTCAGGTGTCTTGTGCCATAAATGTATCACTGTTTCTATCAAAGTAATAAAGGTATTTTTCCTTTTTTAAATTATTTTTTTTCTGAGCATCAAGGAGATGTAACTGGAGTTGGAATGTTGCCAAACCAAGGAAGTTTTAATTCATCGCATCATCTGAAGGGGCCATTCAGGCTTATTATATAATTTTCCCCTAAGGCCCATGTGTCCATTCTTCTCTCTCTCTCTCTGTCTCTCTCAGACTTTTTAAAGTATTTCTTTAAATACAGGGCAGAATGTGGCCATACCAAGAAGGAACCCCATGTCTATTGGTCCATGGGAAGCTTGTGAATTGAAATTTCTGGGTATTATTTATATATTCCTTAAATGAAAGATAATCTGATCTGACCAGTTTGACTTGTAACCACTCGTGGCCTGAAGAAGGTGTTTCTAGGTAAGAAATACATAGTAGTGACACACCTCATGAGGATGTGATGTGTATGTGCCTGTGACTGGGGTGAAAGCAGTTCTTTAAGCAGAGGAAGTGAAGTGAAAGTGTTAATCACTCAGTTGTGTCTGACTTTTTGTGACCCCCCATGGACTGTAGCCTGCCAAGCTCCTCTGTCTACGGAATTCTCCAGGCAAGAATACTGGAGTGGATTGCCATTCCCTTCTCCAGGGGAATCTTCCCAATCCGGGGATTGAACCCGGGTCTCCTGCATGGCAGGCAGATTCTTTACTGTCTGATCCTCTAGGGAAATGGCCTCCTATATTCAGGTGACATAATACAGAGACCAGAATTTAGTCAGAAGATGGAACTAAGAAGAGGATATGATATGTTTACAATTCACAGGATGCCATTGCAACTAAATTCATCAAGTACACAGAATCACATGAAAGGAGGGATTCTGTGTGGACTGAAGGGTCAGCTGTCACAGGGAGACCACCTTATTCCTCAGCATCCCTGACACCATCTCTAGTAATTCCCCTTCTTGCTTATTTCTATGCCCCACTGGCTTCCTTATTTGAACATGTGGAACCAGTATCTTTCTAAGGTCCTTAGCAGTGGCAGCTCCCTCCAGCTCCCACCAGGCACACACTTCTAACATCACACTAGTTCCTTCTGTCTCTTTTTTGAAGAATTGGTTCAATTATCATCTTGTTTGCAGGCCTTACCTGAACACTCAATACTACTCCCCTCTCATTTATACCTGGTTTTTTTTCATAGTATCTGTCATCTCCTGCTATATTATATTTTATACTTATTTGAATATCATCTTTAACCACCCTTGGATTGTGGAAGTTTTGTTTATGAACACTGTTCCCTATATGTGCTCGGAGCACTGTTGGTTCTTGATAAGTATTTCTGAAATGCATGAAAGGAGTTTTTATTAAAACTGTAGATTAAGAAGTCTTTGGAATTTGTTGAGAATGGGACAAAAATTTCTAGTCAAAGGTGAAATGAGGTATACCCTCAAGGATGATTTATCTTCATATAACATATTAATATCAATTCCTTGACAGCAAAGAGAAATTAAAATAGATCAGCCGTGAGTTAGGCCGATTTGAGTGAAAACTACTCATGTTATTTATTTTTTCCCTCCAATAGTCACCTCCACCACATGGAATCAGGAAATGGTACACAAAACTCAAATTTTCTTCTTCTGGGACTTTCAGGGGAATCAGAACTGCAGCCCCTCATATTTGGGCTTTTCCTCTTCATGTACCTGATCACTGTGTTTGGAAACCTGCTCATTATCCTGGCTGTCAGCTCAGACTCCCATCTCCACACCCCCATGTACTTCTTCCTCTCCAACCTGTCCTTTGTAGACATCTGTTTCACTTCAACCACCGTCCCAAAGATGCTGTGGAACATCCAAACACAGAGCCAAGTTATCACCTATGAAGGCTGTATCATCCAGATATATTTTTACATTCTCTTTGCAGGATTAGATGACTTTCTCCTGACTGTGATGGCTTATGACTGGTATGTGGCCATCTGTCACCCCCTGCACTACATGATCATCATGAGCCCCCAGCTCTGTGGACTGCTGGTTCTGATATCCTGGATAATGAGTGTTCTGTATTCCTTGTTACACAGCTTAATGGTGCTGAGACTGTCATTTTGTACAGACTTGGAAATCCCTCACTTTTTTTGTGAAATAAAAGAGCTGGTCCAACTTGCCTCTTCTGACACCTTTCTCAATAACATGATGATGCAGTTTGGAGCTGGACTTCTGGGTGGTGGTACCCTGGCTGGTATCCTTTGCTCTTACTCCAAGATAGTGTCCTCTCTATATAGAATCTCTTCAACTCAGGGGAGGTGTAAAGCATTTTCCACCTGTGCATCTCACCTCTCAGTGGTCTCCTTATTTTATTGTACAAGTTTAGGAGTGTACCTTAGCTCTGCTGCTACCCACAGCTCACTGTCAAGTGCTGCAGCCTCAGTGATGTACACTGTGGTCACACCCATGCTGAACCCCTTCATCTACAGTATAAGAAATAAAGACATAAGGAGGGCTCTGAAAAGATTTTTTGGAACGGAAACTATATCAAGGTCATTTGTCCTTGAGTTAAAGAAATGCAGATGATAGCTGGGTTAAAGTGTCAGGCCCACATATTATGCTTCTTTGATCAGATTGTGAAAATGGCACTTGCTCCTTCAGCTTATTGTCTGCTATTTCCATTTCCTTGATTTCAACTTCTAAATACAATTTCAGCAATTTGCTTCATTAACTTTTCTGTTTGGTCATCTATGCTTTATCCTTTGTCATTTTTATACTCTCCTAAATTGATTCACATCCTTAAGTGAAATATATGGAAAAGCCCATATCTCTCATAAGACTGGGTACATCTCCTAAGAATAATTTCTTTGTGAAATGTTATATACAGATCAAGTTTATTTCATTTTACTGAGTGAATAATCCTGAGTTCGGTTACCTTTTGGAAAAAAAAAACTACCTTGATGACTAAATCCATCCAGTCATAAGAATGTAAAGTATGAATGTAAAGAATGAAATGTATGAAACCTCAAAATGTAAGTATGAAACCTCAATTTATCACTTTCTGTTCATTATTCCTTTTGCATATCATGACCATAATTTGAAGAAGGCTGAGTGCTGAATTGATGCTTTTGAACTGTGATGTTGGAAAAGACTCTTGAGAGTCCCTTGGACTGTAGGGAGATCCAACCAGTCCATTCTGAAGGAGATCAGCCCTGGGATTTCTTTGGAAGGAATGATGGTAAAGTACTTTGGCCCCCTCATGCGAAGAGTTGACTCATTGGAAAAGACTTTGATGCTGGGAGGGATTGGGGGCAGGAGGAGAAGGAGACGATAGAGGATGAGATGGCTGGATAGCATCACTGATTCGATGTACATGAATCTGAGTGAACTCCGGGAGTTGGTGATGGACAGGGAGGCCTGGCGTGCTGCGATTCATGGGATGACAAAGAAGTCAGACATGACTGAGCGACTGAACTGAACTGAACTGAACCATAATTTCTCTTACCCAAATTGTAGACTTTAACATATAGTGTGTTTCACAACAAGGCATTCCACTTTATTCCTGCTAGGATCTTGTTCTTTATTTAGCTCAGTGTGCATATTGGTTGCCAGTGTGTGCTCAGTTGCTCAGTTGTGTCTGACTTTTTGCGACCCCATGGACTGTAGCCCACCAAACTCTGTCTGTGGGATTTTTCAGGCAACAGGTTCAATTATCATCTTGTTTGCAGGCCTTACCTGAACACTCAATACTACTCCCCTCTCATTTATACCTGGTTTTTTTTTCATAGTATCTGTCATCTCCTGCTATATTATATTTTATACTTATTTGAATATCATCTTTAACCACCCTTGAATTGTGGAAGTTTTGTTTATGAACACTGTTCCCTATATGTGCTCGGAACATTGTTGGTTCTTGATAAGTATTTCTGAAATGCATGAAAGGAGTTTTTATTAAAACTGTAGATTAAGAAGCCTTTGGAATTTGTTGAGAATGGGACAAAAATTTCTAGTCAAAGGTGAAATGAGGTATACCCTCAAGGAGGATTTATCTTCATATAACATATTAATATCAATTCCTTGACAGCAAAGAGAAATTAAAATAGATCAGCTATGTGAGTTAGGCCGATTTGAGTGAAAACTACTCATGCTATTTATTTTTTCCCTCCAATAGTCACCTCCACCACATGGAATCAGGAAATGGCACACAAAACTCAAATTTTCTTCTTCTGGGACTTTCAGGGGACTCAGAACTGCAGCCCCTCATATTTGGGCTTTTTCTCTTCATGTACCTGATCACTGTGTTTGGAAACCTGCTCATTATCCTGGCCGTCAGCTCAGACTCCCATCTCCACACTCCCATGTACTTCTTCCTCTCCAACCTGTCCTTTGTAGACATCTGTTTCACTTCAACCACCATCCCAAAGATGCTGTGGAACATCCAGACACAGAGCCAAGTTATCACCTATGAAGGCTGTATCACCCAGATATATTTTTACATTCTCTTTGCAGGATTAGATGACTTTCTCCTCTCTGTGATGGCTTATGACCGATATGTGGCCATCTGTCACCCCCTGCACTACATGATCATCATGAGCCCCCAGCTCTGTGGACTGCTGGTTCTGATATCGTGGATAATGAGTGTTCTGTATTCCTTGTTACACAGCTTAATGGTGCTGAGACTGTCATTTTGTACAGACTTGGAAATCCCTCACTTTTTTTGTGAAATAAAAGAGCTGGTCCAACTTGCCTCTTCTGACACCTTTCTCAATAACATGATGATGCAGTTTGGAGCTGGACTTCTGGGTGGTGGTACTCTGGCTGGTATCCTTTGCTCTTACTCCAAGATAGTGTCCTCTCTATATAGAATCTCTTCAACTCAGGGGAGGTGTAAAGCATTTTCCACCTGTGCATCTCACCTCTCAGTGGTCTCCTTATTTTATTGTACAAGTTTAGGAGTGTACCTTAGCTCTGCTGCTACCCACAGCTCACTGTCAAGTGCTGCAGCCTCAGTGATGTACACTGTGGTCACACCCATGCTGAACCCCTTCATCTACAGTCTAAGAAATAAAGACATAAAGAGGGCTCTGAAAAGATTTTTGGGGATGGAAACTATATCAAGGTCATTTGTCCTTGGGCTAAATAAATGCACATGATAGAAAGGTTAAAGTCTCAGGGCCACATATTATGCTTCTTCGATCAAATTGTGAAAATGGCACTTGCTCCTTCAACTTATTGTCTTCTATTTCCATTTCTTTGATTTCAACTTCTCTATACAGTTTCAGCAATTTGCTTCATTAACTTTTCTGTTCTGTCATCTATGCTTTATCCTTTGTCATTTTTATACACTCCCAAATTGATTCACGTCCATAAGTGAAATATATGGAAATGCCCATATATCTCATAAGACTGGGTGCATCTCCTAAGAATAATTTCTTTGTGAAATGTTATATACAGATCAAGTTTATTTCATTTTACTGAGTGAATAATCCTGAGTTCTGTTACCTTTTGGAAAAGAAAAACTACCTTGACTATTGAATCCATCCAATGACATAATTTCATAAGAGTGTAAAGTATGAAACCTCAATTTATCACTTTCTGTTCATTATTCCTTTTGCACATCACTACCATAATTTCTCTTCCCCAAATTGTAGACTTTAACATATAGTGTGTTTCACAACAAGGTATTCCATTTTATTCCTGCTAGGATCTTGTTCTTTATTTAGCTCAGTGTGCATATTGGTTACCAGTGTGTGCACAGTTGCTCAGCCGTGTCTGACTTTTTGCCACCCTATGAACTATAGCCTACCAAACTCTGTCTGTGGGATTTTTCAGGCAACAATACTGGAGTGGGCTACCATGTTCTACTCCAAGGGATCTTCTCTGCCTAGGGATACAACCCGCATTTCCTCCATCTCCTGCATTGCAGACAGATTCTTTACCTGCTGAGCCACCATTATCAGAGTCACTGGAAAACCTGATCATCAATGCATGTCTCCAATGGCAGTCTATGTGAAACATCAATTTCAATAAAGAGTTTGATGTAATAAAATCTAGAGTCTAAGATGACCCTAACTAAAATGAAGCACATATTTATACCAGTTTTTAACTATGCAAGTTATTTTTTCTGGTGTACAATTTACTTACTGATGTACATAAGATCAGTGTCCATATATAAAGGTGTTTATCATTGGCATGAAAGATTGTTTGGTGTAATTATATTTTATTTTGAATCATCTTTCATCTTCTACTTGAAAAACTTACATTTTTGTCTATGAATATGATTCCTTTCATTGTTCTAAATAAAATATCTTCCCCATTCTAAGTTTTATCATGACCACTAAAAGATGTTGAATGAGCAATATAAATACATATATTTCTTTCTAAAGTACAGCTCACTAAGGAGCTTAAATTCCTCCTGGTCCTGTGATTCAGAGTCACAGAGCTTTGAACAAACAGGCATATCCTTTTAACCTGGCATAGTTACCTATATTAAAACCTGAGTGGATTCAGTTTTTAATAGAGTTATATGAAATAGACTTGAATAACTGAGTAATTATAAATGCTATTCAAATATCAGAGCAAATGTCTACAATGAGAAGCCATATATTATTATAACTTCACTCAGCTGTTCACTTGGATTATTTTATCAGTTTGTCGCTGCATAACAAGTTGTCCTAAAAGGAAATGATTTAACATAATATCTTTAGTCTCAAATAGAAATACACAATAAGGATTTAATCTGAGTTCTGATAATCTCTTCTTCATGGGTCTACTGTTAGCTGTCAGACTTTATTTTGTGTTTTCAAGTTACCTCCATGATAGGGTGTGCAACTGTAGTGCTATTGTGTTTTGAGCCACTTTATATCAATTTCTTCTTTTGATATAGGTAGGTTAGTCTTTAGTTTAAAAGAAAAAAACTGAGTTTATCAAATAGTAATTTCTTTATATTAATTTCACTATTCCTATATCCATATACAACACTTTGTTTTAGTCCTTGATTAAACCGATATCTCTCAATTTCAGGTGTGACTCAACTACATGGACTTCACTTATTACTCTGAACAATGCAAAACTCAAAATTTGAAATTCTAGCTAAGTCATTGAAGAGTAGTTACATACAATAAACTGCCAAATTTAAGGTATACAATTTTCTGAATTTCAAAAATTAGCAGTACACACTACATGGTTCATTTTTTGATAGTCTAAAAGGTGCAGAGCAAGTTTTAATTTCTTTTAAATGTTATTGTTAATACTGTAATTGACCTGAATCTCAGTTTTATTTATTTATGAAGAAAATATAAGATAACACCCTATGGATGTTGTGAAAATGAATGAAATATATAGAAATGCTTTGTAGAGTCCACAAACCATGTTCAAGATTAGGAGTACATGTATGCATACATGTGCCCGCATCTGTATACACCTTTCTCAGAAATAAATGTGCTCACACATATATGTACATGCCTTCAGTCTCATTTGTAATTCCACCCCAAGTTGAAAGAAACCTTGAGAGCAAGTTAGAGGGATGGAAGTGAAAAGAACAGATGCTTGAAATAACAGACAATAGAAAGAATTTAGAAATTTTGACAGAAAGTTTTTACACAGAATGTGTGCCTTTAATATTAATAATGATTTACTTTTCTCATCTTAAATCCTCAAAGACCTCAAAGTTAGAACCACATTTATATTTAGGCAATGAAAAGTTCTCTATAGGAGCTAATGAGAATACCTCAAATAAGACTCAATTTTCTCTTTCTGTTTAAGTATAATTTCAACACAAAATACCTCTAGCTAAAGGTAGCTCACTCATTAAACTGAAAGGTTTAAACTCAACTCCAAGAACAACATTTGATTGGACACATATCTGTATTAAATTTTTATTGCTCCCACAAGAAACTCAGGTTCCATCCCTGGTTTGGGACGACCCCCTGTAGGAAGCCATGGCAACCCACTCCAGTATTCTTTCCTGGAGAATCCTATGGACAGAGGAGCCTGGAGGGCTATAGTCAATAGGGTCACCAGGAGTCAGACATGACTCAAGCAACTTAGCATGCATGCATGCTCTTGTAACAAATTGCCATACTAGTGACTTAAAACAAATACCTGTCTTAAAATTACCGTGCTAGTGGCTAGTGGCTTAAAACATATGCATCTTAAAATCTTCAGAAATCTGAAGTCTCATTAAACTATAATTATGATGTCTGTAGGACTGTGATCCTCCCGGACACTCCAGAAGACAATGAGTTCCCTTAACTGTTTTACTTCTAGTGGCCACCAGCATTTCTTGATTCATGGTCTTTCCTCCATCTTCAAACCTAGGTGCAGAGCATTTAAAAATATCTTCCACTAATTCTTTTTCCTTTCTCTTCCACATTTAGAGGACCACTGTGATTATATTATTCCAAGCTGAATATCTATGCTAATCTGATATCAAGATCAATGATTATCCACTTTATTCCACCTGCTAATGCAATCTCAGATTTCCCTGGTAGCTCAGCTGGTAAAGAATCTGCCTGCAATGCAGGAGATCCCGGTTCAATTCCTGGGATGTGAAGATCCTTTGGGGAATAGATAGGTTACCCACTCCAGTATTTCCTTTGCTAACTAAGACAGGATATTCAAAAGGTCTTGAGAATAGAGTGTGATCATCTTTTGAGTATCTTATTCTGCCTACTAAATGGTCTTTTCTCAGATATATATCATTTGATGTCACTTAAAATTTCTTTTAAAAATATTTTAAAATATAAATTTATTTATTTCAATTGGAGGCTAATTATTTTACAATATTATACTGGTTTTGCCATACTTCAACATGAATCAGTCATAGGTATACATGTGTCCCCCCATCCTGAACCCTCCTCCCTCTTCCCTCCTCACTCTATCCCTCTGGGTTGTCCCAGAGCCCTGGCTTTGGGTGACCTGCTTCATGAATCAACTTTGCATTGGTCATCTATTTTACATATGATAATGTACATATTTCAATGCTAGTCTCTCAGATCATCCCACCCTTGCCTTTGAGAGGGCAACAGGCAGGAAGGCCAGGGGGTCTCCAAACGGAGGAAATATGCTGCAAGTGTCAGACATTTTTTCTCTCTCCCTTATGTGGCAGGCTCTTAAAATTCTGTGTTGCTGTGATGACACCTGGTTCCACCTGAATTTAACTCTTCTGAAACCTTGAGCTAACCAAATGCTTTTCTTAAGCTATGTTAGTGAAGCTGTGTATTTGCTTTGGAATTTGCCTTTCTTCAAGATGGTTCCACCTAAAGACTAACTTTTTTCCTTTTCTCAAACCTTGGACTGATAATAACTCAACAAACAAGTATTCATATCTATTCTTTTATTGGTGGGAGATGACACATCTGGTACTATCTTATCACAAAAATGCATATTGTGGGAGAGGGGCCTGGTGAAACTCCAGCAGCCTTGAGATGTCTCTCTTATCTGATTAATGGCTTTCAAACAGACATAAAACAGCTTGCTAAAACCAGCAGGGGGGCACTCTCCATCCCCCTTCTGATGGCTACATCAGAAGCTTTCTTTGTCCCTTTTTATAATTTAATGAAACTCTTGAATGATCAAGAGTGATCACTCTTGAGTGATCAAGCTCTTGAGTGATCAAGTCTGGTCCCCAGACCTGAAGTTAAATCTTCAGAGATCACGAATCCAACACCGTTCACCATAAGCTATTTATTACCTTCTCCCACTAAAAAAATCAAACAGAATTTACCACTGCTTACAAAGTGAGTGAAATGTATCATTAAAAATTACATACATGGGAGATTCTTGATGAAGACCTAAAACTGTTTGCACCTGAATCTAACAGAATCATTTTCTTGGTATACCCAGACAAGGACCTGCAGCATTAAGAATGTGTAGGATATTGTTAGAATTGCAGAATACATGGTACCTTGAATCAGACCTGCTGAATAATAATTTGCATTTGGGCTATAGTTCTTGGTAATTTTTAAGGATAATCAATTTAGAAAAGTGCTAGACTAGAATAAATTTTATACCTTTTCACTGACGGTATTTGAGGTAGTATAAGTATTGGATACTGTCCTATGCATTACATGTGTAGGATCCCCTTAGGCCCTAAAAAATATCACCAGCTGCAAAGTCATCTCTGATTGAGAATCACTGCCACAGAACTTGTGAACTAAAAGCATTCTGACAATCAAGACTCCCAATCAAGGCTCTATCCCTTTCTTGGTTTATAGCTTTATAAACCAAGGTTTATAAAGGTTTATAACTTTATAAACCAAGGTTTATAGGGCAGAACATTAAACCCCTCTGTGTGTCATTTCTATGGAGAATGAAGTATTAATACATAAGAAAACTATCTCACACCATAGAAAGAAAGAAAGAAAGAAAAGTCGCTCAGTCATGTCCAACTCTTTGCGACCCCATGAACTGTAGCCCACCAGGATCCTGCATCCATGGAATTTTCCAGGCATGAACTTATATTAAAATTAAAGCAGACAGTCCCTATAATGTGCTAAGTTAGGCTACAGTGTACAAAAATATCTAAATTTGTCTCATAATTAAAAACATTCATAATGAAATACTAGAGGACAGCTCGTAACTTCTGATATAAGCATAAATATCCTAATTGAGTTGGCCAAAATGTACGGGAGCCAAGGAGTGTAGTGCCCAAGGTTTAAATGAAAAGACAAAGTTATACTCAAGAAATATTTTTTAAGAAATATCAGGAGATATGTACTCACCACTAGTGAAAACTTGGAAGATCTGAGGGACTTAATCAAGTGAGAATTCTTAACCTTAGACTTTGAGGAAACTTTAGCTTGGACTGGGATAAATTGCAGGGATGGTTTAGACCTCTGGACACAGAATTAGGGGAAGGAGTAATAAAAACAGAATTCACCTGCCTTGTAAACTGGTCTCTTAGGAACAAAGAATGAACAGGAAAATTTTCCTTTCTGTTCAGACCCCTGTCCCCCAGGGAAATCAGGTACAGAGTATGGGTGTTACAGAAGAAAGATGCCTAATGAGAAGCCAGGTGAGCTATAAAATCTCTCTGCTGTGGTCCCCTCAGCCTGAGAAATCTTGGATGCCACAGAACATATTTCCTTTAGAAAGATTGTTGCTGAGCCATGAAAGACGCCATGATTCTTGGCCTCCAGAGGAGAAGAATTCAATCTGGGGCCAGAGACAAGGCTTGATCACTCAGAGCTTTTGTTTAATAAAGTTTTATTAAAGTATAAAAGAGATAGAGAAAGTTTCTGACATAGACATCAGAAGGGGGCAGAAAGAATGTCCCCTTGCTAGCATTAGCAGTGGAGTTATATACTTTTTAATTAGTTATTACAGTGAATCAAAAGAATGTCTGGAGGTTGTAAAGACCTTACTAGACCCACTCCCATAACCTACATTTTAAGACATAACCCTGTTATCTTAAAATGTAGATTATGGGGGGAGGGAAAAAAAAGATAACAGGATTAGCCAGAAGATTTTTTCCAGAAACTGTCCTCAAGCAGGATCAGAAAAGGCAATGGCAACCTACTCCAGTACTCTTGCCGGGAAAATCCCATGGATGGAGGAGCCTGGTAGGCTGCAGTCCATGGGGTCACTAGGAGTCGGACACGACTGAGCGACTTCACTTTCACTTTTCACTTCCACGCATTGGAGAAGGAAATGGCAACCCACTCCAGTGTTCTTGCCTGGATAATCCCAGGGATGGGGGAGCCTGGTGGGCTGCCATCTATGGGGTCGCACAGAGTTGGACACGACTGAAGCAACTTAGCAGCAGCAGTCCTCAAGCAGGATACATTATTGTTATATAGTCCTAAGGAATGTAGAGGAAAAAAGTTTGTTCTTTCCTCCTCCTTGAGAATTCCAGACCCCTTTCTCCTTGGGGATCCCTGGACTTATCAACCTGCCTAGGAATTGACTCTCTCACTTTGAAGATCTGAGTCTGACTGGGAAATCAGTCCTTCACTCCCTGCAGCTGTCTTGTGGGGACAGAGCTTCAGTCTCTATTATCAACCCTCCAGTAGGCATTTGAACTTCCAAACAAAGACCTTTCAGGTCCCATCTAGGTGAGTCTGAGGGCCCAGTAGACACTGTGGGAGAGAAATAGAATGCAAACCTTGAACATGTATCTGAAGTCACCTGTGATTCAGTCCAGCCTAGCTCAGATACCAGAGATTAGTGTGGTAGTTTGCTACCCTGATTATTGTGTGTGCATGTTCAGTCATTCAGTCATGTGTGACTCTTTGCAATCCTAAGGACTGTAGCCTGCTAGGCTCCTCTGTCCAGGGAATTTTTCAGGCAAGAATACTGGAATGCATTGCCATTTCCTACTTCAGGGGATCTTCCCAACCCAGGGATTGAGCCCAAGTCTCTTGCATCTCCTTCATTGGAAGGTGGATTATTTATCACTAGCACCACTTAGGAAGCCCTAATTCATAAATAAATGTATCTACTTGGGACTAAAAGAGGAGCAAGGGCTTCACAGGTGGCACTATTGGCAAAGAAACTGCTTGTCAATGCAGGAGACATAAGACACATGGGTTTGATCCCTGGGTCAGGAAGATCCCCTGGAGGAGGGCATGCAACCCTCTTCAGGATTCTTGCCTGGAGAATCCCATGGACAGAGGAGCCTGATGGGCTACGGTTCTTAGGGGCGAAAGAGTCAGACATGACTGAGCGATTGAGCAGGCATGAAAAAGAGAAGCAAACTTGACCTCAGTAAGGTACAGTTCAATGTTGCCAATTAAATGATAAAAATGGAAGCCCAAGTAGAAGAGAGAATGGGAGGCATAAAGTGTTTCCAGTAAAATTTGAACATAAGCCTGATGACATGCTAAGTAACAAGAGTAGAGAAATAGGTTATCAGATGTTGACAGGTGTACTGTGAAGTAAGGACTTTTTTTTTTTTTTTAAGATGGATCATATTTGACTGTTTCCATATTAATGAGTAAGATCTGGACCAAAGGCTTCATGAAAATATATCTCTGCAAGCATATGTATATGATGGCTGATTCATGTTGGTGTAGGGTAGAAGCCAATATAATAGTGTAAAGCAATTATTCTCTAATTAAAAATAAATGAATTTTAAAAATTTCTTGAAAGATAGTGATTTCTCTTTGTTGGAATGCTTAGTCACTCAGTCCTCTTTGTAACCCTATAGACTGTATCCTGCCATCTCCTCTTGTCCATGGGATTCTCCAGGTAAGAATATTGGAGTGGGTTCCCATTTCCTCCTCCATGGGACCATTCCCACCCAGGGATCAAAGCTACATTTCTTGCCTCCTGCACTGCACGCAGATTCTTTACCCACTGGGCAATGGGAAAGCCCTTTGCTGGATAGTTATATATGCTTACATATATATAAAGGGTTGGACACAACTGAGCAACTGAGCACACACACACATATAATATATATTTATCTGTATGTTACACAATTACTCTGTTCATCAAAAATTGTCTGTGAGAACCCTCTGTATGCTGCAGTTGGAGTGCTTTTATTACTATCTTTGCTCATGTTTTTCAAAATGAATTGGAGGTTTTATTTTCTTTCCACAAAATGCTTGCCATTCAGTTATTTTATGTATGTATAGATATTTGTGAGAATGTTTGGTAGTTTATAAAATGTATGTGGTCAGTCAGTCATATGGTGTTCTCTCCATTTTTTACATTTTTGTTTTATTGAAATAATTGAGCTGTTACTGCAATATTCTTCACTTGACAATACTTGTTTTTTAAAAAAATGACAGTGAATGTTTTCCTGCATAAATTTTCATGCTAATTAATCACCTATTATGAACTTCCTAGTTGAAGATAGTGGTAAAGAACGCCCTGGCAGTGCAGGAGAGGAGAAAGACACAGGTCAGATCCCTGGGATTGGAAGATTCCCTGGAGGAGGGCATGGCAACCCACTCCAGTATTCATTCCTGGAGAATCCCATGGATAGAGGAGCCTAGTGAGCTGTGGCCCATAGAGTTGCAAAGAGTAGACACAATTGTAGCAACTTACCACACACACACACAACCACCTATAAAACTTATTTCTAACTTTTACTTTCTCCTTCCTTATACCCACTCCAGTATTCATTCCTGGAGAATCCCATGGATAGAGGAGCCTAGTGAGCTGTGGCCCATAGAGTTGCAAAGAGTAGACACAATTGTAGCAACTTACCACACACACACACAACCACCTATAAAACTTATTTCTAACTTTTACTTTCTCCTTCCTTATTGTTCTTTTTAATCCTTTTGGGTTAAATGTATTTCTAAAAGTTGTATTACCTTTGGACACCATGTACAAATCATTTTTTTTTTTTTACCATTTTATTAAATGTCACCTTTGTCTTTCATGAACATATTTGAATCCATGTATATTTAAGAAAAAAAATTTAACTTGAATACTGTTTCCTCCTTGCATTTTAAAATATCTTCTCTTATATTCTTTTATTTCCAAGTCTTTGTCAATTTAACATTGAATTAGTCGCTAATGTTGGTATCATTAAATTATTACTGTTAACCCACTGGGCAATGGGAAAGCCCTTTGCTGGATAGTTATATATGCTTACATATATATAAAGGGTTGGACACAACTGAGAGACTGAGCACACACACACACATAGATTTATCTGTGTGTTACACAATTACTCTGTTCATCAAAAATTGTCTGTGAGAACCCTCTGTATGCTGCAGTTGGAGTGCTTTTATTACTGTCTTTGCTCATATTTTTCAAAATGAATTGGAGGTTTATTTTCTTTCCACAAAATGCTTGCCATTTAGTTATTTTATGTATGTATCGATATTTGTGAGAATGTTTGGTAGTTTATAAAATGTGTGTGGTCAGTCAGTCATATGGTGCTCTCTCCATTGTTTTTACATTTTTGTTTTATTGAAATAATTGAGCTGTTACTGCAATATTCTTCACTTGACAATACTTGTTTTTTTTTAAAAAAAATGACAGTGAATGTTTTCCTGCATAAATTTTCATGCTAATTAATCACCTATTATGTACTTCCTAGTTGAAGATAGTGGTAAAGAACACCCTGGCAGTGCAGGAGAGGAGAAAGACATAGGTTGGATCCCTGGGACTGGAAGATTCCCTGGAGGAGGGCATGGCAACCCACTCCAGTATTCATTCCTGGAGAATCCCATGGATAGAGGAGCCTAGTGAGCTGTGGCCCATAGAGTTGCAAAGAGTCAGACACAATTGTAGCAACTTACCACACACACACACAACCACCTATAAAACGTATTTCTAACTTTTACTTTCTCCTTCCTTATTGTTCTTTTTAATCCTTTTTGGTTAAATGTANCCCACTCCAGTATTCATTCCTGGAGAATCCCATGGATAGAGGAGCCTAGTGAGCTGTGGCCCATAGAGTTGCAAAGAGTCAGACACAATTGTAGCAACTTACCACACACACACACAACCACCTATAAAACGTATTTCTAACTTTTACTTTCTCCTTCCTTATTGTTCTTTTTAATCCTTTTTGGTTAAATGTATTTCTAAAAGTTTTATTACCTTTGGACACCATGTACAAATAATTTTTTTTTTTTGCCATTTTATTAAATGTCACCTTTGTCTTTCATGAACATATTTGAATCCATGTATGTTTAAGAAAAAAATTTAACTTGAATACTGTTTCCTCCTTGCATTTTAAAATATCTTCTCTTATATTCTTTTATTTCCAAGTCTTCATCAATTTAACATTGAATTAGTCATTAATGTTGGTATCATTAAATTATTACTGTTCACATCTTTGTTGGAGAGGGCGGTGGCGCCCCACTCCAGTACTCTTGCCTGGAGAACCCCACGGACGGGGGAGCCTGGTGGGCTGCAGTCCATGGGGTCGCTAAGAGTCGGACACGACTGGGCGACTTCCCTTTCACTTTTCCCTTTCATGCGTTGGAGAAGGAAATGGCAACCCACTCCAGTGTTCTTGCCTGGAGAATCCCAGGGACAGGGGAGCCTGGTGGGCTGCCGTCTGTGGGGTCACACAGAGTCGGACACGACTGAAGTGACTTAGCAGCAGCAGCAGCAGCAGCAGCAGCAGCAGCACATCTTTGTGAAACTTACAGATATTCATTCAATCTTGTTACATTCAGTTACTTTAAAACCACTACCACATAACCCAGTTTTATTCTAAGTAACATTGTCCCATATATGCTTGGTTTCTTTTAAACTTTTCTTTCTCCATGAGGTACACATATGTAATTCATACACTTTTGTACAAATGCATGAATAGAATCCTATGCAGATCACAGATATGCTTGATGATTCAGTGCAGTGGGTTTTTTGTTTTTTTTTTCCTACTTGTGTTGCCTTTTCCTTATTGGTCAATAATGTCCCAGGACTTTCTTCCAGTCAACTAGTATTCAATGTAATATGGGTTCACTATTTCAATAGCTGTTTAGTATTTCATAAGGTGCTGTGCTACTCACACTGCAGATGGTCTTTCCTAATCTTTCTCTTTGAGTTGCTATTATATCATTCCTGCAAAAATATTTGCGATTGCTAAAGTTAAACTGTTATTCTAAGCAGGAACAACTTTGTTTCCTCGGGAATACTGCAAAATGCTTGTAGAAATATCTGTCTGTTACTCCGGGAACTGTGGGTGGAGATCAGGGATGCTCTAGACGTCCTACAAGGCCCAGGACAGACCCCACCACAGAAAACAACCGCCTGAGAATGTCAATAGTGTGGAGACTGAGAAGCCTTCTGTTAAAGAACTGGATTTTTAATATCTATACCATTGTTCAGATGGTTTTCCTAACAGTGTAACATTTTAAATTTCTGTCTGCAAACAGACAGTGCATATTTGATACCTGTTTCAAAGTACCACTATAAACTGTGTGACAACTCTAAATAATTTCCCAGACCGATGGTTGTGAAAAAGTGTTCTTTTCTTAACTGTTACTGAGTTTGATAAAAAATTAACACCTTGAATTGTCATTTTAATGTGTCTATTTTTATTATTATATGCCCGCATAATATATGCCTCTTAATCTACCATTTATATCAACTTTTGAAACAATTTTTAAGAATAGTTGTTTCCATTGTGCATATGTACCACAGCTTCCTTATCCATTCATCTGCTAATGGACAAAAAAAAAAGTCAGTTTAGTGGAAAGAAAAAAAGAATAGCCGTTTCTCAGTTGAACTTTTGGGGACTATTTTGCCATTAAAATCATTTTGCTTGGTTAAATACATCTATCTTCTGTTGCGTTTCTTGTTTTAAGATAGTTTGGCACACCTGTGGATTTTACTGTGTAATTGTCCAGGTATTCACCTAAAACGATTGGTTTTTATATTGCATAGATTACCCCTCTGATTTATTCTATAATCTAATCTCCCCAAATTGAAGTACAATCTTATATGTATTTAATGAAACCTATAATAGAGACATAATTCCTGATTCATTCCATGTACAATAACCGAGAATCTAATATGTGCCATAATTTTCAGGAACATTATATATTATATTCATGTTTACACTTTTACCAATTTACTTACTAGTTCATTCAGTTCAGTTCAGTCACTCAGTCGTGTCCGACTCTTTGCGACCCCGTGAATCGCAGCACGCCAGGCCTCCCTGTCCATCACCATCTCTCGGAGTTCACTCAGACTCACATCCATCGAGTCCGTGATGCCATCCAGCCATCTCATCCTCGGTCATACTGCATATAGGTTTCTCAAGAGGCAGGTCAGGTGGTCTGGTATTCCCATCTCTTTCAGAATTTTCCACAGTTTATTGCATAACAATATCTATATATGTCTTTCATTGTTACAAATATTTTATACTGAGGACTCTTAAATGACAGCTATTAACTCCTGATATGAGTAGGGAATCCTTATTGGCATTGCAAAAACTTTCATGAAACCAAGGTTTATAATATCCAAGTTTTATATTAAAGGAGAAAAGTTATCCTCTTTTGAAGAAGGGAATAGTCATATTCAGAGGTTTCAGGTGTTGTGTTCCCAACAAAAATCATAGTTTTAAAGGCCCTGTGGACCTAGTTGAGGCAAATTGTCCATGTTATATTATTGAGATAATTTGAACTCAGGGATGTGATGAGGTGTTGGGAGGCTTAGAGCTCTGGAAGTAGGAGAGGTAAAGTCAAAGGAGCTATAAAAACTGATTTCACCTAACTTATAATGCAGTCTCCTAGGAACAGAGAATCAGTAGGAAAAAAATAAATTCTATCCAGACCAGTGTCTCTAAGGGAAATCATGTACTTAGAAGCTGAATTAACAAGAGGAAAACATGCCTAATGAACTGACACAGGAAGCTGTAAACATTTCCTCTGCTACAGTCCCTCAGCCTGTGCCTCTTTGATTGTATAGGATGTGGTTATTTGCTTTTGCAGTCCTATATCTGGCTGGGAGACTAATGCTTGGTTTTTATCCTTTCCTGTTTTCTTGTTTGAGGACAAAACTTTGTTCTGCCTTGTCAATTAATTAGGGAGAAATTTTGACTTTCACAGAGAAATCATCCACCCAGAGTTCCCAAGCAGGTGAGTCTGAGAGGCCCACAGACACTGGAGGGCAGGATCAGAGAGGATGGAAGCCAGGAACGTGTACCTAAGGTCACCTGAGGACCAATCGAGCATAGCCCAGATGCAGAGATCTCTGTGGTTGCNGAGTTCCCAAGCAGGTGAGTCTGAGAGGCCCACAGATACTGGAGGGGAGGATCAGAGAGGATGGAAGCCAGGAACGTGTACCTAAGGTCACCTGAGGACCAATCGAGCATAGCCCAGATGCAGAGATCTCTGTGGTTGTTTAGTTCTTTTCATAATAATGCATTTATTTATGATGTAAAAAAAGTGACCATTGCACTTGGAAACAAGGATGTCAGTTTTGACAATTAAATCTGCTGGAAGCCCAATAGAAGAGGAAATGGGAGACACAGGATATTACCTGTGGTGGGATGCACAGTGAAGTGACAGCATTTCTTTTTATTGTAAGATGGGGCATATTAGACTCGGTTTCTACATGCAGGAGAAAGATCTGTACCCAGGACTGTTTGCAAAGACATCCTTGCAATAGTTGTGCAATAAACACACACATTACAGTACCTTCTCTCACGCTAGGTATTCACGTAAGGGGAAAAAAAAAGTTACATAGGTGAAAAGATGTATGATAATGAGGTTAACTTTTTCTATTTAAAAATGTCTCTACAATTCTTCTGCTTTATAAAGTCCTGTCGCTTATTTATTATTTTTAATTGAATCCTTTGAAAGAAGAAACTATTTTCCTTTTCTTTCTTTTTTTTTTTAACAAAACAACAAAAAAATACATTTGTGGGGATGATACGTTGCTGTTGTTGTTTGGTCGCCAAGTTGTGTCCAACTGTTTGCAACCCCATGAAATATAGCCCACCAGGCTCCTCTGTCCATGGGATTTCCCAGGTAAGAATATTGGAGTGGGTTGCCATGCTCTCCTGCAGGGGATCTTCCTGTCCCAGGGATCTAACCCAGGTCTTCTGCATTGGCAGGTTCATATTTTACCTCTGAGCCACCAGGGAAACCTGGGGATTGTATAATAATTCATTTTTGGGGTCAAATTTTGGGCCAATTTTTGTGTCAAATCTGTCAGTCAGTTTATGCTATAAAGTATTGTGAACTATATATAGTCCCCACGCTGCACAGTACACCCCATCTGTTGCTTTTTCATTGTCACTTTTCTAACTGAACGAATTCAGGTATCACTTTAATATTCTTGATGGTTCAATCCTTGTTGTAAACCAAAACGGAAAATGAGAGTTCGGCAGCATCCTTAGTGATGTTAATAATAAGTAGCACTTTATACATATTTACTTCTAGTTTCACAACTGTTATTTCTTATTGTTCCTTTTAGCCTTCTAATTAAATCTATTTGCAAAAGTTGCATCAGCTCTGGACATAATTTTTTAAAATATAAATTTATTTATTTTCATTGGAGGTTAATTACTTTACAATATTGTATTGGTTTTGCCACACATCAACATGAATCCACCACAGGTATACACTTCTTTACCGTATTAAACATTGTCTTCACATTCTGTAAGTGTATTTGAGTCCATCTATTTCAATATGAGATGAAATTACAACTTTGGTACTGCTCCATCTCCTCATTGTAAATGTCCTATTATATTCTTTCAGTTCCCCATTTTGGCAATTTCAACTTGAATTAGAGAACAATGCTGGTATCATTAAATTCTTACTCTTTTATGTGTTTTTATTAGTTAGTGGCAGATTTTCATTCAATTTTTTACCTACAGTGGTTCAGGAAGCAATGTATTTTATCTTATTTTGCTTCATAAGGTGAAGTATATTTATTATTCCATAAGTTTTTATTTATGGAATAAGTATTTTTTCTTCCTTAAGCTTTTAG
>SJYT01083140.1:33873-66542 GCA_006410635.1 Cephalophus harveyi
AGTATTTTTTATTCCTTAAGCTTTTAGTTTCCTTTAAAAATACCCTTCTAAAGTATGCACTATACATATTCACATATTTTTATACAAAGGTATAAATATAATCCTAAATGCATCATTAAATTTTCTTTATGTTTTACTGATAAGTGGCCAGTATGTTTAATGTTTTTCTACAATTTATCCACTTTTGTCTATTTCTCAACAAAACTCAGGGACTTGCTTCTAAACAACCAGTAATAATGCTGGCTCTTATTTCAATGTCCGTATAATATTCCATGGCTGTGTGGCTGTGTGACTCATACATTTGATGGTCTGTATCATTATTTAGCAATAAGGACTATCATATCACTGCTACAGAATTATTTTGAGATTGTTAATTTAACATTGCACTTCTAAACCAAGGGTAACTATCCCTCAGGGGACGCTGAGCAATATCAGTAGACATTTTTTGCTGTCACACTGATGAAGGGCAGGTGGTGGGCAAGGATGCTTCTCAACATCCTACAATGTACAGGTCAGACACCACCACAGAGAAGGAACTGGCCGAGAATATCCAGTAGTGCGGAGATGGAAGAACCCAGAGTTAAAGAATATTTGTGTTTCTATTATCAATAGCTGTCTTAGGTGGTTTCCACAGGGTTCTCCATTTCATATCTCTGCCAGTGAAATTAGAGAGTTCCCCTGATGTCTGTAGCGCTTGTTTAAAAGTTTCAGCCTCAATCAACATTAAGTTTTTTCCCAGGCTGAAGGCTGTGAATTAGATATCTTCCTGTTTATTAAACTACTACTCACTTTGAACAAAGATTTGTACATTCAATCAGCAAGTTATTTCTTATTATTACCATACATCTGCGTATACTTTATGCCTTCTTCTCAGCAGTTAAGTGTATTTCCAATGATTTTTCACAAAATATTGTTCTGTGATTGATTTTGGGGTGGGTATTTTTGACCATAAACTGTTTTAAAGTTTTATATAGTTAAATTTGTTTTTCTTCTTACTTCTGATTTTCTCCCTTGATAATAATAGTTTTTTCACCTGTAGATTTTATGTATGGTTTTATATGATCATCTGAAATGGACTATTCACTTTTACACTGGGGACTTTTGTCTTTTTTAAAAAGATGCATTAAATAGGAAACCACTTAATTTCCTTCCAGATAGATGGCCATTTATTCTGAATTTTATTCAACAATCCAGCCTTTTCCTATCAAATTGAAGTACAATCTTCCCATACACTAGTGTTCATATCTAAGGGGATAAAAAGACTCTGATGCTGGGAGGGATTGGGAGCAGGAGGAGAAGGCGATGACCGAGGATGAGACGGCTGGATGGCATCACTGACTCAATGGATGTGAGTCTGAGTGAACTCCGGGAGATGGTAATGAACAGGGAGGCCTGGCGTGCTGCGATTCATGGGGTCGCAAAGAGTCGGACACGACTGAGCGACTGAACTAAACTAAATTCCTAATCATTCAACAAATATTAACAATACATATGCTATTTGCTAGAAATCCCCAGGTAGATGATATATTAGATTCTCTTGAGTCAAGGTCTTTTCTAAATTAGTTATTAATTCATTATTAATGATTGTTTTGATTGTTCTGTTACTGCTAAAAACTGAATGGAACATCAAAAATTGATTGAAACATAACGGTTTTGATGTTCCATTCAGTTTTGCTTCATGCATTTATATGAAATCACTCTTTTAACTGGTTTAACATTTTTGCCATTCTATTTCATAATTTATAATTTTCTTAATTGTGTTTTTAAAATAAATGCACATGTATTCTTGTACATATGGGAAAATAAGAAGTAAACAAGGGAGCTGAAATCACTGATGCTTGGAATCTTGCATTATAGTGACAACATCACAGTATACTGAAATAAAACAGTGTCCTTAGGCTTAAATCATGTGAAGAAATTTATCCATAAGAAGAGAATGAATTTTCATGACCTCACGGACTCACAGAGTATGGTCTGGAAAAGCCCTTGCATGCTGTCCAAAGATCAGAACTAGAATTAGGATGTTCCCAATGGATTTATGAAAAAAATTAAAAACATTAAGCCCAAGAATAACAAATAAAATATAGTTCATAAGAAAACAGAGATAAGGGCACTTTACTGGCTGTCCGGTGGTTAGGACTTTGCCATCCAGTGCACGGGCTGTGGGCTTGATCCCTGGTTGGGAAGCTAAGATCCCACATGTCCCACAGCTAAAGATCTAGAACATAAAACAGTCATAATATTGGAACATTTTCAATAAAGACTAAAAATGGTCCACATCAAAAAAAAAAAAAAGAAAAAAACAGAGACAGGGCAAATTGGTATGGTTTTTCACACCTACAGATACCATTCTTTTGTCTTTGGAAAAGAGGTATTTTTCTTTCTGATCTTTCCTGGTTATCAAGGGATATAGCTGAAGTTGAAATGTTGCCAAACCGAGAACACCACATTGTCTCAGGGGCTGTTTGAGCTTGTTAGGTCTTTCCCCTTGATTTTATCTCTCTCTCTCCCATGCGTTTTATATTTATTTAAATATAGGGCAGAAAGTCATTGTAGCTAAAAGGAATCTCAACTGTATTATTCACTCAGTAGCTTGTGAACTGGAATTTCTAGGTACTATTTAAACAGCCTTTCGGAGAAAGATAATCTGATCTGACAAACTTGAGGTGTCACCACCCGTGGCTTAAGGAAGGTGGTGCTGGGTGAGAAATTCATGACAGTAACACAGCCCAGGAGGCTATGGTGTGTGTGTATACTTGTGCCTTGTGGAGTGAGAGCAGTTGTTAGAGCAAGGCACCTGCACTCACACACTAAGGTGACGTAATAAGGTGACAGAGGCCAAAACTCCATCAAAGATGGTACTAAGAAGACGATCTGATATAATTTACAGGACTCCTTTGCAACTAAATCCATGAAGTTCTGGGAACAACATGGAAGGAGGGATTCTCTATGGACTGAAGGTTCAGCTCTAGCAGGGAAGCCACCTTGTTCCTCAGCATCCTTGACACCATCTCTAATCGCTCACCCTCTTGATTATCCCTCTGCCCCGCTGGCTTTCTCGTTTGCCTTTGAACATGTGGAACCAGCATCTTCCTCAGGTCCTTTGCAGTGGCAGTTCCCTCTGCCAGACACACACTTCTCCTGGTATCTCACTAGGTACTTCTCTCTCTTCCTTGACATCTCTTCAAATAACCCCTTGTTTGCAAGGGGTTATACCCAGTTGCAGCCCTTGCAACTTGGTATAAAATAATGCCACCTACTATTCTCTCCTTTATACATGTTTTTGTTTTCTTCATAACACCTGTCACCTTCTAACATATTCTATATTTATTTGGATATCATCGTTCACCACCCTTGGATTGTGAGAGATTTGTTTTTAAGTGTCTCTATTTATCCCCTATATGTACTTGAAACATGTTGACTGCCAGCATAATGCTTTTCAAAGGCATAAAAGACTTTCTCATTAAAACTGTAAATGCATGAACTCCTTGGAAATATGCTGAGAATGAGAAAAAAGTATCTAATATTTTGCCAGCAAAATAGAAATTACAGAAGTTCAGCTATGTGAGTTACACGTGTTTGAAAATTATTCATGCTATTTTTTTTCCCAGTACTCACTTCTATCACATGGAATCAAGGAACAAGACACAAATTTCAGAATTTCTCCTGGGACTTTCAGAGGAGCCAGCATTGCAGCCCCTTATATTTGGGCTTTTCCTCTTCATGTACCTGATCACTGTGATTGGAAACCTGCTCATCATCCTGGCTGTCCGCTCAGACCCCCACCTCCACACACCCATGTATTTCTTCCTCTCCAATCTGTCCTTTGTAGATATCTGTTTTATGTCCACCACCATCCCGAAGATGCTGTGGAACATCCAGACACAGAGCAAAGTCATCACCTATGAAGGCTGCATCGTCCAGGTGTATTTTTACTTACTCTTTGCAGCATTAGATGACTTTCTCCTCACCGTGATGGCCTATGACCGGTATGTGGCTATCTGTCACCCCCTGCATTACACAGTCATCATGAACCCCCGGCTCTGCCGACTGTTGGTGTTGGTGTCCTGGATCGTGAGTGCCCTCTTTCCCCTGTTACACAGCTTAACAGTGTTGCAACTGTCCTTCTGCTCAGAATTGGAAATACACCACTTTTTCTGTGAAATCACATGGCTGATCAGACTGGCCTGTTCTGACCCCTTTCTCAATAACATGATGGTGTATTTTGGAGCTGTAATTCTCGGGGGTGTTCCCCTGGCTGGTATCCTTTACTCTTACTCTAAGATAGTGTTCTCTATCTGTGGAATCTCATCAGCTAAGGGGCAGTATAAAGCATTCTCCACCTGTGCATCTCACCTCTCGGTTGTCTCCTTATTTTATTGTTCAGCCTTAGGAGTGTATCTTAGCTTCACTACTACCCACAGCTCACACACAAGTGCTATATTATCGGTGATGTACACTGTGGTCACACCCATGCTGAACCCCTTCATCTACAGTCTGAGAAACAAAGACATAAAAAGGGCTCTGAAAAGATTCTTTGGGATGGAAATGTTTGTAAAAGGGCCATTTGCCCTTGGGCTGAAAAACTGCCCGCGATAGCAGGGTCAAAGCCTCATAGGGGGATATGTGATTCTTTGATTAGACTATAATAATAGCAATTGCTTCTTCAGTTTATAGCCTGGTATTTCCGTTTCTTTGATTTCAGCTTCTCTATATGATTTAAAAAGCATCCTTTCTTAACTTTCTGTTCCCTATCATCTAAGATTTTTCTCTTGTTATTTTTCTACTCTTTCAAATTGATTCAAAACCATGTGTGAAACGTATGTAAATTCCCATTTATCTCATGATGCTTCACACATTTCTTAAGGATAAATTCTTCTGAAATTATATACTTTATACTGAGTAATTTTTCTTTCTTTTGCTAAAAGAATAATCATGAATTGTGCTACTTCTGTGGGGAAAAAACTACCTTGGTAACCAAACCAATTACATAATTTCATAGGAGAGTAAAATGCGGAACTACAGTTTATTATGCCTTAGTTCTTCATACCTTGGAGCATCACTACCATAATTGCTTTTTTTGAAAATGCAGATATTAACAGATAGTGTATTTCATAAATGATCATCTGATTTTACTCCTTCACAGGGTGCAATTCTTTATTTAACCTAGTGTCTACATTCTCTATAGGAGTTATTGGTAAAGCTGATCATCAAATGCATGTCTCTAATTGACATCTAGGTGAAACAGAAATTTCAATAAAGATTTTGACATAATAAGACCTAGAGTCAGAGAGACATTAAGTATGATGCAGCAAAAGCTTGTGTCAGATTATATTTTTGCAAATTATTGTTTCATGATGTCCATTTACTTATTGATGTATGTAATTTAGTATCTGTGTGTAAAGGGGTTTATTGTTGGGGTGAAAGAGTTTTTGGCATAATTATATCTTTCTGCTTGCAAACTTCCATTGTTGCCTACAAATAAATGGCTCCTTCCATTGCTCTAGATGAAATATTTTCCCCATTACATTTCTGTTATAATCAGTGAAAGAGTGAATGAATAATATAAATATCATATTTATATGATATACATGATATACAAATATAATATTATAATATACATATACAAATTATGGCTCATTAGACCTTAAATTCTCTTCTAGTCTTGTGATAAATGGGCTCCCCTGTTAGCTCATTTGGTAAAGAATCTGCCCACAATGCAGGAGACCCCAGTTTGATTCCTGGGTCGGGAAGATCCACTGGAGAAGAAACAGGCTACCCACTCCAGTGTTCTTGGGTTTCCTTTATGCCTCAGCTGGTAAAGAATCCACTGGCAATGTGGAAGACCTGGGTTGGGAAGATCCCCTGGAGAAGGGATAGGCTACCACTCCAGCATTCCTGTCTGGAGAATTCCATGGACTGTACAGTCCATGGCATCACAAAGAGTCAGACTGAGCAACTTCCATGTTTTCACTTTCCTGTGATAAAGGTATATATTTCTCACACATAGGCATATCCTTTTAACCTTTCTTGCTTACCTACAGGGAAAACTAAATGGAATCCCTTTTTAATAAAATTGTATGACATAAACTTGAATAATGGAGAAGTCATGAATGCTATTCAGATATCATTACAATTGCCTAGAAATAAAGCAACACGTTATGATAATTCTCTCAGTTCTGTTCTCTTGGATTAGTGCATATCAGTTAGCTGTTGCTACATAACAAGTCATCCTAAAAGTAAATGATTTAGTATAATGAATTTTTTATGTAATGAGTTTCTATGATGGGGAGTTGACCTGAGTTATGATTGTTTCCTCATGGATCTACTGTCAGCTGTCAGACTCTATTTTGTGTTTTGAAGGCTCCTCCATGATGGTGTGACCAGGTGTAGTGGTCTTCTGTCTTGAACCACTTTATGCCAATTTTTTCCCTTTATGTAAGTAGGATAGTCTTTAATTTATTGAGGATGGTGACTGCATAAGAGTTGGACCATAACAAAGGCTGAGTGTCAAAGAATTGATGCTTCCCAATTGTGGTGTTGGAGAAAACTCCTGAGAGTCCCTTGGTCTGCAAGGAAATCAAACCAGTCAATCCCACAGGAAATCAACCCTGGATATTCATTGGAAGAACTGATGCTGAAGCTGAAGTGACAATACGTTGGCCACCTGATGCGAAGAACTGATTCATTGGAAAAGACCCTGAAACTGGGAAAGCTTGAAGGTAAAAGGAGAAAGAGGTGGCAGAGGATGAGATGGTTCAATTGCATCATTGACTCAAAGGACATGAATTTGAGCTAGCTCTGGGAGATGGTGAAGACAGAGAAGCCTGTCATGTTACAGGCCACGGGGTTGCAAAGGGTCAGACTTAACTTGGAGATTGAACAACAGTCTTTTAGTTTATAAGAAAAAAACCCTTGTATTTCTCAAATGTTAATTGCTATATTTGAATATCACTGTTCCTAAATCCATATATGCCATTTTGCTTTCTTCCCAGTTAGAGGAACTGTCTCTCACCAGTTTTAGTGTGATTAATATACTACCCTTGGAAAAGACCCTGATGCTGGGAAACATTGAAGACAGGAGGAGAACGGGATGATAGAGGATGAAATGGTTGGATGGCATCACTGACTCAGTAGACATGAGTTTGAGTAAACTTTGGGAGTTGGTCATGCTGTAGTCCATGGGGTCGCAAAGATTCGGACATGACTGAGCAACTGAATTGAATTGAACTGAACTGAAAATACTACCCTTAACAATGCACAATCAGAAAATTTTAATTCTTTTTTTCCCCCCAGAGTTGCCACATTATGTCATTTTATTTATTTATTTTAATATAAATTTATTTATTTTAATTGGAGGCTAATTACTTTACAATATTGCATTGGTTTTGTCATACATTGACATGAATCTGCCATGAGTGTACATGTGTTCCCTATCCTGAAACCCCCTCCCACCTCCCTCCTCATATCATCCCTCTGGGTCATCCCAGTGCACCAGCTCCAAGCATCCTATATCATACATAGAACCTGGACTGGTGATTCATTTCACATATGATAATATACATGTTTCAAAGCCATTCTCCCAAATCATCCCACCCTCGCCCTCTCCCACAGAGTTCAAAAGACTTCTATACATCTGTGTCTCTTTTGCTGTCTTGCATACAGGGTTATCGTTACCATCTTTCTAAATTCCATATATAATCCCACTCCACCATGCACAGACACACCATGGCTTCTGGGCTGTGTTTCTGTCTTGAATTTCTCAACCAGACCCACCCTCCTTAGGCCAGAGGTGGTAACCACTTGAACTAGTCAGATCAGATTAATTTTCTCCTAAACAATGTTTAAATGGCACCCATAAATTCCAGATCATAAACTTCCAGGGGAATAATAAAGTTGGGGTTCCTTTTAGCTACAGCCACTTTCTGCCCTGTATTTAAAGAAACATGAAATGTGAGGGAGAAATAAAATAAGGGGAAAAGATCTAAGAAACTCAAACCATCCCCAAAACAATTTGATGAAGAAAATCTTCCTTGAATTAGCAACCTTCCAACTTCAGCTATATCTCTTTGATGCCCAGGAAAAACTAGAAAGAAATATATCTTATTTCCAAGGACAGAAGCAGTGATATGTGTATGACGTGAAAAATCATACAGATTTAATACCTCAAGAGAAAAAAAGTAAAAGTTGCAAACTCAACAATTCAAACATAAAAACAGAAAATATGACAAAAGTTATGTATGTGTTATATGAGACAGTAGAAGATGTCTTTCCTGTGCTTTTCTATATAGTTTGACCTTTTTTGTGCATTCTGATACTGAATGAGGCGAGCCCCGTCTCTGTTTTCGTATAGGTCATAATTTGTTTATTACTCTTGGGCTTAATGTTTTCAGTTTTTTAATTAATCCGATGGGCACACTTCAATTCTAGTTCTGATCTTTGTCCAACAGGCAAAGGCCTTTCCAGACCAAACTCTATAAAGCTTGAGCAGGTAATGAAAATTCTTTCTCTTATTAATGAGGCGAGCCCCGTCTCTGTTTTCGTATAGGTCATAATTTGTTTATTACTCTTGGGCTTAATGTTTTCAGTTTTTTAATTAATCCGATGGGCACACTTCAATTCTAGTTCTGATCTTTGTCCAACAGGCAAAGGCCTTTCCAGACCAAACTCTATAAAGCTTGAGCAGGTAATGAAAATTCTTTCTCTTATTCTGGATAAATTTCTTTACATGAGTTAAACCTGAGGACTCTATATTTTGTTTCAGTGTACTGTGACATTGTTACTATATTGCAAGATACTAATCATCAAAGACTTAAATTGCCTTGTTCAATTCTTGTTTTCCCAAGTCTGTGGATATATTTGCACTTATTTAAAAAACACACTTAAGAAAATGAGAAATTATGAAATGACAAAATATGGCTAAAATATGAAACCACTTGAAAGTATGATTTCCTATAATTGTATTAAAGAAAACTGAATGGAACAGCAAACGCTAACTGAAACTTGACATACACTAGGGGTGAAAGTGAAGTTGCTCAGTCGTGTCTGACTGTTTGTGACCCCGTGGTCTATAGCCTACCAGGCTCCTCCATCCATGGGATTTTCCAAGCAAGAATACTGGAGTGGGTTGCCATTTCCTTTTCCAGGGCATCTTCCCGACCCAGGAGGGGATCAAATCTGAGTATCCTGTATTGTAGGCAGACACTTTATTGTCTGAGCCACCAGGGAATTAATAGGAGTAATAAAACATTTATGACATGAATTAATAATTAATTTAGAAAAGACCTCAACTCAAGAGAACATAACATACAATGACCCAGAAATTTCTGGCAAATTGCAGATGCTTTGTTATAATGTTTTGNGTATTGTAGGCAGACACTTTATTGTCTGAGCCACCAGGGAATTAATAGGAGTAATAAAACATTTATGACATGAATTAATAATTAATTTAGAAAAGACCTCAACTCAAGAGAACATAACATACAATGACCCAGAAATTTCTGGCAAATTGCAGATGCTTTGTTATAATGTTTTGAATGATTAGGAATTAGATTCCTTTAGATATGAACACTATCCTATGGGACAGTTGTATTCAATTTGGTTGGAAAAGGCAGGATTGTTGAATAAAAGCTGGAATAAATGACCATCTATCTAGGAGGAAATTAAGTAGTTCCTTATCTGACACATCTTTTTAAAAGGGACTAGAGACTCAAGTGTAAACTTAAGCAGTCCACTTTAGACAAATATATAAAAGACTACATTGGAACTTCATTTCTACTGATATCAGAAATATGGATAGTTTTAAAATCTGGATTCTTCAGTCTCTGTACTATTGGACATTCTCTGCTGGATCCTTCTCTGGGGTGGAGTCTGTCCTGTAAATTGCAGTATGTTTAAAAACATCATTGCCCACCACTTACTGCTGATCAGTGTGACAGCAAATACTGTCTATGAATATTTCTTAAAGGACCGTGGGGGACACCCTTAGTGGAGAAATGCCATATTAAATTGCGAATCTCAAAATATTTTTGCAGCAGTGATATAATAGTCACTTATTGATAAATAATGTTATAGACCACCAAATGTGTGAGCCATACCATGTGATATTATAAAGATATTAAAATAACAAACCACAATTATACTGGTTGATTGGAAGTAAGTCCCTGAGGTATTATTGAGAAAGAAAAAAAGAGGGACAAACTGTAGAAAACTTTAAACATAATGACGATTTGCCACTAAAATATAAAAACCATTTATGATGTATTCGAGATTATATTGATGCATTTGTGTAAAAGTATATAAGTATGTATAAGAACACATTTTAGAAAGAGATTTTTCAAAACCTAAGAACTTATGGAACAAAATACATTGGTGAGAGTGCAATTATGTTAAGGGTACTGTTTCCTGGGCAATGTGCTATGTGCTAAATCACTTCAGTCGTGTCCGACTCCACGCAATCCTATAGACCGTAGCCTGCCAGTAGCCTCCATCTGTCCATGGGATTCTCCAGGCAAGAAGACTGGAGTGTGTCGTCATGCCCTCCTCCAGGGTATCTTCCCAACCCTGAGATCAAAACTGCATCTCTTAATGTCTGCTTTGGCAGACAGGTTCTTTACCACTAGCACCACGATAATAAATTGAATAATAAAATTGAATGAAAACCTACAACTAACTGATAAAAAGACACAAAGAGTAAAAATTTAGCAATATTAACATGGATCACTAATTCAAGGTCAAATTGCCAAAGATTTGGAAGTGAGGCAATATAACAAAAGAACATTTACAATGTGAGGAGGGAGCAGTATCTAAGTTATAATTTTATATGTAGAGAGAGGAATTCAAATATGGCTATAGAGTGTAAGTTCACTGTTCCTAAATCCATATATGCCATTTTGCTTTCTTCCCAGTTAGAGGAACTGTCTCTCACCAGTTTTAGTGTGATTAATATACTACCCTTGGAAAAGACCCTGATGCTGGGAAACATTGAAGACAGGAGGAGAACGGGATGATAGAGGATGAAATGGTTGGATGGCATCACTGACTCAATAGACATGAGTTTGAGTAAACTTTGGGAGTTGGTCATGCTATAGTCCATGGGGTTGCAAAGATTCGGACATGACTGAGCAACTGAATTGAATTGAACTGAACTGAAAATACTACCCTTAACAATGCACAATCAGAAAATTTTAATTCTTTTTTTCCCCCCAGAGTTGCCACATTATGTCATTTTATTTATTTATTTTAATATAAATTTATTTATTTTAATTGGAGGCTAATTACTTTACAATATTGCATTGGTTTTGTCATACATTGACATGAATCTGCCATGGGTGTACATGTGTTCCCCATCCTGAAACCCCCTCCCACCTCCCTCCTCATATCATCCCTCTGGGTCATCCCAGTGCACCAACTCCAAGCATCCTATATCATACATAGAACCTGGACTGGTGATTCATTTCGCATATGATAATATACATGCTTCAAAGCTCTTCTCCCAAATCATCCCACCCTCGCCCTCTCCCACAGAGTTCAAAAGACTTCTATATATCTGTGTCTCTTTTGCTGTCTTGTATACAGAGTTATCGTTACCATCTTTCTAAATTCCATATATAAAATATATATGCATTATTATACTGTATTGGTTTTTTTTTTTTTTTTTTGGCTTCCTTCACTCTGTATAATAGGCTCCAGTTTCATCCACCTCATTAGAACTTATTCAAATGTATTCTTTTTAATGGCTGAGTAATACTCCATTATGTATATGTATCACAGCTTTCTTATCCATTCATTCTCAACTAATTCACTAGAGTGCAATTAAATATAATAAACTACACATTTTTAAAATGTACAATTTTATAAATTTCAGAAACCAATATACATGGTTACATTTGCANATTGGTTTTTTTTTTTTTTTTTGGCTTCCTTCACTCTGTATAATAGGCTCCAGTTTCATCCACCTCATTAGAACTTATTCAAATGTATTCTTTTTAATGGCTGAGTAATACTCCATTATGTATATGTATCACAGCTTTCTTATCCATTCATTCTCAACTAATTCACTAGAGTGCAATTAAATATAATAAACTACACATTTTTAAAATGTACAATTTTATAAATTTCAGAAACCAATATACATGGTTACATTTGCATAATTTTAAAAGGTCCACAATAAATTTTAATTTATTTATAACGTTATTGTTACTAACGCAATTGCCCTAAGCCTCAGTTTTATCTTTCAGAAGGAAATGGGAGATGATAAATCCTAACTTTTACTTGGAGGTTGTGATGAATGCATAAAATGTATGCAAATACTTTGCTGAGTCCCCAAACATTGTTCAAGTTTAGGAATATGTATATGTGTCTGCATCTGTATACACTTTCTCTGAAATAAATATACATGCACACATAGATTTAAATGCACTGCTTCATTTGTAATTCCATCCATTGTGCTGAAAGAAAACACGAGAGAAAGTTGGAAGGATAGAAGTAAAAAAATGAACGCTTGAATGAACATGAATGAGAAAAAAATGTAGAAACGTTAATACACAGATTTAAAGTAGAATGTGTGACCTGAATTTTAACAATGATTTACTTTTCCTATCTTAAATTCCAAAGGCCTCAGAGTCAGATCCACATTTACATTTAGACAAAGTGAAATTCTCTGTACCAGCTCGGTTCAGTTCAGTTCAGTCGCTCAGTCGTGTCCGACTCTTTGCAACCCCATGAATTGCAGCATGCCAGGTCTCCCTGTCCATCACNTTTCCTATCTTAAATTCCAAAGGCCTCAGAGTCAGATCCACATTTACATTTAGACAAAGTGAAATTCTCTGTACCAGCTCGGTTCAGTTCAGTTCAGTCGCTCAGTCGTGTCCGACTCTTTGCAACCCCATGAATTGCAGCATGCCAGGTCTCCCTGTCCATCACCAACTCCGGGGGCAAAATCTCTCCAGAATAACTAAAACTATCTCCTATTAAAGATCAGAGTGTAACATAAAATGATGTTATATAAGGGAAGTTCATTGATTGACTCCAAAGGGTTAAACTCAATTCCTAGAAGCAGTATGTATGCTGTTCTGTGCTAAGTCACTTAAGTCTTGTCCGACTCTTTTGCGACCCCATGGACTATAGCCTGCCAGGCTCCTCTGTCCTTGGGATTCTCCAGGAAAGAACACTGGAGTGGGCCTTCTTCAGGGGATCTTCCTCATCCAGGGATCCTACCTGTGTCTCTTACATTTCCTGCATTGGCAGGTGGATTGTTTAATTTCTGCTGTAAGTAGGAAATCAATTTAGGCTTTGCAAAACTTGCTTGTAACCAAGGATTATAATACCCAAGTTTTATGTTAAAGGAGCAAGTTTATCCCCTGTTTTGAAAAAGGTAATGGTCATATTCAGAGACTTCTTGGGTTGTGTTCCCACAACAGATCAAAGCATTGAAGACCCAAAGAACCTAGTCAAGACCAATTGTCAGTATTATACTGTTGAGAAAACTTGAACTCAGTGATGTTATGAGGTGTTGGGAGCCTTAGAGCTTTAGGAGAGGTAAAGGTAAACGAGTGAGGAAACTGAATTTACCTAACTTATAATGGAGTCTCTTAGGAACAGAGAATCAGAAGAAAAAAATGCATTCTGTCCAGACCAGTGTCACCAGGGGCAATAACGAACTTAAAGGGTGGAGTAACAAAGGGAAAACAGGTCTAATGAGCTGACACGGAAGATGTAAATATCTCCTCTGCTGCAGTCCCTCAGCCTGTTCCTCTTTGGTTGGACAGTATGTGTTCATTGCTTTTGTGGTCCTACATCTGGATGGAAGACCAATGCTTGATTGTCTTAGCTGTCCTGTGCAGAGATAGNTGACACGGAAGATGTAAATATCTCCTCTGCTGCAGTCCCTCAGCCTGTTCCTCTTTGGTTGGACAGTATGTGTTCATTGCTTTTGTGGTCCTACATCTGGATGGAAGACCAATGCTTGATTGTCTTAGCTGTCCTGTGCAGAGATAGGACATGAGTCTGCATCACCAGCTACTTATGGGGGAAATTTGACTTTCACAGGGAAATTTCCCAGACAAAGTGAGACAAACCTCCCAAACAGGTGAGTCTGAGAGCTCCACAGACACTGCAGAAGAGTATCAGAAGGATGGAAACCAGGAATGTACCTGAGATCACCTGAGGACCAATCTAGCATAGCCCTGAGGCAGAGGTCACCATGGTTTCTTGCTGGGTTTCCTGAAGACGCATTTATTTATGATGCTGTAAAGGAACAGTGAACTCAAAAATGAGATCGTCAGTGCTGACAATTAAATCATGCTAGTGGAAGCCCAACAGAAGAACAAATAGGAGGGATAAACAGCATCTAATAAAATTGGAACATGAGTCCAAGGTTCTTGTTAATTAACAGGAGTAGACAAATAGGGTATTAATTGTAGAGGGGCAGTGAGGTGAGGGCATTTCATTTTATTGTAAGATGGGGCATATTAGACTGTGCCTCCACATATAGGAGAAAGATCTAAACTGAGGACTGCTTGCAAATACACACTTTCAATAGCTGTGTAGGAAACACACACGTTACAGTATCTTCTCTTGTTTTTGTATTCACTTAAGAGAAAAAAAAAAAAAACTTAGTTATATAAGTGTAAGGATGTATGCTAGTTAGGTTTACTTTGCAACTATTTTATTATCTGTGAGGCTAAATAGATCTATGGATTTGGTAGCCATGCAGTGTTTCTCTATTTAAAAAATGTCTCTATAACTATTTTGTTTTATACAGTGGTATCAGCTGTTGTTATTCCTTTTTCAAATTGCATTCTTTGATAGGAAGGATTATTTTTTAACAAAAAACTTAAATTTGTGATTTAGCTCTTTTATATATGCATAGATGTATTTGTGGGATTGTATAAGAATTGATAAATTTTGTTGGTCAAATCTGCCAACATTCTCTCCATTGCTTTCCCAAAAGAATTTGGGTATAACTGACCTTGACAATATATGGATTACAGGTGCACAGCATAATGGTTCAATATTTGTTATATTGCTAAATGATCATCACAGTAAATCTCCTTAACATGTTACCACACAGTTACAATTTATTTCTTGTGAGGAGAGTTTTTAGGATATCCTGTCTCTTAGCAACTTACAATTATTCTAAAAAATGTGTTATGAATTATAGTCTCCATGCTGCATAGTACATACTGCTCATTGCTCTTTATTGTTATTTTTCTTACTGTAATATTTTAGTTGTCACTTTAATATTCTTAAAGTGTTAACTCTTGATGTAAGCCAGAAAGGAAAGTGGGGGTTCTTTAGCACCTTTAGTGCTGATAAATAACTTCTTATACATATTTACTTCTATTAAGAGTTTCTCATCTGTTTTAATTTTTTTTCCTTTTGGCCTTCTGATTAGATCTTTTCCTAAAAGTTACATCACCTCTGACCATAATTCTTTACTATTTGGCTTACACTCTATAGCCATATTTGAATTCCTCTCTCTACATATAAAATTATAACTTAGATACTGCTCCCTCCTCACATTGTAAATGTTCTTTTGTTATATTGCCTCACTTCCAAATCTTTGGCAATTTGACCTTGAATTAGTGATCCATGTTAATATTGCTAAATTTTTACTCTTTGTGTCTTTTTATCAGTTAGTTGTAGGTTTTCATTCAATTTTATTATTCAATTTATTATCGTGGTGCTAGTGGTAAAGAACCTGTCTGCCAAAGCAGACATTAAGAGATGCAGTTTTGATCTCAGGGTTGGGAAGATACCCTGGAGGAGGGCATGACGACACACTCCAGTCTTCTTGCCTGGAGAATCCCATGGACAGATGGAGGCTACTGGCAGGCTACGGTCTATAGGATTGCGTGGAGTCGGACACGACTGAAGTGATTTAGCACATAGCACATTGCCCAGGAAACAGTACCCTTAACATAATTGCACTCTCACCAATGTATTTTGTTCCATAAGTTCTTAGGTTTTGAAAAATCTCTTTCTAAAATGTGTTCTTATACATACTTATATACTTTTACACAAATGCATCAATATAATCTCGAATACATCATAAATGGTTTTTATATTTTAGTGGCAAATCGTCATTATGTTTAAAGTTTTCTACAGTTTGTCCCTCTTTTTTTCTTTCTCAATAATACCTCAGGGACTTACTTCCAATCAACCAGTATAATTGTGGTTTGTTATTTTAATATCTTTATAATATCACATGGTATGGCTCACACATTTGGTGGTCTATAACATTATTTATCAATAAGTGACTATTATATCACTGCTGCAAAAATATTTTGAGATTCGCAATTTAATATGGCATTTCTCCACTAAGGGTGTCCCCCACGGTCCTTTAAGAAATATTCATAGACAGTATTTGCTGTCACACTGATCAGCAGTAAGTGGTGGGCAATGATGTTTTTAAACATACTGCAATTTACAGGACAGACTCCACCCCAGAGAAGGATCCAGCAGAGAATGTCCAATAGTACAGAGACTGAAGAATCCAGATTTTAAAACTATCCATATTTCTGATATCAGTAGAAATGAAGTTCCAATGTAGTCTTTTATATATTTGTCTAAAGTGGACTGCTTAAGTTTACACTTGAGTCTCTAGTCCCTTTTAAAAAGATGTGTCAGATAAGGAACTACTTAATTTCCTCCTAGATAGATGGTCATTTATTCCAGCTTTTATTCAACAATCCTGCCTTTTCCAACCAAATTGAATACAACTGTCCCATAGGATAGTGTTCATATCTAAAGGAATCTAATTCCTAATCATTCAAAACATTATAACAAAGCATCTGCAATTTGCCAGAAATTTCTGGGTCATTGTATGTTATGTTCTCTTGAGTTGAGGTCTTTTCTAAATTAATTATTAATTCATGTCATAAATGTTTTATTACTCCTATTAATTCCCTGGTGGCTCAGACAATAAAGTGTCTGCCTACAATACGGGAGACTCAGATTCGACCCCTCCTGGGTCAGGAAGATGCCCTGGAGAAGGAAATGGCACCCCACACCAGTATTCTTGCCTGGAAAATCCCATGGATGGAGGAGCCTGGTAGGCTATAGACCATGGGGTCGCAAAGAGTCAGACACGACTGAGCAACTTCACTTTAACCCCTAGTGTATGTCAAATTTCAGTCAGATTTTGCTGTTCCATTCAGTTTTCTTTAATACAATTATAGGAAATCATACTTTCAACTGGTTTCATATTTTAGCCTTATTTTGTCATTTCATAATTTCTCAATTTCTTGTGTGTTTTTTAAATAAATGCAAATATATCCACAGACTTGGAAAAACAAGAATTGAACAAGGCAATTTAAGTCTTTGATGATTAGTATCTTGCAATATAGTAACAATGTCATACATAGTACACTGAAACAAAATATAGAGTCCTCAGGTTTAACTCATGTAAAGAAATTTATCCAGAATAAGAGAAAGAATTTTCATTACCTGCTCAAGCTTTATAGAGTTTGGTCTGGAAAGGCCTTTGCCTGTTGGACAAAGACCAGAACTAGAATTGAAGTGTGCCCATTGGATTAATTAAAAAACTGAAAACATTAAGCCCAAGAGTAATAAACAAATTACGACCTATAAGAAAACAGAGATGGGGCTTGCCTCATTCAGTATCAGAATGCACAAAAAAGATCAAACTATATAGAAAAGCACAGGAAAGACATCTTCTACAGTCTCATATAACACATACATAATTTTGTCATATTTTCTATGTTTTTATTTTTGAATTGTTGAGTTTGCAACTTTTACCTATTTTTCTCTTAAGGTATTAAATCTGTATGGTTTTTCACGTCATACACGTATCACTGCTTCTGTCCTTGGAAATAAGATATGTTTCTTTCTGGTTTTTCCTGGGCATCAAAGAGATATAGCTGAAGTTGGAAGGTTGCTAATTCAAGGAAGCTTTTCTTCGTCAAATTGTTTTGGGGACGGTTTGAGTTTCTTAGATATTTTCCCCTCATTTTATTTCTCCCTCACATTTCATGTTTCTTTAAATACAGGGCAGAAAGTGGCTGTAGCTAAAAGGAACCCCAATTTTATTATTCCCCCAGAAGTTTATGATCTGGAATTTATGGGTACCATTTAAACATTGTTTAGGAGAAAATTAATCTGATCTGACTAGTTCAAGTGGTTACCACCCCTGGCCTAAGAGGGTGGGTCTGGTTGAGAAATTCAAGACAGAAACACAGCCCAGAAGCCATGGTGTGTCTGTGCATGGTGGAGTGGGAGCAGGTCTTAAAGCACAGGCACTGGGACTCATACATTAAGGTGATATAGTAAGGTGACAGAGGCCAGAACTCAATCAAAGACGGTACTGAGACTAGGATCTGCTTTAATTCACAGGAAGCCTTTGCAACTAAAACCATAAAGTGCTGGGAACAATGTGAAAGGAGGGATTCTCTGTGGACTGAAGTGTCAGCTCTAGCTGGGAGGCCATCTTGTTCCTCAGCATCCCTGAAACCATCTCTAATCGCTTTCCCTCTTGATTATCTCTCTGCCCCGCTGGCTTTATGTTTGCCTTTGAACATGTGGAACCAGCATCTTCCTCAGGTCTTTTGTAGCGGCATTTCTGTCTGCCAGACACACATTTCTCCTGGTATCTCACTAGGTATTTTTCTNATTATCCCTCTGCCCCCCTGGCTTTCTCATTTGCCTTTGAACATGTGGAACCAGCATCTTCCTCAGGTCCTTTGCAGTGGCACTTCCCTCTGCCAGACACACACTTCTCCTGGTATCTCACTAGGGACTTCTCTCTCTTCCTTGACATCTCTTCAAATAACCCCTTGTTTGCAGCCCTTGCAACTTGGTATAAAATAATGCCACCTACTATTCTCCCCTTTATATATGTTTTTGTTTTCTTCATAACACCTGTCACCTTCTAACATATTATATATTTATTTGAATATCGTCTTTCACCATCCTTGGATTGTGGGAGATTTGTTTTTAGGCACCTCTACTTATTCTCTGTATGGCTTGGGACAAGTTTGCTCTCAATATGTATCTCAAATGCATGAAAGAATTTCTCATTAAAACTGTAAGCACATGAATCATTTGGAAATATACTGAGAATGGGACAAAAATTTCTATTCAAAGGTGAAACGGAGTATAACCTCATGGAGCATTTATCTACATACAACATATTAACATCAATTTCATGCCAACAAAATTGAAATAATAGTGTTTCGGTGATGTGAGTTGTGTCTGTTTGGGTGAAAATTCTTCATGCTGTTTTCTTTTTTCCCAATAGTCATCTTCATCACATGGATCCAGGGAACAAAACACAAATCCCAGAATTTCTTCTTCTGGGACTTTCAGAGGGACCAGAATTGCAGCTCCTCATCTTTGGGCTTTTCCTCTCCATGTACCTGATTACCGTGTTTGGAAACCTGCTCATCATCCTGGCTGTCAGCTCAGACTCCCACCTCCACACCCCCATGTACTTCTTCCTCTCCAACCTGTCCTTTGTAGACATCTGCTTCACCTCCACCACCATCCCAAAGATGCTGCAAAGCACTCAGACGCAGAGGAAAGTCATTACCTATGAAGGCTGCATCGTCCAGGTGTATTTTTACTTACTCTTTGCAGGATTAGATGACCTCCTCCTGACTGTGATGGCCTATGACCGGTATGTGGCCATCTGCCACCCGTTGCACTACACAGTCATCATGAGCCCCTGGCTCTGTGGACTGCTGGTGCTGCTGTCCTGGGTAATGAGTTCTTTGTATTCCTTGTTACAGAGTTTAATGATTTTGCGATTGTCTTTCTGTTCAGACTTGGAAATCCACCAGTTTTTCTGTGAAATCACATGGCTCATCCAACTGACCTGTTCTGACCCCTTTCTCAATAACATGATGCTGTATTTTGGAGCTGTAATTCTCGGGGGTGTTCCCCTGGCTGGTATCCTTTACTCTTACTCTAAGATAGTGTCCTCTATCTGTGGAATCTCATCTGCTCAGGGACAGTATAAAGCATTCTCCACATGTGCATCTCACCTCTCTGTTGTCTCCTTATTTTATTGTTCAGCCTTAGGAGTGTATTTTAGCTTCACTGCTACCCACAGCTCACACACAAGTGCTATAGTATCGGTGATGTACACTGTGGTCACACCCATGCTGAACCCTTTCATCTACAGTCTGAGAAACAAAGACGTAAAGAGAGCTCTAAAAAGATTCTTTGGGATGGAAACTTTAGAAAAGGTCCATTTACCTCGCGCTGAAGAATGATAGCAGGGCTTAAAGTCTCAGAGTCAGATAGTGAAATTCTTTGTTTAGATTATGGTAATAGCAACTACTTCGTCATTTTATTACCTGGTATTTCCATTTCTTTGATTTCACTTCTCTCTACAATTTTAAAAACATTCTTTATTAACTTTTCTCTGTCATCTAAGTTTTTTCTTTTGTTATTTTTCTGCTCTCTCAAATTGGTTCAAACCTTGTGTGAAACATGTAAATTCCCATTTATCTCATGAGCCTTCACACATTTTTAAGAATAAATTCTTCTGAAATGAAATGCTTTGTACTGAGTAAACTATTTTTCATTTTATTAAAAGAATAAACATAGTTTGTGCTACTTCTATGAAAAATCTAACTCGGTAACTAAACCAGTTATATAATTTCACAGAAGAATAAAATATGAAACTATAATTTGTTACTGTTTTAATTCATCATACCTTGAAACATCACTACCATAATTTCTCTTTCTGGAAATGTAGACATGAACAGATGTATGTTTCATAATTGGTCATCTGATTTTACACTCCTCAGGGTACTATTCTCTATTTAGCTCAGTGTCACATTCTTTACAGGAGTTACTGAGAAATCGGAGCATCAAATGCATGTCTCTAATTGGTATATATATGAAAAAGCAATTTCAATAGAGTTTGAGATAATAAGACCTAGAGTCAGATAGGACCTTAAGTATGATGCACCATAAATTTATGTCAGATTATTTCTATGCAAAGTATTTTTTCATAGTGTCCATTTAATTATTGAGGTCTGTGGTTTAGTGTCTGTACGTAAAAGGTTTTATTGTTGGGGTGAAGGATTATTTGGTGTAAATATATCTTTCTGCTTGAAAACTTCCATTGTGCCTAAAAATATATGGTTCCTTCCAATGCTCTAAATGAAATATTTCCCCCATTCCATTTCTGTCATAACCAATAAAGGAACAGTGAATAAATGATAGGAATATACAGTATAAATGATATTCCTATCATTTATTCACTGTTCCTTTATTATATATAATGTATACCATATATATATCTCATATGTATATCATATATATCTCTCATATATATATGATATTGATATATATATATCATATATATGATATATATATCTATATACATCTCCAAATCATGGTTCACTATAGAGCTTAAATTCCTATCCAGTCCTGTGATAAAGGTGTAAGTTTTTAGAAATAAGCATATCCTTTCTTCTTTTTTATTTAATTAATGTGTTTTTTTATTGAAGGATAATTGCTTTACAGAATTTTGTTGTTTTCTGTCAAACCTCAACATGATTCAGTCACTGCTGCTGCTGCTGCTGCTGCTAAGTCGCTTCAGTTGTGTCCGACTCTGTGTGACCCCATAGACGGGGGCCCACTGTCTCTGGGATTCTCCAGGCAAGAATGCTGAAGTGGGTTGCCATTTCCTTCTCCAATGCATGAAAGTGAAAAGCGAAAGTGAAGTTGCTCAGTCGTACCTGACTCTTAGCGACCCCATGGACTGAAGCCTACCAGGCTCCTCCATCCATGGGATTTTCCAGGCAAGAGTACTGGAGTGGGGTGCCATTTCCTTCTTTGGAATCAGCCACAGGTATGCATATATCCCCTCCCTTTTGAACCTCCCTCCCCAACCCACCCCTCTAGGTTGATACAGAACCCCTGTTTGAGTTTCCTGAGCCATACAGCAAATTCCTGTTTGCTATCTATTTTACATATGGTAATAAGTTTCCATGTTACTCTTTCCATACATGTCATCCTCCCCTCCCCTCTCCCCATCTCCATAAGTCTATTCTCTATGTCTGTTTCTCTGTTGTTGCCCTGTAAATAAATTCTTCAGTACCTTTTTTCTAGATTCCATATATATGTGTTAGAATATAGCATTTATCTTTCTCTTTCTGACTCACTTCACTCTGTATAATAGGTTCTAGGTTCATCCACCCCATTAGAACTGACTCAAATGCATTCCTTTTTATGGCTGAGTAATATTCCACTGTGTATATATACCACAACTTCTTTGTCCATTAATCTGTCGACAGACATCTAGGTTGCTTCCATGTTCCAGTTATTGTAAATAGCACTACAATTAACAATGTGATACATGTGCCTCTTTCAATTTTGGTTTCTTCGGGGTATATGCCTAGCAGTGGTATTGGTGGGTCATATGGTGGTTTTATTCCTAGTTTTTCAAGGAAAAATTCCAAACTCTATACTGTCTTCCATAGTGGCTGTATAAATTTACATTCCAACCAACAGTACAAGAGTGTTCCCTTTTCTCCAAACCCTTTCCAGCATTTATTGTTTGTAGATTTTTGATGAGGACCATTCTGACTGGTGTGAGGTGATATCTCATTGCAGTTTTGATTTGCATTTCTCTAATAATGAGCGACATAGTGGCAGACTTTTTTTTGGGCTCCAAAATCACTGCAGATGGTGACTGCAACCATGAAATAAAAGGATGCTTACTCCTTGGAAGAAACGTTATGACCAACCTAGACAGCATATTAAAAAGCAGAGACATTATTTTGCCAACAAAGGTCCGTCTAGTCAAAGCTATGGTTTTTCCAGTAGTCATATATGGTTGTGAGAGTTTGACTATAAAGAAAGCTGAGCACCAAATAATTGATGCTTTTGAACTGTGGTGTTGTAGAAGACTCTTGAGAGTCCCTTGGACTGCAAGAAGATCCAACCAGTCCATCCTGAAGGAAATCAGTCCTGGGTGTTCATTGGAAGGGCTGATGTTGAAGCTGAAACTCCAATATTTTGGCCACCTGATGTGCAGAGCTGACTCATTTGAAAAGACCCTGATGCTGGGAGAAATTGAGGTGAGAGGAGAAGGGGACGACAGAGGATGAGATGGTTGGATGGCATCACTGACTCAATGGACATGAGTTTGAGTAAGCTCTGGGGGTTGGTGATGGACAACATGGTCTGGTGTGCTGCAGTCCATGAGGTCACAAAGAGTCAGATATGACAGAGAAAATAAACTGAACTGAACTGAATAATGAGCTATCTTGAGCATCTTTTCATGTGTTTGTTAGCCATCTGTATGTCTTCTTTGGAGAAATGTCTGTTTAGGTCTTTTTCCCACCTTCTGATTTTTTTCTTCTTCTGGTATTGAATGGTATGAGCTGCTTGTATATTTTAGAAATCAATCCTTTGTAAATTGTTTCATTTGCTATTAATTTCTCCCATTCTGAGGGCTGTCTTTTCACCTTGCTTATAGTTTCTTTTGTTGTGAAAGGCTTTTAAGTTTAATCAGATCCCACTTATTTTTTTAAAATATAAATTTCTTTATTTTAATTGGAGGTTAATTACTTTACAATATTGTATTCGTTTTGCCACACATCAACTTATTTACTTTTGCTTTTATTTCCGTTACTCTAGGAGGTGGGTCATGGATGATCTTGCTTTGATTTATGTCAGAGAGTGTTCTGCCTATGTTTTCCTCTGAGTTTTATAGCTTCTGGTCTTGCATTTAAGTCTTTAATCCATTTTGAGTTTATCTTTGCTTATGGTGTTAGAAAATGTTCTAATTTTATTCTTTTACATACAGCTGTCCAGTTTTCCCAGCATCATTTATTGAAGAGGCTGCCTTTGTCCCATTGTATATTCTTGCCTCTTTTGTCAAAGATAAGGTACCCATAGGTGCATGGGTTTATTTCTGGGCTTTCTATCTTGTTCCACTGGTCTATATTTCTGTTTTTGTGCCAGGACCATGCTGTCTTGATAACTGTAGATTTGTAGTATAATCTGAAGTCAGGTAGCTTGATTTCTCCAGCTCCATTCTTCTGTCTCAAGACTGCTTTGGCTATTCGGGGTCTTTTGTGTTTCCATATGAATTGTGAAATTTTCTGTTCTAGTTCTGTGATAAATGCCATTGGTAATTTGATAAGGATTACATGGCTTAGACAGTAAAGCGTCTGCCTACAATGTGGGAGACCTGGGTTCGATCCCTGGGTCAGGAAGATCCTCTGGAGAAGGAAATGGCAACCCACTCCTGTACTCTTTCCTGGAAAATCCCATGGACAGAGGAGCCTGGTAGGTTACAGTTGATGGGGTCACAAAGAGTCGAACATGATTGATTGACTATATTTTATTTCACTTTCACATTAAATCTGTAGATTGCATTTGGTAGTTTAGTCATTTTCACAATATTGAATCTTCCTACTCAGGAATGTGGAATACCTCTCCATCTGTTTATGTCATCTTTATTTCTTTAGTGTCTTATAATTTTATGTGTACAGTTCTTTTGCCTCCTTAGGTAAGTTTATTCCTAGATATTTAATTCTTTTTGTTACAGTGGTGAATGGGATTGATTCCTTAATTTCCCTTTCTGATTTTTCATTGTTAGTATATAGAAATGCAAGTGATTTCTGTGTATTGATTTTGTATCTTGAAACTGTTCTGAATTCACTGATTAGCTCTAGTAATTTTCTGATACAATATTTAAGGTTTTAACATACAGTATCATGTCATCAGTAAACAGTGAGAGCTTTACTTCTTCTTTTCTGACCTGGATTCCTTTTATTTCTTTTTCTTCCCTGGTTGCTGTAGCTAGGACTTCTAGAACTATGTGAATAATTATAGTGAAAGTGGACACCCTTGTCTTGTCCCTGATCTTAGGGGGAATGCTTTCACTTTTTCACCATTGAGAATAATGTTTGCTGTAGGCTTATCATATATGGCCTTTACTATGTTGAGGTAGGTTCCTTCTATGCTCATTTTTTGAATAATTTTAATCATAAATGAGTTCTTAATTTTGTCGAGGTTTTTTCTGCATCTATTGAAATGATCATATGCTTTTTACCTTTCAATTTGTTAATATGGGACATCACATTAATTGATTTCCATATATTGAAGAATCCTTGCATCCCTGAAATAAACCCAACTTGATTATGGTGTATGAACTTTTTTTTTTTTATGTAGATCTTCTTCATTTATTGCTTAAAGATTTATATGAAATATGTAAAAGTGTGTTTCCACCCTAGGCAATAGTCATAACTTTTTTGTTGTTGTTGTTGTTTTTATTTTTTTTTAATTTTTATTTTTACTTTACTTTACTTTACAATACCATATTGGTTTTGCCATACATTGACATAAATCCACCACGGGTGTATACGAGCTCCCAATCCTGAATCCCCCTCCCACTTGCCACCCCATATCCTCCCTCTGGATCATCCCTGTGCACCAGCCCCAAGCATCCTGTATTCTGTATCGAACATAGGTTGGCACTTCGTTTCTTACATGATAGTATACATGTTTCAATGCCATTCTCCCAAATCATCCCACCCTCTCCCTCTCCCACAGAGTCCAAAAGTCCATTCTATACATCTGTGTCTCTTTTGCTGTCTCGCATACAGGGTCACCATTGCCATCTTTCTAAATTCCATATATATGTGTCAGTATACTGTATTGGTGTTTTTCTTTCTGGCTTACTTCACTCTGTATAATAGGTTCCAGTTTCATCCATCTCATTAGAACTGATTCAAATGAACTTTTTGATGTGTTGCTGAATTCTGTTTGCTAAACTTTTGTTGAGGATTTTTCCATCTAGTTTCCTCAGTGATATTTTCCTGTAGTTTTCTTTTTTTGTGTTGTCTTCATCTGGTTTTGGTATCAGGGTGATACCATTGTACAAGGTGGTGGCCTTGTAGAATGAGTTTGGAAGTATTCCTCCTCTGCAATTTCTTGAAAGAGGTTTAGAAGGACAGGCAATAGCTCTCCATCTAACTCTTTGATAGAATTCTCCTGAAATAGGCATATCCTTTTAACCTTTCTTGCTTACCTACATGGAACCCTAAATGGAATCCCATTTTTATAAAGTTGACATAAACTTGAATGATAGAATCATTATGAATGTTATTCAAACATCACACAGTTGCCTAGAAAAAAGCAGCATGTTATTATAACTCCCCCCAGTTCTGTTCATTTTGATTATTGCTTCCATTACCTGTTGCTACATAGCAACTCATCTTAAGAAAAAATGGCTTAATATAATTAAGATTTTCAGTTGGTTTCTGTCACAGGTGGCTGATCGGAGTTCTGATTGTCTTCTCTTGGATCTGCTGTCAACAGGCAGGTTCTATTTTGTGTTTTAAAGGATCATCCATGATGTGGTGTGCAGTGGTGTGCTCTTCTGTTTCAAACCACTTTATGTCAATTTCTTCCTTTTATATATTAGGTCAGTCTTTCGTTTATAGGGAAATCACTAGGTTTCTCAAATGTCAGTTGCTTTATTTAAATTTCACTGTTCTTAAATTTATATAAGTCCCTTTGCTTTCTTCCTAATTAGAGGAGCTGTCTCCCATAAATTTTAGGTATGACACAACTGCCTGTGCTTAACATACTACCCTCCACAATGTACTGCCAGAAAGTTTTAACTCTTAACTAATTAGAGTGCAATTCCATATAATAAACTGTACATTTTTAAAGTATTCAACTTTCTGAATTTTAAAAATTACCAGTATATTCAGTTCAGTTAAGTTGCTCAGTCATGTCTGACTCTTTGCGAACCCATAAATCTCAGCATGCCAGGCCTCCCTGTCCATTATCAACTCCTGGAGTTTACTCAAACTCATGTCCATTGAGTCGGTGATGCCATCCAACCATCTCATTTTCTGTTGTCACCTTCTCCTCCTGCCCCCAATCCCTCCCAGCATCAGGGTCTTTTCCAATGAGTCAACTCTTCGCATGAGATGGTCAAAGTATTGGAGTTTCAGATTCAGCATCAGTCCTTCCAATGAACACTCAGGAATGATCTCCTTTAGGATGGACTGTTGGATCTCCTTGCAGTTCAAGGGACTCTCAAGAGTCTTCTCCAATACCACAGCTAAAAAGCATGAATTCTTCGGTGCTCAGCTTTCTTCATAGTTCAACTCTCACATCCATACATGACTATGGGAAAAACCATAACCTTACCTAGATGGACCTTTGTTGGCAGAGTAATGTCTCTGCTTTGAATATGCTAAATTTTAAGTTTATTTATTTTAATTAGAGGCTAATTACTTTACAATATTGTATTGGTTTTGCCATACTTCAACATGAATCCGCCATGGGTGTACACGTGTCCCCAATTCTGAACTCCCCTCCCAGATCCCTCCCCATACCATCCCTCTGGGTCAGCCCAGTGTACCAGCCCCAAGCATTCAGTATCATGCATCGAAACTGGACTGGTGATTCATTTCTTATATGATATTATACATATTTCAATGCCATTCTCCCAAATCATCCCCCCTCCCTCTCCAACAGAGTCCAAAAGACTATACATCTGTGTCTTTTTTGTTGTCTCACATACAGGGTTATCATTACCATCTTTCTAAATTCCATATATATGTGTTAGTATACTGTATTGGTGTTTTTCTTTCTGGCTTATTTCACTCTGTATAATTGGCTCCAGTTTCATCCACCTCATTAGAACTGATTCAAATGTATTCTTTTTAATGGCTGTTTAATATTCCATGTGTATATGCACCACAGCTTTCTTATCCATTTCATTTGTAATTCCATCCATTGTCTTGAAAGAAAACATAAGAGCAAGTTGGAAGGAGAGAAGTAAAAAAGAAAAGAAACAAAAAACTCGAACACTTAAATGAACATAAATGAGAAAAAATGTAGAATTTTTATTTTATTTATTTATTTTAAAGTAGAATGTGTGACCTTAATTTGTTGTTGTTATTGTTCTGTCCCTCCAACTGGATAATCTCTTTAACATCACTCCTTCTTTCCTCTGCGAGTTCAAATCTGTTATTAAGCACGTTCAGTGATCTCTATTTCAGCTATTATACTTATCACCTTCATAATTCTTAATTTTTAATAATATCCATCCTCTATTGATTACCTATATTGAATGAGAAATCATTCTCAAAATTTCTTTTCTTAAAACTTAAATTTAATTATTTTAATTGGGGGCTAATTACTTTACAATATTGATTTGGTTTTGCCACACATCAGCATGAATCTGCCACAGGTGTACACGTGTTCCCCATCCTGAATCCACCTCCCACCTCCCTCCCTGTACCATCCCTCTGGGTCATCCCAGTGCACCAGCCCCAAGCATCCTGTATCCTGCATCAAACCTGGACTGGCGATTCATTTCTTATATGGTATTATAAATGTTTCAATGTCATTCTCCCAAATCACCCCACCCTTGCCATCTCCCACAGAGTCCAAAAGTCTGTTCTATACATCTGTGTCTCTTTTGCTGTCCCACATACAGGGTTATTGTTACCATATTTCTAAATTCCATATATATGCATTAGTATACTGTATTGGGGTTTTTCTTTCTGGTTTATTTGACTATGTATAATAGGTTCCAGTTTCATCCACCTCATTAGAACTGATTCAAATGTATTCTTTTTAATGGCTGAATAACACTCCGTTGTGTATATGTACCACAGCTTTCTTATCCATTCATCTGCTTATGGACATCTAGGTTGCTTTCATGTCCTGGCTATTATAAACAGTGCTGCAATGAACATTGGGGTACACGTGCCTCTTCAATTCTGGTTTCCTCAGTGTGCAAGCCCAGCAGTGGGATTGCTGGATCATATGGCAGTACTAGTTCCAGTTTTTTAAGGAATCTCCACACTGTTCTCCATAGTGGCTGTACTAGTTTGCTTTCCCACCAACAGTGTAAGACAGTTCCCTTTTCTCCACACCCTCTTCAGCATTTATTGCTTGTAGACTTTTGGATCACAGCCATTCTGACTGGAGTGAAATGGTATCTCACTGTGGTTTTGATTTGCATTTCTCTGATAATGAGTGATGTTGAGCATCTTTTCATGTATTTGTTAGCCATCTGTATGTCTTCTTTGGAGAAATGTCTATTTAGTTCTTTGGTCCATTTTTTGATTGGGTCATTTATTTTTCTGGAATTGAGCTGTAGGAGTTGCTTATATATTTTTGAGATTAGTTGTCTGTCAGTTGCTTCATTTGCTATTGCTTTCTCCCATTCAGAAGGCTGTCTTTTCACCTTGCTTATAGTTTCCTGCCAGGGTCCAGCCCTGGTGGATCCAGGGTGATTCAAAGGGGAGACAGATAGGCGAGGGAAAAACTTATTTATTAATTAATATAAGATTAGATTAAGAAATAATAGTATAGTAGGAAAATTAGGTGGAGAAAAGAGGCTGAATAACTTGGTTTACGTGGAAAACCAATAAAGTTCCAGACAAGGAATTGCACCATCTATGTTAGGCCACCGGCATCCATTTGAATATCAGAGAGTGCCCCGCCTTGGGCTCTCTCTCTTATGGATCTTAGAAGCTGGGACAAGTAAGTAGACATGGCGAGACTCTACATCCCAGATGGGAATTCAGCCTGAAATTAGAGTAAAGAGGAGACACGGGGGGAACCAGTCCTTCCAATGAGTGGCCCCGCTTCTATTGTCTAGAAAGGTCTTTTATACCTTTTTGATTGTACATAGAGATCAATGGGTAATACAAAGTTATGCAGCATTAGCAGCCCAGACTCATATCAAAACCAGGCTTTTCTCTCTGCATACCTAATTGTATACACAAGTCTTAGGCAATTTACATCATCTTATGGCCAGAGGGCCAATTAACATTTTACAGCCCTTTTCTGATTAGGGCTTGTCAACCAGAAGGCTTATTTGTGTTGATCTTCCCAAAATCTGGTGCCACTCTCAGAAAGCACTAAATAAAGTTTCATTCTTACATAGCAAAGATACAGCAATTTATAACAAGTAAAAGGAGTACAGGGATTTATAACAAAAGAAAAGTAATTAACTCAAAAGTCTAATGTTGCTAACATCAAAGCTACTATATATCTTTTTCCATATCTCATTTACATTGATTAACATCCTTCCAGATGCCTAAAAGATAAACAATATGAAGGCCTGGCAGCAATCATTGAGTCAACAGTGAAAACCCATCACCAATATTATTTTTAACTCTCTAGAAAAGGCTCTGTATATTTAAGATGCTTTTAAGCTTTGCGCCTCTCACCACTGGGGGGCTGTAAGCAATTCACAAGCTGTAAGAGGTCCAGGGGAACCTGTTAGACAAGCTAGAGAGCTATCAGAGGGGTTTTGAACTGAAACATCCCTTTCAAATGCAGAAGACTAAAGCTCTGAGTTGACTTTTTCCAGAGAATATCAGATGAGTGGAAAAGCAGGCAGATTCTTGTTTTTGGGGGTACATGCTCATGAAATACCAGGGGGAATACCTGAGGTCTGATTAGCCTTGCCATCAGAGCTCTGCTGCATGACCTTGTCACAGGCGGGATTCCTCACGCTGGCTCCCGGCATCTCCCCCTTTTTTATTTTTTTACAAAATCAGGTGTAGTTCAGTCGCAAGATTTTGAATGCTCTGCCAAAGAATCCTGATAATACAAGGAAGAATGATTATGAGGAGCAAGATTATAAACAGTAGATAGAATAGTCTTTCCAGAAATGAAGTTAGAGAAAGTGTGGAAAAAGTCATTGGCTTCTCCTGCGGCAGTAAAATCTAACCGGGAGTGTTCCAAGGTCTGAATCTGATTGTGAAGTCTCCCTAAGTCTAAACTAATATCTGAGCTGTTCCAAACACCTAAAATATGATTTTTGATTCTTTCCCAATCAAAATCTGTCTCGTTTACTTTCAGGGATGTAACACGTATTCACCGGTAGTTGGCATGACATGAAAGAGCCATTTTTACTTTCAGACTCTGTAAATCAGTCCCAATATGCATTATTGTTTCTTCTAGGGCATCAACCCTCATTTCTAGTTTCCTATCTATAACTTCCTGTGTTGCCAGCATTAGAGAAACATTTTTGGACACAGTATCAACATATTGGACAACTCAAGTATGCACTTGAGTCAATGTTGCTGCCACAGTAATAGAAGTAATTGCAGTTATCAAAGCTGATATTCCCAAGATAAGTAAGCCCACAAACTGTCGTGTCCACATTAAATCTTGTAGCTGTTGTAGTACAATAAGGCCATGGTTATCATACCAATACATGGTTACAGTTACAGGTACCATGAGATAGGGTGGACGCCTTAAAACCATGAAAGAGCAAACATTATATTGAGGAGTTAAACAAGATGAAAGCATACGTTGTTCACAAGACACTACATTGGGTCCACCTGTATAAGTCAATCGTATGTTAAGTCTTCCAGAGTCATTAGTGACAAGAAAAAAATAAGGAGAGGGTAAACAAGCTAAAGTAGAGTAAATAGAGTCATTTTCTGGTCAGAGTTTACACTGCAGCAGCTGTCAGTCCCACCAGGATCTCAATGTTTATCTTGTCTCTCCTGCCAGCACAAGTGGCGGCCCTCACCCTGCCCTCCGCTGAACCGGCGTTGGCCCTAGTGGCAGTCTAGCTACACGAAAATTTGAGCAAATAGTATACAGTTCCCATATATCCCCTTTCCCCATCAAGCCTCTATCCCATAGTTTTGCAGATGGACGCTGACGGAGCACTGGCTGCTAGCACGGCACACTGGGTCCCGTCAGTCAGTCAGGCTGGCCCCGCCCATAGCTCCCAGGTGCGAGGCTGTTTTGTGTGGCGGTGGCAGAGGCAGAAGAATTCCCCTTTCTTTTGTGGTGAATCAGTCTGTCCAGGATCCAAACTGATAAATCTGTGACCTGTGGAAAAAATACAAGCACTTCCTCAACCGGCACTTAATTTTGGGTCGGGATCTTTTTATTGTCTGGAGAGATCTTTCCACTTTATCAAAGGCTTTACATCTAATTGCTCCGGGCACCAATGACGAAGCATTGCAGTTGTCAATTTAATTTTTTAAAATTTGTGTTTAACAACTTGAATTTAGGGATATGTTAATTTAGGTCTAATGTTTAGTTTGTCTCTGTATAAATTTAAATAATAAATGTATAACCTCCTTATCTCATTTAGGTATACAGATATACCTAAATAATGTATTTATATGTATTTATATACAGCAACAAGTATAAACTCATTGACAGATAATATATGTAAATCAATATACTTGAATTAATCTTTATAATTAACATATTAATTAATATATATTGCAGCAATACAACATGCACACAACTAATACCAACCAACACAAACCAATGCATTGTAATAATACATGTTTCACACACACAATATAATTATACAGTATATATAACATATGTTATCACAGCACACCAATCTTTACCAATTAATATCAACCACATACATATTATATTACTGCAATATACACATTATGTATATATAATTATACAGTATATCCCATGTTGAAGGTCAGGAATGGTGGCGGTAAGGAGATACCCCTCATCCAAGCAAAGGAGCAGCAGCTGTGTTTTGCTGGAGCAGCCGTGAAGAGATACCCCACATCCAAGGTAAGAGAAACCCAAGTAAGATGGTAGGTGTTGCAAGAGGGCATCAGAGGGCAGACATACTGAAACCATACTCACAGAAAACTAGTCAATCTAATCACATTAGGACCACAGCCTTGTCTAACTCA
>SJYT01083141.1:0-107233 GCA_006410635.1 Cephalophus harveyi
TTCAGAATGCCTTCTAAAATTTTCTCTTCATATTCTTATTCCAAAGAGCCTAATACATTGCCTTGCCTGTAGTGAGTGTTCAACAAACATCTGTGGAAAGAATAAATGAAGGCAGTTACTAATTCTACTTTGTCCTTCCTAAGTGTCAAAGGAAAGAACGACATCTGATTAATCACAATCTGGATGATTACTTCCTGTAAAATGAATTCACTTGGACACACAGATTGTCACAGGTAGAAGGAATTTTAGAAATCCCATATCCAGTGCTTTTCTACCACTTTCAGGAAGGTAGTGACCCAAAGTCAGTTTCAATCAGAGCAACTCAGCTTTTATCTGTTTTGTATAGTGGGCTTCTGAATAAAATTTCACTTGTGCAGAGTTTCTGAAGACAAGCAAAACCTGAAAATCATGGCATCTGAAACTCTCTCATTTCTTAAGGTAAGGAATCAATGGAGTAGTTTTTTAAGCCATTTCCATGCCAAATGAAACACCTGATGTCCATTATATTTGAATATCAGATAAACAACACACAACAATTTTAGTATGTCTCAAATACAGCTGCACTTGTCCAGCTGTCCAAACACCAGGGTCCATAAATGCTCCATCTTAGAAGCTGCTACAGCACCAAGGCTTTCAGTGTATTGCTATCAAGAGATTACTCTTTAAAAATGTTTTTAATTTATTGAAATGTAGTTGATTTACAATGCTGTATTAATATCTGCTGTGCAGTATAGAGACTTAGTTATAGACATTTTCTTTTTCATATTCTTTTCCATTATAATTTATCAGGATATTGACTATTGTTCTCTGCACTTTACAGTTGTTCTTTCAGTTACTAGGTCATATTCAACTCTTTGTGATCCCATGGACTACAACACTCCAGGCTCCTCTGTCCTCCACTGTCTCCTGGGGTTTGCTCAAATTCATGTTCATTGAGTCAATGATGCTATCTAACCATCTCATCCTCTGCTGTTCCCTTCTTGTTTTGCCCTCACTCTTTCTCAGCATCAAAGTCTTTGCCAATCAGCCAGCTCTTTGCATCAGGTGGGCAAAAGTGTTGGATCTTTAGCTTCAACAACAGTCCTTCCAATGAATATTCAGGGTTGGTTTCCTTTAGGATTGACTGGTTTGATCTTGTAGTCCAAGGGACTCTCAAGAGTCTTTTCTAGCACCACAATTCAAAAGCATCAATTCTGTGGTACTCAGTCTTCTATACAGACTAATGCTTATATCTGTACATGACTACTGGAAAAACCATAGCTTTGACTACATGGATTTTTGTAGGCAAAGTGATGCCCCTGCTTGTTAGTACTCTGTCTAGGTTTGCCATAGCTTTCCTTCCAAGAAGCAAACGTCTTTTAATTTCATGGCTGCAATCATCAGCCTCATGCTAGTAAAGTAATGCTCAAAATCCTCCAAGCCAGGCTTCAGCAATACGTGAACCGTGAACTCCCTGATGTTCAAGTTGGTTTTAGAAAAGGCAGAGGAACCAGAGATCAAATTGTCAACATCTGTTGGATCAGGGAAAAAGCAAGAGAGTTCCAGAAAAACATCTATTTCTGCTTTATTGACTATGCCAAAGCCTTTGACTGTGTGGATCACAATAAACTGTGGAAAATTCTGAAAAAGATGGGAATACCAGACCACCTAACCTGCCTCTTGAGAAATCTGTATGCAGGTCAGGAAGCAACAGTTAGGACTGGACATGGAACAACAGACTGGTTCCAAATAGGAAAAGGAGTCCGTCAAGGCTGTATATTGTCACCCTGCTTATTTAACTTATATGCCGAATACATCATGACAAACGCTGGACTGGGAGAAACACAAGCTAGAATCAAGATTGCCGGGAGAAATATCAATAACCTCAGATATGCAGATGACACCACCCTTATGGCAGAAAGTGAAGAGGAGCTGAAAAGCCTCTTGATGAAAGTGAAAGAGGAGAGCGAAAAAGTTGGCCTAAAGCTCAACATTCAGAAAACGAAGATCACGGCATCCGGTCCCATCACTTCATGGGAAATGGATGGGGAAACAGTGGAAACAGTGTCAGACTTTATTTTTTTTGGGCTCCAAAATCACTGCAGATGGTGACTGCAGCCATGAAATTAAAAGACACTTACTCCTTGGAAGAAAAGTTATGNCCAGTACTTTGGCCACCTCATGCAAAGAGTTGACTCATTGGAAAAGACGCTGATGCTGGGAGGGATTGGGGGCAGGAGAAGAAGGGGACGACCGAGGATGGGATGGCTGGATGGCATCACGAACTCGATGGATGTGAGTCTGAGTGAACTCCAAGAGATGGTGATGAACAGGGAGGCCTGGTGTGCTGCGATTCATGGGGTCGCAAAGAGTCGGACACGACTGAGTGACTGAATTGAACTGAACTGAATCATCAGCCTCAGTGATTTTAGAGCCCAAGGAAAGAAAATCTGTCATATGCTTCTACTTTTTCCCCTTCTATTTTCCATGAAGTGATGGGACTAGATGCCATGATCTTAATGATCGTGGTCTTAATGTTGAGTTTCAAGCCAGTGTTTTCACTCTCCCCTTTCATCCTCATCAAGAGGCTCTTTCGTTCCTCTTCACTTTCTACCATTAGAGTGGTATACCTGCTGTGCAGTAGGACTTTGTTTATCCATAGATAATAGTTCGCATCTGCTAATCCCGAACTGCTCGTCAATCCCTCTTCCACCTTCTCCCCCTTGGCAACCGCAAGTCTGACCTGTCTGCGAATCTGTTTCCGTTTGGCAGATAAGTTCATTTGTGTCATTTTTAGATTCCACATATAAGTGATATCAGGTGGTCTTGTCAAGACACCTTTAACTCCCAGTTTGAACAATAAAAACTCGGCTCATAAATCATACTCTCCAGCGTGCTATTATGGACGGAGCCAGGATCAAGCAGCCATTACGACAAGAATCCTGACTTTCATTATGGTAAAACGAGCGCTTTCCTGTCAATAGTGAAAGGTACAACTAGTCAGTGTTACCTTAAACATAATGCCCTTGACATGTTCACAGTTTAATGGCTCGAGCAGATATGCCCATTTGGGACTGATAAGAATACATGCATGTGTAAGGGAGCTGTAGTAGCTGTGATGCTGACTTCTAGGGCCAACTGAACAGTACTTGAACCATGAACTTCCAGATGTTCAATCAGGATTAGAAAAGGCAGAGGAACCAGAGAAAAAATTACCAACATCTGTTGGATCATCGAAAAAGCAAGAGAGTTCCAGAAAAAACATCTACTTCTGCTTTATTGACTATGCCAAAGCCTTTGACTGTGTGGATCACAACAAACTGTGGAAAATTCTTATAGAGATGGGAATACCAGACCACCTGACCTGCCTCCTGAGAAATCTCTATGCAGGTCAAGAAGCAACAGTTAGAACTGAACATGGAACAACAGACTGGTTCTAAATCAGGAAAGGAGTATGTCAAGGCTGTATATTGTCACCTGGCTTATTTAACTTACTTGCACAGTACATCATAAAAAATGTTGGACTGGATGAAACACAAACTGGGATCAAGATTGCTGGGAGAAATATCAATAATCTCAGATATGCAGATGACATCACCTTTATGGCTGAAAGTGAAGAACAACTAAAGAGCCTCTTGATGAAAGTGAAAGAGTAGAGTGAAAAAGTTGACTTAAAACTCAACATTCAGAAAACTAAGATCATGACATCTGGTCCCATCACTTCATAGCAAATAGATGGGGAAACAATGGAAACAGGGACAGACTACTTTGGGGGTCAAAAATCACTGCAAATGGTGACTGCAGCCATGAAATTAAAAGACACTTGCTCCTTGAAAGAAAAGTCATGACCAACCTAGACAACATATTAAAAAGCAGAGACATTACTTTGCAGACAGAGGTCCATCTAACCAAAGCTTTGGTTTTTCCAGTAGTCATGTATGGATGTGATAGCTGGACTATAAAGAAAGCTGAGTGCCGAAGAATTAATGCTTTTGAACTGTGATGTTGGAGAAGGCTCTTGAGAGTCCCTTGGACTGCAAGGAGATCCAACCAGTCCATCCTAAAGGAGATCAGTCCTGGGTGTTCATTGGAAGATCTGATGCTGAAACTGAAGCTCCCATACTTTGGCCACCTGATACGAAGAGCTGACTCATTGGAAAAGACCCTGATGCTGGAAATGATTGAAGGCAGGAGAAGGGGACGACAGAGGATGAGATGGTTGGATGGCATCACCAACTCAATAGACATGAGTTTGAGTAAGCTCCGGGAGCTGGTGATGGACAGAGAAGCTAGTGTGCTACAGTCCATGGGGTCATAAAGTTGGATACGACTGAGCTACTGAACTGAATAATCAGACCATAAATCATCATTTACTTCCTTGTCCTGGCCATCAAATTACATTTCTTTCCAGGCAAGCTAATGTCTTTTCACTTTGGTTCCATCCCATAATGAGCTCCATCACATATGGCATTTGCCAAGCACACTGCTAAGTAATGAAAAGAGAGACATTTCTTTGCCATTTTATTCATGAAGGGAAGCCCTCCCCAGTGATTTTCATCTCCTTCTAACTGACCTTCTCCAGCCACAAGAGGACAGAGATCAAGTTTGTAGATTTTCTGGCTTTTCTGATGGAGGATGGGGCTTCCCTGGTGGCTCACATCGTAAAGAGTCTGCCTGCAATGCATGGTGAAGTAGGCATGAGATGGGAGAAATTAAAATTGGGAGATGCCAATCAAATACATCTAAATCACACTATTATGTCTGCATATTTCCTAAAATTTTGTGAGCATAACTTAAGCTAATTTACTTTTGCTGATGTTGATTTCTATTTGCATGATTCTTCGAGTGATCTTATGTCAAATTTTTCAAGTGGTCTTATGTCAATTTTCCACTTGATATGAACAATATCACCCTTTTTTTCATGCAGTCTATTTTATCAAAGTGAGGTAGTAGAAGGAATGAAAAGATTTCTAGATGCTAGTACAGGTAACTGGGTAAATAAGAGATATTTTTAATGATGCTACTTTTAAAATTAGTTCCTGGAATTTTCTCCTGCTGCTAAGTCATTTCAGTTGTGTCTGACTCTGTGTGACCCCATAGATGGCAGCCCACCAGGCTCTGCTGGCCCTGGGATTCTCCAGGCAAGAATACTGGAGTGGGTTGCCATTTCCAGTTCCTGGAATTTTCTCCAGTGGTGGCAAGAACTTCTTTGGTTGGCAAGGAACAGTGCCAAAGATAATATTACCTGTCTTCCCACATTTTTGCCCTGCTTGGCACTTTACATAAAATTGGTGCAGCTGTGAAGTCAGAGAATGGGTTTCATGCCAGAACTTTTCACAGAGAAGTGCTTTGTCTCCCTCTGGTGGAAAAATTTATCTTTGCAACGTCAGTTACAGTGCTCAGGCCTGGGTGCACTTTGGGATCCCTCTGCACACAAGCTCAGTTCTTTTGCGACCCCGTGGACTGTATCTGCCAGGCCCCTGTCCATGGAACATTCCAGGCAAGAATACTGGAATGGGTTGCCATTTCCTTCTCCAGGCGATCTTCCCAATCCAAGGGATCACACCCAAGTCTCCCGCATTGGCAGGCGAATTCTTTACCATTGTGCCATCTTGCAAGCCCTTATAATCACCAGGGGTTCAATAAACCCAATACCCCAGCCCTGCCCCAGACTAATTCAATGAGGTCGGCAACAAAATCCAGCCAGTGATATTTGGTTTAAAAAATACGTACATAATTTTAATATGCCTGAATTAGAAGTTCTAAAACAATATCTACTGGACATTCATTCCTCCTGTGAGATTGCCACAAAGGGAAAAGAGCAATGTGTATGTTCAGTTCAGTCAGGTCGCTCAGTCGTGTCCGACTCTTTGCGCCCCCATGAATCGCAGCACGCCAGGCCTCCCTGTCCATCACCAACTCCCGGAGTTCACTCAGACTCATGTCCATCGAGTCCGTGGTGCCATCCAGCCATCTTATCCTCCGTCGTCCCCTTCTCCTCCTGCCCCCAGTAGCTTCTATCATCTTCCAGAGGCCCCTTTACAATTTCCAGAAACTGTCGAGTAGTTTTAACCGGACTTTCATACCTTTTGTGTTTAGTTTTACACACACACACACACACACAATACAGATCTATTTGATGTGCATTTGTTGAACACATAGTTGGTAATCTTGAGAGATCATCAAAGGCATAAATATACAGCTATAGAAGTTCTTACCCATGTAACATGGAGGCTACATCTATTGTCTTACATATCCTAGAAGACTTCAAATGAAGATTAAATAGGTTGAAATTGATTGTTATCTTTTAAAAGCTCGCCAAACTAATTCCTGCTGATAATGGCTGTTTTCATCATAAACATACATTACTGCTATAAAATTTAGTTATTAAAAAGGAAACTAGTTCTACTTCTGGCAATACTGAATTAGATGGTTCTGATCAACTCTCTAAGTACAAGATGAAAAATTATTCAAAATATATATCATTAAAAGAGTGAAAAGGCAAATCAGAGAGAAAAAATACTTGCAACACATATAAATGACAAAAGAGCTCATATCTAGGAGATATAGGATTCCTACAAATAAATAAGACTGACAACCCGATTTTAAAATGAGCAAATGACTTAGTAAAAGGAGATAATCAAATAGTCAATAAATATATGAAAGGATCTCAACCTCATTAGTCATCAAAGAAATGAAAATTAAAACCATATAATGCCAAGTGATTGTGAACTACAACTCATGCCCTGCTGAGGTGTACATGTACATGATAATGTACTTTGGTACAACCATCTTAGAAAATTGGTAGTATCTTCTAAAGCTGGACATACAAATATATCCTATAACTTAGCAATTTCAATTCCTAGGTATACCTCAGAGATATGTGTTTATGGCAGCATTATTTGTAAATAACAAAAAACTGGAAACCTGAATGTCCATCCATAGGAGAATGGATAAATTGTGATATATAATGGAGTATCACATAGCAATAAGTGAAAATACTATAACCAGAAAGAATATAGATAAATCACACAAGTATATTTTAGTACAAATGGCATCAGCCACAACACATGCATACTTTTTGTGCATTCTATGCTGTTAGAAATTAAGATGGTTGGTTACTTTCCAATAACAGGACAGGTTGTAACTGGGACAGACCAAGAGAGTAATGACAGAAAATTTGCTTTTTCATTAGATAGGTGAATTCACTTTTGATAACTCATTGAGCTGAATACAATTTTGTGTACTTGAGAATTGTTAATATTTTTTTAACCAGGATGGTAAAACAGTTTCATTAGGAATCAAGTCTTTCCTGTGCTTTTCACCTTAAGTGGGGGAGTTTTAATTGATACTACCAATTTTCCAAAATGGTTGTATCAAGTACATTATCAGCAGCAGGGCATGAGTAGAAGTTGCTCACAATCACATGCCACTGTATTGTAACTGGCAGTGCTCCTCAAACTTTACATGACTTATCTGAAGATCTTGTTTTGAAAAACAGCTTTTTTCCAGGAGTCGTCTAGGGTGGAACCCATCTCTTTCTAGCAAGCTTCCAAGTGATGCCCACACTGCCTATTGACTGCACTGTAAGTAACAAGGACCTTGGACAGTCCTTCCAAACTATATTCCTCAAACAGTACTGCTTCACAAAATCATCTAGAGACAGTATTAGAATGTTAATCAAAATTTTCTTTTAAAAATAATACTAAGCACTTCTAGGTTCTTATTTTGTGATGATCCATTTTTAAAAATAAGGGTATCATATACTTATTTTTAGTTAACAGGTAAATTAAAACAGTAAATGCTCAAAAAACAAATATACCTATGTACCAGACACTGTCATACTACATTAAATCCAAAATATGCCAGGAAGTGGCAGGAAACACTACCTGATGATGCCAACCGTGTCTGGCAGCTTGCTGGATAAATACTACTTACCTACCAGCATTAATTTTGTTGGACTGTCTTCTACAGGAGCCAACAACCTTTTTCCGTATAGGGATAAAATGGTAAAAATTTCAGGCTTTGCAGACAAGGGTCACAACCACTCAACTCTGTAGTATGAATGTAACTATAGATATATGAGTGATGGCCATAGTATGGTCTATAAATAGACCTCTGGTTACTGGATCACTGATACATATCTTGATCAATGACATGTATCTTGTCTTCAAATTTCCACTTAATGTGTTATCTGAGAAATCATTTGTTTTCTTTTCTGTTGAAACTTTCAGTAGTTTTAACATCGCCTAATAATCCATGTACATATTTTACCTCGGGAACATCATTTTGGGGCTGTCAATGGTTATTCATGGTTATTAGTTAAGTAAGTTTTAAATGGTATTCAAAGGACAAGAGTTCCAAAATAACTGATAAATGGAATGATAATATGGATGGGGAGGCTAAGTGTTAATATATAAACTGTATTCTTGAACCATACTCTGCTAGTTGAAGCATGCAAAACTAATACTGAACTAGTTTTGTGGGACTAGTCATCAATCATATTGCTGAACTGGTGTACAAATTGTATGGAAAATATGTATCTGAATTTAGATTAGATATAGAATCTAGTCATGCTGAGTCTGTACCATAAGGTTCATCTACTGTTTTACATAAATTTATGTTCCTCAGTTTCATGGGAAAAAAAAAGTGAGTTTTAGAACCAAAGACTGAATTCTTAGCTATTACTAGACTAGGCTCTGCTAGCTCGACCCTTAGATTTAGAAAGCCACAATGAAGCCTCCCATTTATGAAAGTTTAGCCTACTTGGCCACGAAACAGCCCAAGTAAAGCCTAAACTTCCTCTTTGTGTGTGTGTGTGGGGGGGGGGGGGGCGGGGAAATGNTTAGCTATTACTAGACTAGGCTCTGCTAGCTCGACCCTTAGATTTAGAAAGCCACAATGAAGCCTCCCATTTATGAAAGTTTAGCCTACTTGGCCACGAAACAGCCCAAGTAAAGCCTAAACTTCCTCTTTGTGTGTGTGGGGAGGGTGGGGGGGGGGCAGGGAAATGTAGATATTTTTCTGTTTTTAAACATTTTCATTGCAGTATAAATTCATTTACAATGTTGTGTTCGTCTCTGCTGCACGGCAAGGTGAATCAGTCTCTGGTTTAGATTTCTCATATAGGTCATTACATGAGTTTCCTGCGCTATACAGTAGGTCCTTAGTAGTTGTTTTATATATAGTAGTTCCTTAACGAATTCCATATTTGGGCAAACAAGGGACTTGACTGTGGATGTGACACTGAGACAAAGTTCAGATACTGGTTCAAAGATACTAGTCACCAATAGCAAATGAAAATCTTTGAAGAGTGACATCAGTCACTAGCTGGGATTTGGCCAAATCAGAAACACTGATAGCCTATATGCTTTACCAAGTATGAAGAGGGGAAGGAAAATGCCCATCTTAATCAAACTGCAGTTATAGCAGTTACAACGGCAGTGATGGTTGTAGGCAGAGATTAAATAGCTAAAGTACAGTACTTTTGTCGTGCTCCAAAAGCAGTGAATAAGACCAAGATCAGGGAAGCTGGGCAGCTGAGAAGTGAAGCACAGCTTGGTATAGTAGATCAGAGTAACCACAACATCACATTCACAGGTCCCCCCTGATTAAGATTTGAGACTCAGATCAGTAAGAATATTCAGTATACTGGACTGTGAATTTTAAAAAATGGGTATAATTGCATTAACAGATGAACATACCTCTGAAAGCCACAGGGAGAAAAAAATTACAGGCTTGTTTAACACACCTACCAATAGGTCACTAAATTTCTTTGAAGTTGTTCCCTTAACTTCCATACAGTCTTCACTTTTCTTGAATGCTGCTGAAGATGAAAAAAATTGTAACCAAATGGAGAATTCAAAGTATATATCCTCTTTCCATTTTTAGGTATACAATATTTGGCTTTCTTCTGTTATGCCTTTAAATAATATTTATCACCATTAACTTTTGATAAGCATTTGCTAAATTGACTTTTAATCACAAATCAGGCATAACTTTACATAAGAAAACATAAAATTTTAAACTTATAAAACATCAATTAGAAAATGATTACTCTAAGTGTTAAAGCATTATTTCCTTTACAAAAGCCTTCCTCTAATGATCATCCCTAGGGCATTTAGAATTCAGCTTACACTTGTCTTATATTTCATTTTAAATTCCACCTACAGATTTTCAAACTCTCCCTCAAATTTGCTATAACCACTTCATCAAGTGGAATTATTAATACCTGTATTCTAAAGTGAGCTTTAATAAAATGTCTCTATTATAATTCTATCATTTTAAAGTTACTATACCAAAAAAAAAAAAAAAAAAGTTACTATACCTTAAGTCATGACCAACCTAGACAGCATATTAAAAAGCAGAGACATTACTTTGCCAACAAAGGCTCGTCTTGTCAAGGCTATGGTTTTTCCAGTGGTCATGTATGGATGCAAGAGTTGGACTGTAAAGAAAACTGAGTGTTGAAGAATTGATGCTTTTGAACTGTGGTGTTCGAGAAGACTCTTGAGAGTCACTTGGACTGCAAGGAGATCCAACCAGTCCATCCTAAAGGAAATCAGTCCTGAATATTCATTGGAAGGACTGATGCTGAAGTTGAAGCTCCAATACTTAGGCCACCTGATGTGAAGAACTGATTCATCTGAAAAGACCCTGATGCTGGGAATGACTGAAGGCAGGAGAAGGGAGATGACGAAAGATGGTTGGATGGCATCACCGACTCAATGGACATGAGTTTGCTTTGGAAGTTGGTAATGGACAGGGAGGCCTGGCAGGCTGCAGCCAATGGGGTTGCAAAGAGTCAGACATGACTGAGCGATTGAACTGAACCTTAGGTCAAAAAATGCCTCCAAAACATTTTCCAAGATATGATCTCTTGCCACAATAAAGAACTAGTACAGTTACTCTACAGAGGGAAAAAAATTTCCTTTAAATATACATGTTAGAAGCCACAATCTTTCACTTGGTATTGTCAGTCTTTCTAATTTTAGCTATTCTGGTCTCCACAGAATGGTATCTCATTGCAGTTTTGGTGCTTATTTTAAAATCTCTTTTTCCCAGCTTTATATTTCAAGCAATAAAATTAATTCCAAGACAATTTTATTTTTAGAGATTGCATACAGAATACAGAACACTCAAGGCATAGAACATAGCCATTCCCCCAAGAAGTTTCCTCATGTCCGCAGATTCCATCTCCTGACCACGGCTTCAAGGCAGTCACTGATCTTCCTTCCCTCACTGCAGTTTTCTCTCTACTTATGGCTTTATTATTTTTATTTATTTTTTGGTTGTACTGGATCTTTTTTGCTGCATGTGGGCTTTCTCAAGTTGCAGAGATTGGGTTTACTCTCTAGTTGCAGTGCATGTGTGGACTAAAATTCTATCTTTCTTAGGTAACAGTATTATTTTTTGCCCTCTAGATGTTATCTCCTCTTCCCTTCTAACTTTCTGCTTCTAATCACCTGTGTCCTAAAAAAATCAGAAAGCCAACTCTATTCTATTATTTAAAAATAAAAGATATTCTAATTAAAAACCTGAGATCTCTTCTAAAATATATGCACATTTTAGCAACCAGATGACCTATACACACTTACTTCCTGTACAGATATGTAAAATCACCTGTATTTCCTAACAGATACAGCAAAAGCAAGTCCTACAACAGTTAAATATAAGTAAACCAAAGATCTAACTTATAACATCTATGTATATAAACACAAACAAAAACCATAGCATCTTTCCTTGGCTCCTCACTAGGCCCATGTCTAGGATAAAAGAAGCTATTATTAAAAAGAAGCTATTAAATAATAGAAAAGTAGGCAAGTAAACTTATTGTTAACATGTTTTCTTTATTGAATTAAAATTATACCAGTACAAAATAACAATGTATATACAAAGGGATTTGATGCAATACAGTATATACAATTATCTTTAAAAAGTCACAATACAAGTTACAATGATTATGAATATAAAATTTATATTAAAATATTCTCCATAAGTGATTTATTTGATTGTTTTGGTTCGAAGTCTTCGTTTGAGAATCTGATGATCGCTTTCTTTCACTTTATGGTCCATCAAAATCTGAAATTAACAATTTCACAAATTTTATAAGTGAAAATAAAAGTAAAAATGAAACCTTACTTACAATTAATAAGATATGTTCATACTTCAGTGTTTAATAACTGAAATAATAAGTACATGACAGTAATTTTTGTCCTCCTGGACTGCAATTATACTATCTTCTATAAAAAAAGCATGCCTAAGGCAGTATATTTTATAAAAGATTCTTACAACACCACCTCACTCTAAAATTAAAGAAATCCACACTTTTACTGAATTCAGGACATACATAGTTTGAAATAATAACTGAAATATTTCAAAACAAGTATCTCAAGTAATTTTTAAGAAATTATTTTTTGCAATAACAAGTAGAAAGAGCATTATTTTGCAACTAAGAGAAACAATTTCAGCCAAGGGAGAAAATCATGTACTTTATCAGACAGGTGGAAAAAAGTAACCAAGAGAAGAGCACTTTGAAAAGCATGTCCTAATGACCCTAATTCTTCACTACTTGCTTCAAGTGTCTATCTTTTATCTGACAGCTACTGTTACAAAAAGGTCTCTCCTGATTTTTCTTGGCCACTTTCTGTTGAAGCCTTTTCCTTTAATTACTTTCCTATCTTCACTTCTATCCACTAGGCAAATGCAAGCATGACAGAAAACTAGAACTTTCCCTGTAATAGAACAGCGTGTTCTGAGTAAGGAGAATGAGTCATAGAGTCAGGGTGACAAACTACAGTCTTTTCTTAAGAGAACATGGAAGCCTTCGAGGCAAAGTGGGAGGAAATGACTGAATGTCAAGTCTATATTTTACCAGGCAGACTTACGCCCAGATTTGTACAACTCTTATGATAAAGATAACATGAAAAACAGATGTTAGAAACCAATATATTATTAAACAGTGAAATTCTACTGATGGAATTAAAGTTCTAGAATTCTAATGAATTTACAAATGCAGATGCATGTGACACTTGTATACATTAATGCAGCATTTACATTCAATTACTATAAATACTTCCAGTAGCAATAGTATAACTTTTAAAGCAAGTTTTACGAGACTTGGTGTACAGAATAAGAGATTCAAACCACTATATAATTCAAATTGTAAGAGTACTTCAGAATTAAAAAGAACATAAAGAGTTTTACTTTTAAGAGAACTGAAATAGTAGCTTACCACTTGGCCAGATATATCAATAGGAGATGAAATTTCATTTGTGTATAATTTTCGTTTGGCCCGTTTTGGTTGAGACACATTTTCTTTACTTACTTCTACATTTGAGAACTTTGAAGAGCTCATGGTTTCAATTATCTTCTTTGCTATGAAAAAAATTTATCAGTTAAATCCTGAAATAATTTCCTAATGGCAAATATCATAAATCCTTCATAAAGAACCATATTAAAAAGCACTGCAATTTATAAATGGTGAAAGGACACAAATAGAAAACAAAGAAACGCCCAATTAATATATGACTTAATGATCAACAGCAAAAATAGAAAGGCAAATAAACAAAATGTCACTTCACTAATGTTCAACATATTGTAAAGGTTGAAATTTTGTAAATTTGGTAAATTTACTATTGGTAAATTATACTACCACCAGTAAAACTCAGGCATCGGAAGAGGTTTATACTACATTTACAGAAAAGATCAGTACACATACATAGTGGACCATACAGCATTAATAATAACAAGGTGCCTGAGCTAGTTCAGTATTCACATGTAAAGATGTCCACATGAATATTAAGTAAAAGTAACTTGTAACTGTGAGCCATTTACTTCCAGTTAAAAAACACATGCACACAGATACATAGATTAAAAGATAGAAACCAAATTTTTAACAGTTGATCGTTTCTAGGGAGTTGAAAAGGAATTTTTCAATTTCTTACTTTGTACATCTGCTTTATTTATTAATTTAACAGACACATACTGATTTCAGCAAAAAACATTTCCATTTAGGAAAACTTCTGGATATAAAATCCATATATATATATATATATGATATCAAATATATATATTCTTAAAAAAGAAAACATTTAAGGAAATATGCAGAATTAACTGTCTACCTGTCAATGGCTAAGCTGAGCCTAAGCGGTGAGCTGCCAGATGTCAGAGTAGCTAATTAAGACAGGCCTTTAACCATCTACTGCAATTGAATAAGCAAGAGGCTAAATTGAGTGAGTGAAGTCCCTCAGTTGTGTCAGACTCTTTGCGACCCCATGGACTCTAGCTTCACAGGTTCCGCTGTCCATGGAATATTCCAGGCAAGACTACTGGAGTGGTTTGCCATTTCCTTCTCCAGGGAATCTTCCCAATACAGGGATCGAACCTGGGTCTCCTGCATTGTAGGCAGACGCTTTTACCATCTGAGCCACCAGGGAAGTCTAACTTGAGAACATTATCAAACTCCCACCCTGTTCCACACTCCCCCATGGAATAATGCATGGTCTGGGTCGGGTGGATCAGCACAGAAGTGGTCGTTCTATCACTGTTATGGACCTTGGTGCTGGAGACCAGAGGGGAGGAGTGGAAAAGTACAGTCAGAGTGGAAAAAAGGGTCTCCAAGGTTCCTTCTCCTCCCCCATCATAAAGTCTTCAGCAGAGACGCCTGAGGACATTCTCTACTGAAGGCACTCAATTAGGAGCATCCAAATGAAGGCCTCAAGATTGCCGGGAGAAATATCAATAACCTCAGATATGCAGATGATACCACCCTTATGGCAGAAAGTGAAGAGGAGCTAAAAAGCCTCTTGATGAAAGTGAGAGAGGAGAGTGAAAAAGTTGGCTTAAAGCTCAACATTCAGAAAACGAAGATCATGGCATCCGGTCCCATCACTTCATGGGAAACAGATGGGGAAACAGTGTCAGACTTTATTTTTGGGGCTCCAAAATCACTGCAGATGGTGACTGCAGCCATGAAATTAAAAGACGCTTACTCCTTGGAAGAAAATTTATGACCAACCTAGATAGTATATTCAAATGGCCACCTCATGCGAAGAGTTGACTCATTGGAAAAGACTTTGATGCTGGGAGGGATTGGGGGCAGGAGGAGAAGGGGACGACAGAGGATGAGATGGCTGGATGGCATCACTGACTCGATGGATGTGAGTCTAAGTAAACTCCGGGAGTTGGTGGTGGACAGGGAGGTCTGGCGTGCTGCGATTCATGGGGTCGCAAAGAGTCAGACACGACTGAGCGACTGAACTGAAATGAAGGCCCCTAGGCTAGGAATTCCGTGGTTGCTCAGTGGTGAAAGAATCTGCCTGCAATGCAGGAGACCCAGGTTCAATCCCTGGGTCGGGAAGATCCCCTGGAAAAGGAAATGGCAACCCACTCACTATTCTTACCTGGAGAATTCCATGGACAAGGAGCCTAGCAGGCTACAGTCCATGGGGTCACAAAGAATTGGACACCACTGAGTGGCTAACACACAAACGCAGGCTAGGAATGCAGGTACGTGTAAGAGTATGCCCAGCAGGAGACCTGAGTCCTTGACTGATTGACTCCCTTCAAAGACTGGAATGCACTGGCTGTGTATCATGTTTGATGAGGGAAGGCAGCTTTCCCTTATGAGGCCTAACAGGTAAAATGTTTGTAATCACCCATGGTCAGCCTGAAACAAATCACACAGAGGATTTGGGTTGGAGCCTCAAAATCCCTCACTACTATGTGCAAACCACTGTACTAAGAGCCAACGATGTAAACAAGACAGACATGTTGCACTTGCAGAGCTTATATCCTACTGGAAAAGATAAGAAAACAAAAAATTAAATGGCTTAAATATTTGTACTTTGAAAAGATCACTCTGGCTGCTATGTACTGAATGAATAGGAGATGGGCATAAGGGATAAATGGGGAGAACAGTGATACTGAGCAATGGATTAAGAGTAGTTATCAGAGCAACAGAATTTTAAGAACTACCCTCTACTTTCTTCTTTTTCCCCTTTATTTCCAAGTGATCAACAACAGACATGTACTGCAGTTACAGTCCAAAACAGGGAATCTTTATATTCCTAGAAAGAAGTTAAAAAAATAAAAACAAAAAACCCACACCAGGTATATAGTAGGGAAGCTGTTGAATTAAATCATTAAAGTCAGGAAGTCATTACCATCTGGGTACTTCCCTCTACTTGAAAACATGTTTCCTTTTAATATATAAACCATATATGCATTGCTTTTATGGCAATATATTATTTATATATCAAAAGGAAATATGTTTTCAAGGAGAGGGGCTTCCCTTGTAGCTCAGTCAGTAAAGAATCTACCTGCAATGCAGGAGACTCAGGTTTGATTCCTGGGTTGGGAAGATCCCCTGGAGAAGGAAATAGCAACCCACTCCAGCATTCTTGCCTGAGAAATCCCATGGACAGAGGAGTCTGGTGGACTATAGTCCATGGGGTCGCAAAGGGTCGGACACAACTTAGCAACTAAATAAATATAAACAATGGTCAATATAATTAAGTAAAATACCTAAGAATCTAAAATAACAAGTCCCACTTCTCCAAATTTAAACATTTAACAATTTGCTGTTTACCTCTCCAGGTATTTTCTATGCTTATACAAATGATACCTTTCAAACAATGAATACTTTTAAATATATATATATACACACACACAAATGGATCTAAGTCTGAAGTTCCCAAACTGTGTGCCAAGACATATTGCAGCAAATTCACAAGAGCAACTTGGAATATTTTAAATTTCTAAGGAAAACAGTGACACTCAACTCAAGGTAGTTCACAGTTTCAAAAAGGTATCAAATATCCTTCCTTTTGATGGTGACATATTTTAGCAACCTGGATTTTCAGAAGCTAAATTTTCAGGGATTGTTTGGCCTTACATATTAATGGATGGGACTATTTAGGTGTTTCTTTGGGTGCATGGATGCACTGAAAAAAATTACTGACACATTAAAGGCATTGTAAACCAAGAAAGTTTGGGAAGCTCTGTGGTAAGTTTTTACACAAAGTATTTTTACACAACCAATGTGACTCAATTCAACTGTCCCCCTGCTTTTAGTCACTTTCCCTCCTCATTCTCCCCACCTCTAGTCTCCAATTTATCCCACCACCACCACTCAGGTAATTTCATGAAAACATGAAAACTCACTCCTTCCTGCCCCCTTCCTCCTAACACTCTCTCCACATTCTAGTTGCCAGATGCATACTGCTACCTAGAACTGCCTGCACAAGTCCTACACTTTCCTGGTACTCTGCTTATATTAAAACTGTTCTTTCTGGTAGATGTGTATGTAAGTATATATTTATGTATATGTGTATAGAGAGAATATATATATTAGCACATATTAATACCAGAGTATTAATATGTCTACATTATAAAGAAAAAAGCATCAAGCAACTAAACTTAATAGATATTTAAAGAAATATGTTTTTGATATAGTACGTAAGATTCAGTTCAGTTCAGTCGCTCAGTCGTGTCCGACTCTTCGCGATCCCATGAATCGTAGCACGCCAGGCCTCCCTGTCCATCACCATCTCCCGGAGTTCACTCAATCTCACGTCCATCGAGTCCGTGATGCCATCCAGCCATCTATCTCATCCTCTGTCGTCCCCTTCTCCTCCTGCCCCCAATCCCTCTCAGCATTAGGGTCTTTTCCAATGAGTCAACCCTTCACTTGAGGTGGCCAAAGTACTGGAGTTTCAGCTTTAGCATCATTCCTTCCAAAGAACACCCAGGGCTGATCTCCTTCAGAATGGACTGGTTGGATCTCCTTGCAGTCCAAGGGACTCTCAAGAGTCTTCTCCGACACCACAGTTCAAAAGCATCAATTCTTCGGCGCTCAACTTTCTTCACAGTCCAACTCTCACATCCATACATGACCACAGGAAAAACCATAGCCTTGACTAGATGGACCTTTGTTGGCAAAGTAATGTCTCTGCTTTTCAATATGCTATTTAGGTTGGTCATAACCTTTCTTCCGAGGACTAAGCGTCTTTTAATTTCATGGCTGCAATCACCATCTGCAGTGATTTTGAAGCCCCCAAAAATAAAGTCTGACACTGTTTCCCCATCTATTTCCCATGAAGTGATGGGACTGGATGCCATGATCTTTGTTTTCTGAATGTTGAGCTTTAAGCCAACTTTTTCACTCTCTTCTTTCACTTTCATCCAGAGGCTTTTTAGTTCCTCTTCACTTTCTGCCATAAGGGTGGTGTCATCTGCATATCTGAGGTTATTGATATTTCTCCCAGCAATCCTGATTCCAGCTTGTGCTTCTTCCAGAAAAAAAAAGTTTCTCATGCTTATCCATGCAGAGGAAAAAAGCACTAGAATATATACCATAATACTAACAGTGGTTACCTCTAGGAGGTATAATCTTCCAGTATTTCAATACCCAAGTTAAATCCCATCTCTTCTATTAATATCAAATCTTCCCATAGCCCCCAACAGTTCTTTCCCTCCAATACTACCATAGTTCTTTCCTTGTATCTCTACAACGCATTAAGCAGTCTGCATGCATGCATGCTAAGTCACTTCAGTTGTGTCCAACTCTGTGCAACCCTATGGACTGTAGCCCTCCAAGCTCCTCTGTCCATTGGTGTCTCCAGGCAAGAATAGACAGTTCTTTCCCTCCAATACTACCATAGTTCTTTCCTTGTATCTCTACAACGCATTAAGCAGTCTGCATGCATGCATGCTAAGTCACTTCAGTTGTGTCCAACTCTGTGCAACCCTATGGACTGTAGCCCTCCAAGCTCCTCTGTCCATTGGTGTCTCCAGGCAAGAATAGTGGAGTGGGTTGCTAATCCCTTCTCCACAGAATCTTTCCATCCCAGGGATCAAACCCATGTCTCTTACATCTCTTGCACTGGCAAGCAGGTTCTTTATCACTAGCACCACCTGGGAAGCTACTCTGGATCAATTATTTAAATACAGATTCTTCTCTTCCACCACTCAGTGAACACCAAGGCACATCACAGTTTCATGTTTCCTCCCTCAATACCTAACATTAACATAGAACAATTTCTACTGGAGATGTAAGAGTCACTTTGGTTGAGTTTATAGCAATCAGATATTAGAAAACGCCATACATCTAACATAAAGGGTCATTTAATTAACAGTCTGCAAACCTTTTGATTGAAGAATAATTGGAGAATGTTGTAAGAAGTCTCCAAATTTCTGTAGCGTTCCTTCTTTTTTCTTAGCAGGCCCATTTACACCACTTGTGGATGCGTGGCTCCGTAAAGAATAAGTTTTCTTAGATGATGGGCGTATGGAAACCTAATAAACAAACATTTTTTTTGTTGTTGTTGTTATTGGTAATGAGGCATGTTAGAACAAACTGTTATAGCCACAGTTTAGAATTAAAGAGGCCAGACACAAGTTATAAATTCTCAGGCAGGGAACTTGGGGTTAATCATATAAGGAGAGGGATGAAAGGGCCAGAGAATGAGTGTGATAAGAGTGCTAAGTCAGAGGTGAATACATCAAGAAGTACCTGCTACTTGTCAAATGTTAAAGGTTATATATTTTAAGTTGAATTAGATAAATAGAAAATGGAATAAAAGTGAGTTATAACTGGACAAAACTCAACTTCTGAATAATTACTAATCAAATTTGACATTTTTACTTTCATCTACTTCACAAATACAACTTATGAAAATGGTCAATTTTGGACAAATTAAAAGACAAACCTTTTGCTCCTTTTTGACAGAAGAATTTCTATGCTCAGAAACAGGGGACTTCAAATTAATTCTTGGTGTAGCATTCTTCTTATTTTCAAATTTCACAAAGTCCTAAAAATAATGAAGTTCAGCACTGATTAATTTCTTGACAACACATTCTTTCTCTCTCTAGACTCCAGAGGAAGAAAAAAAAGAAAACAAACAAACAAAAAACCAAGCAAATAGTTCTTAACCAGGAGCAATTTTGACCCCAGGGGACACTGGCAATGTCTGAAGATATTTGTGGTTGTCATTGCTGGGTATAAGAGGCAGGTTTAATGGCAACTAGTGGGTAGAGGCCAGGAATACTGCTAAAAAACCCTACAATGTACAGGACATTGAACTCTTCAAAACAAAGAAATATCTGGCCAAAAATGTCAATCATGCTGAAGCTGAGAAACCCTGACTGAAGGTACAACTTTTTCTCACAATTTTTCACCTTCAGTGAAATATTACTGATATATAACATATGTAGGTTTAAGTGCACAGTGTGAGGATATAATACATGTTTTTATTACAAAATGATTGAAGGTATGAATTTTTCACATGCATCATAATGAAATTAAATTAGTTAAGTGAAGGGATAACATCTTTTGAGTCCCATCCTTTAAAAAACAACATAGTAATATATCTTCCCTTTTCCCAACTCCCAAATAAATCATGCTGAGCATGACCTCTAATTAGTACTTAGCAACACTGAAAACAAAACTCTTCAGTATAAGCACAGGTAAAAAATGATAATCCTAACTGTGATGATAAGCATAAAAGGGGGGGGAAAGGCAAGAACAGAAAGAGAGAAGATCATGACTGAACCTCAGAATTCAAGTTACAAAGTAAAGTCATAAGGATGACAAGAAGCAGATTTTCTAAAGAGAGGAAAGACAGATAGATGGTAATCAGGGAAAGCAAAGGAAGAAAGATTATAACTCCATCACACTTGCTATTTTCAATAGAGCACTTCAAATTTGGAGTCTTCATGAGAGTAGAATATAACATTGTATAAATTATTTTCCTGAAGACTTCACAACACTGTTTACTACGGCAGTAAAGAGCCTAGCAAAAAGCCTAGCAAAATCAGTTAAAACTTAAGTTTCTACATGGTTTACTTACAACAATCTGTTGTTGTAAGTAATTCTGCAATGGGGAGTATATACCAGCAGTAAAATGAATAAAATAACTGTCTCTTAACCCTTGGAGTACACAGCCAATTTTTCCTTTTCCCTTGAAAAAAATGATTCAAGCTGACATAGGTGTCAGCCACTATGTTAACAGATAATGATGAAATCAAACTACTTAGTAGAGTTGACCCTTGAACAACACAGGTTTGAAATGCATGAGTCCACTTATACACTGATACTTTTCCATAGTAAATACTATTCAAAGTACACTCTGTACTTTGGTTGAATCCATGGATGAGGAAACTCACACTCAGAGAGCCAACTGTAAGTTACACAAGATTTTTCTGCACAATGACTGGCACTGAGCCCTCATGTTGTCTAAGGGTCATCTGTATCTTAATGGTATCTAAGTGTATTAAATATAGAATAAGAGTTAACTAAGGCTCTCCAAAACAATCTTTTAAGGTGTTCTACATGTAGCAAGAAATATGCTAAATAATATTCATTCATCAAATGTATTACCTGACAGAGAGCCTCAGGAGTATGTTTAATATTATTTCTGTTCTTCCACCAGCTTGAAAATACACTACTCTTTAAAGAAGTGAAAAAGACAAGTTGGAGAAAAAGTTATTGTGCTAAAGAGTTTTAAACATAAATACTGCTTTTAGCATAAATATTGTCATTTATTATGTACCTATCACAGGTGGAACAAAAGCAAAGCATTTTAAACACATTATATCTAATTCTTTATTTCAAAAGGAAGAAAGTGAGAATCAGAAAATTTATGTGACTTGCTGAACCGACATGGCTAGAATATGATAGAAGGTTGGTAAACCCACAATCAGAAAGCTGCAGAAGCAAGAAGTAAATTATTTTTGGCCTACCACTAAATAGGATCCAAATTTTCATACTGGCTCACAGAAAAAGAATTTCTCTTCTGAAACCTACTATGATTTTAACTAAATCACAAGGATTCTACTCAAGCAAGTTAGTCATTTCAGTTTCTCTAATTCCATTATCCTTAATCCCTTTTCTATTCCAAAGGAAGGAAAGTGACTAAATATGAACAGAACTGGAATACTGAAATAGCTTTCTACTGAAATTCACCACCATTTGACCTATCACAGCGTCACTGAAACAAGAAAAAATCTACACATTTTAAAATCCTCAAGTTTTTTGTTTAAGGACTATTTACCACAGCAACATTGTTAGGAGTATTAAATATACTGTAAACTATGACTTTGGGTTCTAATACTAGTGCTTAAGCACAGGAGGGCAATGTAACAGAGTTTAACTGTATAGCTGAAGAGTAATAAAACTTACTTGTTTAGTTCACTTAATAGTTAAGTATTTACCTCTTCCATTTCATGACTTTTCCTCTTTCGGGCCTTGGGAATCTTAACCGTCACTGGTGAGGTACAACCTGGGTGTTTCACTGCCATTCTGTTTGGCTGTAAAGGTGTAAATTGAATCTCTAACTCAGGTTTTGGAAATCGAGTGCTTTGATTATTTTCTGTTGACACTTCACAAGAGTCAAGGACCATAGAGCCATCCTACAACAGAATTTAAAAGGAAAACAAATCTTATTTGCAGAACATGAATTTCTAAATTGCCAAAAATTACCTCTGTCAAATACCTATTAAAAACAATGAATGGGGAAAGATAAAACGTTTGGGTCAAACTCACCACAACAGGGATAGAAAGAGTGAGTTGTCATCTACTTTCTCCAGGTTTGCACATGGTACTCAGTATTTCCCAAACCTGTATCATTATAAGAATCCTCTGGAGAAACAGTTTAAAAAATTCTTGAACTCTACCATGAATTTACTAAATCAGGAATCTCGAAGGAAAGAGTCTAGGATTTTTAATAAGCACTATCTAGTCTATTATCTATTGTTTATTTAAAGTTGCTCAGTCATGTCCAACTCTTTAGGACCCCATGGACGATAGTTTGCCAGGCTCCTCTGTCCATGGGGTTTTCCAGGCAAGAGTACTGGAGTGGGTTGCCATTCCCTTCTCCAGGGGATCTTTCCAACCCAGGGACTGAACCCAGGTCTCGCACAATGCAGGCGGATGTTTTATTGTCTTGAGCTACCAGGTAATAAGCAGCCTCATTGTGGTAATCTACAGTTTGCTGTGAATACCATTCTTCCTATTGAGAGAGTCTCATTCCCCCTCCCCTGGATGGAGGCTGGCCTTAACGGCTTCTGTGACTAACAGCATGTGGTGGAAGTAACATGATTCTTCTGAAGCCTTGTAAGGAATGGCTTATGCTATTTTCCTGAATTAAAATGCCTTTCTCTTCCCATTCTCTGCTTGGTAAACCGTTAGCCTTCAAGACCCAGGATAATGTTACTTTTTCTATACAGTCACTCAAGCAAAATTCATCCTATCTTCCTCAGTGTCCCTTCTCAACACTCTCTTCATAACACTCAGTCCGAACGGTCAAACAAGACAGTCATTAAATACCTGTCTTATTAGAATTCTTACTCCTCGAGGATGGAGATCTTATATCTTTATCCTCAGGTCTTACCAAGGTTCCTAACAATGAATGCTCCCATTAAATGTTTTTGAAATAAGTATTTTAAAAAGTTTATTTTCAAAAAGTGACATATGATTTTTACCTATTTCATAGGCACTCTGATAAACTCTATGGTATGAGTCACAGAACCCCAAGCCCACTTCAAACCAAAGAAACTTCACTGTCAGGTTACTGGGATTTGGTGATTAAGTTGTAAAGTGGGTAAAATTTCCAAAAAATACTATTTACTAGAATGCTTATGAAATGGACTACTTATGAGAGAAAACAGTCATCCAAATTTTATCTTTTGTGGGATTTCCTATTTCTGACCATCAAATTTATTTATATTAAAAGATCTGTTGTTTGAGATCAGTATCATTTTGAGGAGGTATGTATCATTTGGGGATCAAATTTCCTCAGAATTGCATCTCCCCTCAAAAGCCTTTAGTTCTCCTTCCCAAAAGCATTCATAGCTAACTGTACAGCAAGATACCTTCAACAGCTGATTAAATTATATTTTCAAGTGTTATTTAGTAATTAATGGTCATTGGCAAAGAGGGTTAAAGAACAGACTGTGTTATCAAATACCCACCTCTACTTCACCTCTGGAAATTTCAAAACTTGTTGACTCAGGTTCAGTTTCAACCTTGCCAGGATCTGTTGAACTCATTTGTGTGGGCTGGATATCCGTTGTCTGTTTTTCCTAAAGTAAGGATATATTAAAGCAACAAGCCGCTATAACTGAATATACATTAAAATAATTCACCTAAAGAATATAAAATCAAGATTTGGATGAATTAAATACTGGAAGTAACTAAAGACTTCAATGACCAACTAACTCTCCTTCCTCCTCTTTTGCATGCTCAGAAAATCGGCAACTTTCCAGCCTTTTCTGAGTCTGACCTAAACAGAAATTTGAAAGATTACTTTCAAGTGTTTTACACTTGTTTTACTCTTGTTTTACACTTTATTACTTTCAAGGTGTTTTACATATATTCTCTCATTTTACTTTCACTGCAACTCGGAGTTAGATTTGGCAAAAATCATTATTTCTACTTTCCATATAGGAAACAGAGACCTAGAGACATTAAATAACAAAACCACACTCTGTACTGAGTTGGAGCTTAAACCTCCCAAATCACTTTGATAATGTAATTCTGAAAAACTAGAGGTGTCTTAGGAATGCAACTACAGAATTCGAGTAGAAAAGATTATACTGATAACTAAACCTTTCCTTGCTGCACACTTTGTCATCCCACTTAGTCACAGGATACTCTCTATTCCTAAACCCTATCTATAAAAAAAATATCAGATTTACATTGCTAAACTTGATAAATTCCAACATGGACCCTCTAATCACTACTACTAAAATCAAAAGTCAAATACATCTCTTATGTCACCTACCCAAAATTGCAAGTAAAAAAGATCCTATTTGCACTCATAATGCAGAAAGCAATTAGCATGTACTGACTTCCACTGTTGTAATAACTGTACTGTTTTACAAACACTCTCAATAAATTTTCACAATTCCATTAGGAAGACATCATCACCTCTGATTTAAAGTTCAGAAATGTTAAGTAAGTTTCCCAAAGGTCCCCAAACCACAGTAGTTGATACTTCATTTTTCTAACTTTTTATTCTGTACAATTTATACCACATGCCTGTTTTGAGCAGCCTTTCTCTGAGATTCATGAGGTCTTTTGATGTAAGAGACAGATACACACATACACATTTATTTTATTATTTATCTGGAGGCTTTAGAATGGCATATTTTCAAATGCCAATCATTTACTCTGAAAAGACTAGCTTTAGATGTACCCTGATAAAATTCAATTTTCCTGGGAAACAGCTATCTGAGAAATGCAACACTTTCTTCATCTAGGGTTCCTAACTCTGGGGCACATTACAAAAGTAGCTCCTGGGAATTCCGTGGTCGTTCAGTGGTTAGAGCTTGGCGCTCTCACTGCTGGGGCCCAGATTCAATCCCTGATCAGGAACTAAGATCTTGCAAGCTGGGTGGTGTGGCCAAGAAAAAAAAAGTGCCTGCTGAATGACTCACATCTCCTCACCACTGTGCTTAATTTCAAAAACAGTGTGTATCTTTATCATAAATTTAGGATGGGCTCAAATATTTAAATATCAGCAAGAGTTCAGGCTGAGTCACACTGCCATATTTTAAAGACAGATGAGGGACTAAATCACCAGTTGTTTATTTTCTAAATACTCTACCTGAAGATATGGCCAAAATATTAGAGAAAGTACTATTCCTCAACTAGTCACTGATGAGTCAACTCTGAGTAAACTCTGAAAACTCAAAATTCATGGCAAATATGCAAATAATTTTTTCAATCTATGATTCCTCACTGATCTACTAACATTTTTATTCTTTAAAAGTTAATCAATTAAATAATTTTGGAAAACTCCTAAAAAGGCATAGAAAGAATAAGATTCTACTGACTGTCTTAGAAGCCTCTGATGTGATCTTTCTTAATTGTTCGATTTCATTATCTTTTTGTACATTACTGGAGATCAGTGCTTTCAGCTGTATTTCTAAAGCTGCAACCAGTTGATCGCGTTCTTCCCGCCACTGCTGGAGGTTACCATCTTTCTCAGCCAACTGTCCTTTAAGTATTTCCTAAACAGAATACACACAAAATGCTAAAGTAAATGTTGTGACATTATGAATCTAAGAATTTCTGAAGTTATTATGGATAACACAATAAATACAACTGTGAACAGGATATACAACAAATTACATAGACAAGTCTAGATAAAATATTTACTTAAAAAATCAAATACATAATGCCTTTATATATCTTAACTATCCACATACTATATCCTATCCCACCTCATTCCAAAACAAAAAAAGCTTACTGGGCATTTCCTTCAATAAACAATTATAGCTTTTAAACTAATTCTAGCATTTCCCTCAATATTTGCAAAATGAGATGGTAAAATTACAAAAAAATAAATGACAAAACCAATAGCAACAAACAACAGAAAAATGAAAATTAAAAATACTTTTTCACTGGGTTCAAAATAGTGGTAAATTAGAGAAAATATGTGCAAGATCTAAACATAACTACAAGACACTGCTGAAAGAAATAAAGGAACATGTAAATAAACAAGGGGCTTCCTTGGTAGCTCAGACAGTAAAGAATCTGCCTGCAATGCAGGAGACACAGGTTCGATCCCTGGGTTGGGAAGATCCCCTGGAGAAGAGAATGGCAACCCACTCCAGTATTCTTGCCTGGAGAATTCCATGGACAAAGGAACCTGGCCAGCTACAGTCCATGGGGTTGCAGAGTAGAACAAGACTGAGCAACTAACACTTTCACTTCCTTTTTTAAATAAACAAAGAGAACCTGTGTTCAAAGATCAAAAGACTCAGTATTTTTAAAATGTCAGTTCTCCCTTAGAAGATCTAGAGTCAAAGCAACTCAGCAAGTGTGTGTGTATCTGTGTGTCTGTGTGTGAGAAGTGAAAAAGCTGACTCTAATATGAAAATGCAAATGACATAGTCAAATTTACTTTGAAAATGAAGTACAAAGTAGAAGCAATCATACCATGTCATTTTAAGCCTACTATATATAAAAATAAAGACAGTGTGATATTGTCTTAAGGATATACAGACATCAGAGAACAGAAGATACAGTCCACAAATATTATGGTCAATTGATATTCCATAAAAATGTCAAAGAAACTCAATGGAGAAAAGAACAGTCTTTTCTACAAAGGGTGATGGAACAACTGAACAGCCAAATGGAAAAAAAGAAAGATTTATAATCTCACACCATATATAAAAGTTAACCACTGGACAACTGACCTACAACAAAAGTTGCAGAGCAGTAGAAAAGTAACAGCCTTTTCGAAAAGTACTACCAGGTCGACTGGTAATTCAAATTTACAAGAACGATGATGGCCTTTACCCCTATCTTACCCCAACACAAAAATTAATACTGGAATCAAAATATGAAAGGTAAAACCCCAAACCTTTCAGGAAATAATGTAAGAGAACATCTTCATGTCCTTGAAGTTCATAAAGGAAAAGACTGAGAAAATGAATTAGAATATTCTTCATTTCTGTTCTAAAAAGGCAATGAGACTAAAAAGGTAAACCAGAGGTTGAAAGAAGGTAATTGCAACACACTCCAATCCAGAAAGTATAAGGAACTCCTGTATAAAAAAGATATAGAAAATAAACAAGGGGACTTGGGTAGGCAGAGCCAATAAACAAAACATCCAACAATATGAGTTGCAGTATACATAGGTAAAACTACTTTGAAAATTAGTCTGGCATTCTACTAGAGTTCCACATATGTTTACCATGCCTGCCTGCCTGCTAACTGCTTCATTCATGTCAGACTCTGTGTGACCCTATGGACTGCAGTCTGCCAGGCTCCTCTGTCCATGGGATTCTCCAGGTAAAAATACTGGAGTGGGTTGCCATCCCCTTCTCCAGGGATGTTTACCCTATCCACTAGCAATTCTATTCTTGGCTATATATGCAATAGAAGTGAATGCACACGTGCACTAAGAGAAATATATAAAAATGTTTACAGGCTATCTTACTTTTAACAGCCCCAAAGAGTAACAACCCCTTTATCTTCAACTTTAAATTGAACAGACTGTGGTATACTTATACACTGACATACTCAGCAATGAAAGGAGACTAATTCCAGCTACTTGGAAGAAATATAGATGATCCTCACAAACATAATACTAAGTGAAAGAAGCCAGGCACAAGAAAATGCATTCTACATATTTTTAATTATATAAAGTTTTAAAAAATGAACAAAACTGAAGTTTAACATTAAAAGATAGTAGAGTTATTATCATCGAGAAGACAGGGTCTCTTGGATGCTAATATTGCTATATTTCTTAAACTCGATGGTAGTTAACTGGGGATTGGCTTTACAATAATTCATTGAACAACGTTTCTTTTACTTACTGTGTTGTGTATATTCCAGTTTAAAAGGCTTTTAAAAAATCAACAATTTATTTCTTAAATATTGCAGACACACATCCTAGGTACGAGTGTAAAGAAATATATATGAGAAAGGAGAAAGCTAGTTTGCTCTAGGACTAAAAATTCAAAGGAGGTTTACTTGCTGGTACTGCTGCCAGAGGGACCACTGATTAGGAAAAAAAGTAGGCCCATTCCTGGTTTGGGGCTGGAGTGACTATGAAAATCAAGAACTCTGATTTCACTTCTTGCCTCTTGTTACTGTCTGGAAGGCTGAAAGGGCTATGGACCGAAACAGAACCAGCAGCAGCATTTCTTGTTAAGATAGATGTAGCATTTCAATCTTGCTCAACACAACACTTCCTGAAGCTAACTCCAGTCAGGTGGTGTTGGTACATGAAGTGAAATATATTGCCACCTGAGTGCTGTAGTAATAATAAGTATTAGTCTCACATACTTTGTCATGTGACAAAGAAAAGAGTCAGGACTCTAAGGAAACTTGACAACTAAATGGAACACAGTATCCTAGATATGACCCTATACCCAGGAAAAAAAAAAATTAGTGGGAAAGTTGATGAAATTCTAGTAAGATCCATAATTTAGCAATCCCTATTGTAATAATATTAATTTGTTGGTTTTGATCACTGTACTGTTGTTACGTAAGCTCTAACATCAGAAGTTGGGTAATAGATATACGGAAATTCTCTCTACTAGCTTCGCAACGTTTCTGGAAATAAAGTGATTTCAAAATAAAAAATATTTTTTAAAATCTGTATGAAAATCTTCTTTAACTTAGTGAAAATTAATGCCTTTGTATAGAAAAGTTTAGCTGATATAAGTAAAATTCTGTCATAAAGGAAATGCCAACAGATGGCAATGTGCTACTGCCATGTTACTATTACTATAAACAGGGAACTAGGGTTAGGGTTAGGTTATCTTTTCATTTAAAGATAATATATTACTCAATAGTTTTCTCAGGATCATCGATGACTTTGAACTTTTTTCTGATTGAGTATCAGAGATAAGTTGTAGATTAAAATAGGAGGAAAAAACACAAACTATTAATAAGAATTACTTGAGAACTATAGCTAGTAAAACAAAGTTATTTCTACCTATAGTCTTCTAGAAACTATATAGTTGATTTAAAAAAAAAAAAAAAAGATCTGACAAAATCAGCTTATGAGGTAAAATGCATATACCATGTTAGCAGAATCTACAGTTCAAAATGCAAATATTTTACATTATAGTAGGGATAACCCTGTGGCAGTCAAAAGGAAAATATTTTTAAGTTCTGAATCTAGATATTGAGAAATAATTATTTTCCCAAAAATAAGAACTTCAAGATAAACTGGGATAGAAACTCATCTTACAAATAGACAAACTGCCTTATAAAAACAAGCAAACAAAAAAACCAAACCCACACAACCATGTAGACACTGATAAGAATCTAAGAATCCCAGGCAAAAAATTTAAGAAGCCAAAGAAAGCAGGCAAAATACACAGCAGATAAAGTATAACTATTACCAACCATTTCATTTTGTTGCTTCAAACAATGCTCTCTGTCTTCAGCGTATTTTTTCATCTCTTTGTTTCGTAGATTCTCAGCTTCTTTTGCTTGAGTGATAAGCATCATTTTTTCTTCTAACCATTTTTTTCTTTCAGCTTCATGTTTCTGTTCAGACTCCTACATGTAGAAATAGCACAAGTAACTATCACATGTTTCAAAAGCAGTTAATAAATCTGCATTTATAAACATTTCCATATAATCCATGGCTCTTCATTTCACCTTTTAAACTTAAAACAAGCATTTTTCTTTAAATAATGACAAAGTTTGAGTATATTTCAGACTATAAAATGAACACTGTTGGTTGCTTTCCTAAATAGTTATTTCATTCATAAACTTAATTTTGCTATAAAATCCATTTAAGAACTTTCCTTCATCAGTAAGCTTAAAAGAAATAACTAAAATTTCTGAAAGAATTACAGAGAACCAAGTCTTTTTAAATGCTAGAATTAAAAAAAAAATTTTGGTTTGTAGGGGTCATTTCCAGCTGTGATTCCAAAAATAAACTTTTCCCAGGTATACAGAATGTCAAATAAAGAGTAACTTGTGTAACAGGACAAATATTTATTAAAGAATACAAGGAATAGCTGAATAGAAAATACAGTTGATCAATAAATTTTAAAGAGGCTTCCATAGATCCTTCAAATTCAAAAACATCTCACCTGTACATTCAAAACTGACGTGAAACTTTTTGAAGCAAAAATAATACTACACTAAAAGCTATGTATTTAAAAATCTACTGTTTTTAAAACTTGCAAAACCACTGTGCCAGATAAATTATCACTAGTCCATTATAGAATTACAAAGTTTATTATCTAAGATACATGATCATATTATTTTAGAATGTAAAACACACTAGTATTCCTTAATATGAACATTCGCAAAGTAATTAGTGTATTTTTTCATAACTAATGGATTATCCACTCTGCTCCACCGGCTTTCAGTTCTGACAATGGAAAGGATAAATTCTACAGTATGTAATTAATAGTTACAAAAAAGAAAGGAACGGATTTATTTAATATATAATTATATACAGCCTGAATTTAAGAAAATAATTTAGATGCAATCTTTTCAAAACTCATTACTATGCTTTCTTCAATGCCAAAACTACAGTTGGATTGTAATTTCTAATAAATAAAATGTATAAAATTTTACATAATATTTGTTAAGTCCCATTAAAAAATCTTTGCCCTGTATGTCCTATTCTACGCATGCTATGTGAAAGGTAAATACGGAAAAATATATAAACAGAAAACAGGTTATCTTCTATGTAGTAAGAGTTTCAAATGTAGTAATATAGTTTCAAATGTAGTAATATAGTTTCAAACGTATTCCAATGTTCAGACATGTAATTCTTTTCCAGCTTAATAATTAAATTTACAATAATCAAAATAATTTTCCTAATAGTTTCTTCTCTACAGCAGTAACGTAAATACGGAAAAATATATAAACAGAAAACAGGTTATCTTCTATGTAGTAATAGTTTCAAATGTAGTAATATAGTTTCAAATGTAATAATATAGTTCCAAACGTATTCCAATGTTCAGACATATAATTCTTTTCCAGCTTAATAATTAAATTTACAATAATCAAAATAATTTTCCTAATAGTTTCTTCTCTACAGCAGTAATTGAAGAGCTAAAAGTTTAAACAGTACAAAAATAGGTACAAAGACATAAGACATGATGATACAAGAATTAAGTATGTAAAACTGAAGACCCAACCACTGCATTTTCATTGGCACTTAGTAGCTTGTATTCTAGGGAATCTCTTCCCCATGTCATTTCAATGAGTACTGAGAAATTATATTCTAACATTTCCCAGCTATGAGCATATCCATATCTAAATTAATTATAAAATATTTATTAAATCATCTTATGAGAAATATAATAAACATATGATACAATTACACATGTAGATAAAAATCATACCTGTAACTCATCTTGAAGCTTAGTGAGCTTTGTATTAAGTACATCTGTGTTATCCTCAAATTCTTTATTTGAACTTTGATTGTGTTTGGCTTCCAAATCTTTGCATTTTTCCTTCCATTCTTCCAATTCTGATATGGAAATATAAAATTTTTTTAAACTACATGCAAAAGTTACACTGCACAGAGATGTATGTGGCATGGGATAGAGACAGGAATACAGACAGCAGAGCCCAGAAGCAGATCATAGACCAAGATATTAAATACAACTGAGACCATTCTGGGCTTCCCTTGTAGCTCAGCTGGCAAAGAATCCACCTGTAGTGTGGGAGACCTGGGTTCGATCCCTAAGCTGGGAAGATCCCCTGGAGAAGGGAAAGGCTACCCACTCCAGCATTCTGGTCTGGAGAATTCCATGGACAGTCACAAAGAGTCGGACATGACTGAGAGACTTTCACACACACACGTACGCACAGACCATTCTACAAGTTTACCAAATTCTTAGCAAAGAACTACAAAAACCTCTCAATAACTCATTGAATAGTGTTCTGAGTATACAGTTTAAATGTGTGCCAATATATAGGAAACCTCATACTCTCAAAAATTAAAAAAAAAAAAACCCAAAATCCTTTGATGGTATTATGAAGGATAGAATCAGAGTATTTATTGAGCTAAACATACAGATGATACCAATTGCTGTAGAGAGGTGAAAAAAGTTGAAAGTTTATTCTTAACATCTGGGGAACACTGCAAGCAAATCATCCAGTTATTATGAAAGTGTACTGATTTCTTTTTTTCAATGGGACACAACGATCTTCATCACAGTAAAACATAACAAGTGACAGGATATTCCAAAAAGACAATAAATACTTTCTTATTATAAATTATTATAAATATTAAACCACATTAAAAAGGAATGCAAACTAGTAAAAGAAAGAAAATGAAAAAGTATGCTTTGAAATATGTAAGCAATCTTGTTTTACCTGTGGCCAGTCTTTTGGTTTCCTCTAATTTAGCCTCAAGCACTTGATCTTGTTCTACCTGAGTTTGCTCTTGTTCTTCCAGGGTCATTTGCATGTCTTTGATTATTTTTTCTTTAACACTCAGATCTAAAAATGTAGAAAGAACATTTTAGAAATTATTAACATCTACATCTAGATATCCATATTGAAAATTAAGTTAACAAACAGAATATGAGTTCCACATAGACAAAACTTTGTCTCGTTCACTGCTGTATTTTCAATGCCTAGACCAGTACTGGCATAAATGAAGGATCAAATAAATAATTGATGTACAGAAGAATGCCAGAATAAACAGACGGAAAAGCTTTTCAAGTAAAATTAATCATTTTCAATACAATTAAGCTATTAATAAAAATCATAAAACTATTATTTTACTGTTCTTCACTTAATTCTGCTTCAGAAACACCGTGTTTTTTATAAATTCAAAGTCTGTGGCAATCCTGCATCAAGCAAGTCTATAAGCACCATTTTTCTAACAGCATTTGTTCACTTCCTGCCTCTGCATCACATTTTAATAATTCTATCATCGTTGTTGTATTTGTTATGATGACCTATGATCACTGATCTCTGATGTTACTCTTGTATTTCTAGGGGGGACGCTATGAACTACAACAATGCAAGATAGTAAGATTAACCCATAAAGACTGTCCATGCTCTGATTGCTCCCATGACCAGCTATTTCCCTGTTTCTCCCTCTCTGTGGACCTCTCGATTCCCTAGGACACAACAATATTGAAATTAATCCAATTAATGATACTACAGAGGCCTTTAAGTGTTCAAGTGAAAGGAAGTATTCAAGGAGAGTCACACAACTCTCACTTTAAATCAAAAGCTAGAAATGAAATGATTATGTAAGGAAGGCATATCAAAAGCTGAGACTAGACAAAAGCTAGGCCTCTGGTTCCAAACACTGAAGTTGTGACTGCAAATTAAAGTTCTTCAAGAGACTTTAAAGTCCTACCCCAGTGAATATTCAAATGATAACAAAGCAAAACAGACTTACTGCTGTATAGAGAAATCAAAAATAACCACAACATTCACTTAAGCGAATTTAGAGCAAGGCCCTAATTCTTTCCATCTGATGAATGCTGAGAGGTAAGGAAGTTGCAGAAGGAAAGTTTCAAGCTAGCAGAGGTTAGTTCTTGAGGTTCAAGGAAAGAAGCTGTCTCCCAAACTTAAAAGTGCAAGGTGAAGCAGCCAGTGCTGATGTAGGTGCTACCAGTTATCCAAAATATACGACTAAACTGCTGCAATCTCATGATAAAACTTGAACAGATGATCAGTTCCTTCTAGTGGATGAGCAAAGAAAGTGGTTTCTTTTTTTTTTTTTTTTTAAGCGATTTCTTGAGATGGAATCTATTCTGAGTGAAAAATGTTGAAATGCCAACAAAGGATTCAGAATATTACATAAACTGAGTTGATAAAGCAGTGGCAGAGTCTAAGAGGCTTGACTCTAATTCTGAAAAAATTCTACTGTGGGTAAAAAGGCATCAAACAGCAGAGCACGCTACAGAGAAATTGTTTATGAAAGGAAGAGTCAACTGATGTGGCAAATTTCCTCACTGTCTTACTTTAAGAAATTGCCACAGCCACCCCAATCTTTAGCAACCACTACTTTGTTCAGTCAGCAGTCTTCGGCATCAACATAAGGCCCTACTGTATCAGCAAAAACATTACAATTCCCTGAAAGCTCAGATGATGGTTAGCATTTTTTAGCAATAAAGTATTTTTTAATTAGGTGTGAGCATTGTTTTTTTAAACATAATACTATTATGTCTTAATCTGGAAAAGGTAAAGAAGCAGATTCTCCCCTAAAGCAACCAGAAGGAACACAGTTTTGCAGACATCTTGATTTTAGCCTTATTAGACCTTTTTCAGAGTTCTGACCTCCAGAGTTGTAAGGTAATGTATTTGCATTGTTTTAAGCCATTTAACTATGTGCATGGGTGCTAAGGGCTTCCCTGGTGGCTCAGACTGTAAAGAATCTGCCTGCAATGTGGGAGACCTGGGTTCGATCCTTGGGTTGGGAAGATCCCCTGGAGGAGGACATGGCAACCCACTCCAGTACTCTCGCCTGTAGAATCTCATGGAGAGAGGAGCCTGGTAGGTTCAACAGTCCACAAGGTCACAAAGAGTTAGACATGACTGAAGTGATTTAGCATGCATGCACAGGACCAAATCTGAAATATCTCTGAGGTACACCAGTAGTAATAAACACATATATTGGGATTTAGAAAAAAACCCTATTTGACAAATTTTACTGTTAATATTCTTAAACCAAAACTAAAACTATAATTTTTACCTCCCTTAAAACAATAAATTCTCAATCCCAAATTTACTTTTTTGAAAATCTCAAGTAATTATTTTTTCTAGAAAAATTTTCAAAGCAAAATATTTACTTCTAGTGTTTTTTAAATCAGCTCCTCAGGAACAACTGTGCTATTATTATAACCTTACTAAAACTGTTTCTGGCCCTTGAAAAAATGACTATAATAATGGATTATAAATAATTCTAACCCTACCTGAAAGAGATAAGGAGGAAAGACTGGCTTATTGTCTTTGGTGACACAGTACTAGGGCTCACTTCCCACACTTCTTACCAAGACTACTATTCATGTCACAGGTGATGAACCTATAAATGCATAGCTCAAACTCACAGCACTGAAAGTAACACTAAAAATGACACAAATATCTAAAGATGGCCCCCTTAAAATACTTACTATAGAGTAAGCTTAAAACAAAACAATGAGAAAATATTTTGAGTACTTTTCAGTATTTCTGTTCATTGATATAAACCACCAGGAGAATGAATGAAACAGAATTCTTTCTTAGGATTAAAGAAATACTGGTATACTACCCCAAACTCTTCCTTTGAAAAAGCATGATATGCAAATATATTGACTATATAGTTAATCACAATTTTATTCAAATAATCTGTTCTTCTTACATCCTATCTTCTGCTCTAAATTAGAGGGTTCAAAAAAAGGAGTTTAAGTATCTAGACAGCAATCAGTAAAGTCCCAAGACACCAATGATAACTTCATTAATGGCTATCCATCTGTTTTGAAAGGCAGAAACAGTAAAAGAAAAAAGGTAATTATATTGGTCACAGCCTCCAATAACTGAACTTTATTTCAAGAAAAGAATCCAGAAATATGCAACAAATAACACATAAAATAAAGCAAAAGGACAGGAACTAGATATTTCATCAAAGCTATCTAAAGACAGCTATGAATTATCATAGTTAAAGAAATGCCTGGCAGACAATCAATCAAGTGTTTAACATTCAGGGGAGAGGATCACTGAAAGCTATATAATGTCCTAGCAAGGCTTCAAGGAGGAAAAGCTTAAGCGTAATGGTCGAGAACAGGTTGGGTGTGGAAAGAAGGGACATTGCACCAACTTGTGAAAGAAATGACATACAAATGTCATGTAAAACTCTGGATTAGAAATACTCAGTGACTGGGAATTTCACGGCAGCCCAGCAGTTAAGATCTCTCCCTGCCAGGGCCCCCGGTTCGATCCCTGGTCAGGGAACTAGATACCACATTCCACAACTAAGAGTTGGCATGTCACAACTAACGATCCCAAGTGCCACAACTAAGACCCAGGGCAGCCAAATAAATTATTTTTTTTTTTAAGTGAGAGAATTCACACTTCTCAATTTCAAAACTCACTAAAAGGTAAGTAACAATACAGTACAGAAGCATAAGGACTGAATATAGAACAATGAAACAGAGTTAAGAGTTAGGAGAAAAATCTTTATATGTATGGTCAACTGATTTTCAACAAAAATGCAAAACAATGCAACAGGACAAAGAATAGTCTTTTCAACAAATGGTGCTGGGACAACTGGATCTCCAAATGAAAAAGAATTAAGTTAGACATGTACCTCACATAATATACAAAATTATACTCAAACAGATTAATTCAAAAGTGAATCAAAGACCTAAATACAACAGCTAAAAACTATAAAACCTTAGAAGAAAACCAAGGTAACTTCAGATTAGGCAACAGGTTTTTAGACATGATACCTAAAGCATAAGCAATCAAAATAAGATAAGTAACATCAAAATGAAAAACTTTCACTTTGTAAACATTGTAAAGCAACTATACTCCAATAAAAATTAACTTAAAAAATTAAAAACTTTTATCTATCAAAGGACACTACCCAGGAAGTGAAAAACCACCCACAGAATAGGAGAAAACATTTAAGGGTCTAGAAGACAGAAAATATAACAATCACAACTCCACACACACACACACACACACAAACAAGTGGGCAGAGAGGGCAAACAACCCAAATGAATTGTTTGAGGGGGCAAGAGGGGGCAACTTTTGCCCAAAATAGGCAAAACACATTAAGGACATTAACAGACATTTCTGCAAAGATACCAATGGCCAATAGCACATGTCTAAACTACGAAGCCTGTTCTGTGGAGCCTGTGTCCACAACTAAAGAAGCTGTGTACCAGAACAAAAGATCTCAAAGACACAATGAAGATCCTGTGGACCACAACTAAGACTTGCTGCAGCTGAATAAATAATTGAACCAAAATGACATACTCCTTTATACCCACCAGGATGTCAGGGGAAAAAATTATGTCTACTCCCTGTGAATATGACCTTACTTGGAAAAAGAGTCTTTGCAGAGGTAATCAAGTTCAGAATAAGGTCATACTGGATTAGTGTGCCTGAATGCAAAGTTGTTTCAGTCATGTCCAACTCTTTGCGACCCCATGGACTGCAGTCCACCAGGCTCCTCTGTCCATGGGGTTCTCCAGGAAAGAATACTGGAGTTGCTCCAGTGGGAAGTCCCAAGGGATCTTCCTAACCCACAGGTGGAGCCCATGTCTCCTGCATTGCAGGTGGATTCTAAACAGCTGAGCCATTGGGGAACTCCCGCTACTGGATTACAGTGGGCCCTGCTGCTGCTGCTAAGTCACGTCAGCTGTTTCCGACTCTGTGCAACCCCATAGACGGCAGCCCACCAGGCTCCCCCGTCCCTGGGATTCTCTAAGCAAGAACACTGGACTGGGTTGCCATTTCCTTCCCCAATGCATGAAAGTGAAAAGTGAAAGGAAAGTCACTCAGTTGTGTCCGACTCTTCTCGACCTCATGGACAGCAGCCTACCAGGCTCCTCCACCCATAGGATTTCCCAGGCAAGAGTACTGGAGTGTTCTGCCATCGCCTTCTCCACAGTGGGCCCTAATTCAACATAATTGGTGTCCTTGTAAGAAAAGGTAAGTCTGTATGGCAACAGCTAGGGAAAAGAAATATATTCAGAGGGAAGATGCCTATGTTAAGATAGAAGCAGAAACTGGAGTTCTGGTGGAAGCATGAATGGAGAGTGATTGCTAATCAGTAGTACAGCATTTCTTTCTAGGGTGATGAAAACGCTTTGGAATTATATAGTGGTAGTGGTTGTACAAGTTTGGGAATATACTAAAACCTACCATACTGTACACTTTTAAAGGGTACATTTTATGGTCTGTATATCTCAATTTAAAAACTCAATAAGATACCTAGGTAAATGGCATTCAGTATTTAAATAGAACTTTAGAAGCCAGGGAAACCCTTAAGAGCTAAAAACGTACTTTTCTGCTTGTCAGAGAATGTCTAATACAAAGTTAAAATCACAAAGGTGAAGGAACTCAACAGTGAAAACAAAGAGAACAAAGATAATGATGCCTTATTCAGGAAATTTGTCACAGCAGCTAAGGTCCATTCTGAGAGAAAGGCAGTAACCAGAAGAATAGATCACAAAAGCCAAGGTAAAAGAGTTTCAAAAAGGGGGTAGCTACACATCACCTTTATACTTAGAAAAAATACTCTTATACAATTAATACTACTTAAAAAACGAAAATGAGAAAATGAATTGACAAATAATTTAAAAACAAAGGAAAGGACAGATTGCAAAAACCAAAAAGATCTGAAACTATGTAGGATACAAGTGGCCTGGATGAAAGTTTAGAGAGAATGGAGAAGATGGAAGATTAAGAGTACTCAAAATGGGCCTATACCACATATCTCAATATGTGGCCAAGAAATAAAATATTAAAATATGAAAGTAACTACATTCTGGTTCAAAGAATGTTTTATAGAATACTCAAGATCTATTCACACCTGCCAACAGTGACAAAGGAGCCAAAATAAAGGAAAATTTCAAAAATATTATGGAAATATAAGATGCTTATGGGACAATGGCCTAAAAAGGGTAGGAAAAACAAGATTCTGTAGGGACATATATTTTCACATCCAAGTAACTGATCCAAGTTAATTCCTCTTCATTGATAAACTTCAGGGTGGTAAGTTACTCTTGAGAATCAATGCTTTTCTGTTTTAATAAAGTTACATTTTATGTTGCCCTTATTTCACTTCAGAATTTTCAAAGGAAAATGATGAACCAATTGTTATTCTAGCTACTTATTTTGCAGTCTTTTTAGTACTGGAAGAAGAGTTTTGTTTCTGACCTTTGCACACTCTCTCATACTGTTGTATAGCTTCTTCCACTTTTTGATTATTTAACTGCTCCTGAAAAATCAAAGAACATGAAATGCAAATTAAACTTAATTATATACCAATATTTAATAGTGGGACTTGAACAGGGTTTATTATTAACTTTGAAATCTATCTCCTAGAAGGCCAAGTCTTAAGCTTCCAAGTTTGTTTCACCTCAGAGTAAAGGTGAGAGTGATAATACAAATCCAACCCCCCAACTTTATACCTTCAATCTACCTCAAAAGTGCCAAATCATTTTCTTCACTCAACATTTTAAGCTAGCATGTATGTTCTCTTACACAACACAAAAAGCACAAAGGGGAATAAATATATTTAATATGGGAATAACAAAGTAAACCATAAATAAATTCCTTATCAAGTAAACTCAAGATGCAGAAAATATAGGGCCCCCACATCCCCTACATGTAGAAAGTAGCTGGAAGGTTTGAAAAATACGCAACATTAATTTATGGACACTGGAAATCCTTCAATTTTAGTTTTAACCTATCTGGAAATCTAACTTTCCATCTGGAGCTGAAGGATGGCGCAGAGACAATGAAAGAAAACAAGGGAGGCGCTTCAGAGGTGGATGGACAGAGACTGATGGACAGAGATGGATGGAAACACAGAGAACTACAAAGGTTGACGGACAGGGACAAAACAGACTGGAAACAGCCCTACAGAGAGGGACCCACAGAAAGGAAACAGAGAACCCAGGAGGTGGACGGACAGGATGCAAACAGACGGAGTAAGACGGAGTAGACTGATGGAAAGCGACGGAGGTGGACGCAGCATGATGCAGGTAGCACTGCCACAACTTAAACAGAGAACAAGGCCGGTGGACAGAAACAGACGGAGAGCAGCAGAAGGGGGCGACCAGACACCCGAACGCTGAGAACACAGGCTGTTAACAGAGAGTGGCGGAAGGGGGCGACCAGACACCCGAACGCTGAGAACACAGGCTGTTAACAGAGAATGGTGAAGGTGGTCGGACAGGAAAGAAGCAGACGGAGAGCAACAGAGGTAGGCAGATGGAGACGGAAACAGAGGGAAAACAACAGCGGTGGTCAAAGGTGGTCCGACAGTGAGGGAAAGAACCTAGTCGGTGTCTGGTTACATAAGGGCACACTATAAACAAAATTTCCATCTGTTTTGACACCTCACCATTCCTTTGGATTGATGCTCAAATCATTTACCGCCAAGTACTCACAGCTGTTCCTCAAAGTCCCCTAAAGATCCCTAAGGTGTTGGAATCATGAAATAACTGTCTTCTTGAAAGCGGGATTTTAACAGCTTTTCCCCCTAAAGGCCTCCAAACATCTCTTGAAAACGTGACTCTTGTTCTGCAGGTGTCGGGGATCTTGTTGGCGGACTAAGAGATCCCCGTGAAACTGGGCTCCCCAAGGCCTGGGAATCTCCCCTAAACCTGGGGCTGCAGTGTCCCCTTCCCTGACGGCAAATGCAAATGCATCTCTGGAGCAATCCCAGCTGTTCTAGGCACCTTGACCAGACAACTGGGCTGGGTTCACCACCTAAGAGTCCTGAATTGTGATAAACATTTTAAGGCAGGAGAAGAAAAAAATTTTTTTTCAAACATAACGTTCTCTGTGCCTGCCTCCTACCCTATTTTAACTGTGCATTATGCACCGGCATTAACCTCTCCTTAGAAGACACAGGAATGCCTGCTGGATGGTAAAAAGCTATTTTCTCCTGGGGCCAGCAAGGTAACTCCTTAGGAGATAACCTTCCTTCTTATGGTCAAAGGGCTATGAGTACCCCCTACTCACTTTATACTGCACATCTGAGTACTGTAAATTGTCAACAATATGTCATTTGATGTATAACCCTTTGTCTCAAAAAGTATGCAACTTTGCTTTGACCTCTAATGGGTAGAACAGTCCTAAGAGCTTTCTGAAAGACTGTCTCCCAGGTTACAATCCTCAGATTATCCATTTCTTACTTAGAAAAAATATATATACATTTAATTAAACACTAAAATATACCAACAGAATCTACTTAGATCATCTTTAAAAATAAAACTGTTACCTTAAGTTGCTGAATGGTTCGCTGTTTCATATCTATTTCCTGAGAACACTGGTTTTTCTTTTTCTCCAGTTCATTAATTTTAATCCTCAACAATTTCTCCTCATCACGCATTACAGAGACCTACAAAGTAATAAATCAAATTAAGTATTTCTAAAAATATTAATTGCTTTTGTTGTTTAAAATTCAAGGCCACTGTTTCAAAGATTAATGTCCTTTTAAGAGCATTAGAAAAATTACAGATTCCAACATACATGATGTAACTCAAATTATCAGAATCTCAAACTCTGTAAATACTACCAAAAAAGACTCAGAATAGTCCCATGCATGCAAGAAGGAAATTATTATCATGGAAAAATCAATAGAGATACTCTAGGGGAAAAATACTGACTCTGATTTCCAAGATTTATTAAGTAATATGATCCAGTAATATAAGAAATAACAGCTAATAATGGCAGGTAGAGGATGAAAACAGAACAATTACAAGATCAAAAGATACCCATGCAAGGGAAGGTCAATTGATTTTCCGTGCTACGGGTAAGTTAATCCTACAAACCTATTAAAGAAATAAAAAAGCACTTTGAATTAGTATGCAAATCTTAAAGGAAAAGAGGGGAGGAGAGGGAAGAAGGGAAAGGGATAAGTAGAGAAAACATGTAATCATAGTACATTTTTAGGCCAATTTTCAAGATACCTAGGGATCTCATAAACTGGAGGAAATTAACTGAACAAAGTTCCCCTTCATAAAAATTATGGAGATACCATAATAATAGTAGTTCTTTGGTTTCAGGTGATTTTTACATTTCTTTTTAGGCTTCCTGTATGTTCCAAATTACTATAATAAACATATATTCCTTTTATAATCATACATTAATAAAATTTAATTTTATATATTATCTTATTTTGTTCAAAAACAAGGGACTTCCACTAATAAACACCATCTTCATCAATTTTACAGAAATAAACTGTCTGCCAATAACATAGAGATGATATATCACACCAAGATGCATGTAAGGACTGCTTCAATTTCCATCCTGGCTCTAACACTGGACAAGTTATCTCTCTCAATGCCTATTTCCCTAGTCATAAAATGGAACCTAAGAATAATCCCTATGCCTAATATTTGTATGAAAATTAAATGAGATGATACATGTAAACTCAGAACAACCAATCCAGAGTAAGCTTCTATTATTATTAGCATTAACATTATACATTGTTTATTTTGAAAGACAGAAAACACTCTTAATTCTCGCCCTTAGAGTAATGCTAGTCATCTGCACAATAAAACATTACTTAAAAAGAGATACCACCTAAAACTATGAAAAAAAAATCTTAAAATTAGAACAAATTTTAAAAGCAGTATTTATATATAGCTGATCCCATTTATAAAAATAAAAACACACAAGCACATAGAGTAACTATTTTACATATATGATACGGAGGGTATCTACCAAGTCATAGAGGGAGCTTCTCTTTACCAGTACGCCTAACAGTCATGAAAATTATAATTTGATCAAAAAGTTCATTCATTCTTTTCATTCATTTTTAATTTACATTAATGCTATATTATTGTGAGTTTTATGCTACCTAAAAAAATTATTCAAGGACTTCAAATGCTGGATAAAAAATTTTAAATCTTTTTAAAAGTACTGAGGAACAAAAAAATAAATAAATAACGAGATAACAGAAAAAAATTAAGTGAAAAAATAATCGCAGAAATAAGTGTAACACTGACTGGCTTTCACAGAAAGAGGAGGCCTGACTTTCAGCAAGTAAGCTAGAAGGTATTTGCAATATATTTTATAAGAATTAGAACCAAGGACTTCCCTGGTGGGAAGTGGTTAAGAATTACTGATGGAAACTAGAGAAAGCTCATGCAGCAATGAAGACTCTGCACAGCCAAAAATAAATAAACAAAAATTTTTTAAAAAAAGAATCAGACACAAGAATAAAGAAATCCAACACAACAGTCATTTTTAAAAGTACAGCAAAATTAAAAGAAAATATGAACGAATGTATTTCACAGAGTGAAAACTAGAATAGACATATAGTGAATAAAAACAGACACTGAGAGGAATACAACTTAAAACCATAAGATACCCCTTTATCTCCTGACCCAACAATTCCACCCCATGCTCTACAAATTCTTGAACATGTATACCTAGGGCATGTTTAAAATAGGATCACTGTTTCTTCTAAGAGCAACGAATTAAAACAATCTAAATGGTCAAGAGAATAGATAACTAAATTGTATAGTCATACACACTTTGGAATATTACACAGCAGTGAAAGTGATTAACTATAATCATACATAAATGACTCTCAGGAATATGATGTGGATAATGTCTCAGAACACAATTAATGTATAGAAATAAAAAATATATATATAGTTTAACTTACATTTTTAACAGATCTAAAACAAGATAAATACAAAACATTCATTATAGTAACTTCATTGGGGACAGGAAACAAAAAATGGATGAGACCCACAAACATCTGCTGTGTGAATATTCTTCAGACCTTAGCATTTAAGTATTCTTTTGTAACCAACTCTAAGTAATGAAAAATATTTAAAATTATTTCAACTTTTTAAAAAAGTCTAATTATGATACAAAATACAGCAGTCATAAAAGAAAAATAAATTGCTCCAAGGGAAAAAAGCACCATAATCAAAATCAAGAAAAATGGCAAAATAGGGGTCAGGTACAGGGGTTATCCACAATTAATACCTTAAAAAGTTAATTTCCTAAAAATATAAGCTCCCATAAAGCAATAACCATTAAAAAAAAAACCTAAACTAAAACAAAGTATATGAATACTCAGACCACAGGAGAAAAAAAAATAAATTGTAAACCAAAAAAATGTTCATTCTAATTAAAAGATATGCAAGTTAGAATTATAGTTGAGATAAACTATTTACATGTCAAGTTAGCAGATATCAAAGAAATAATGATAAAATACTACCTTGTGGATAAGAGTATAGAGAAAAATACTTTCTTATACACTAGTCATGGTGAGTCGGAGAAGGCAATGGCATCCCACTCCAGTACTCTTGCCTGGAAACTCCCATGGATGGAGGAGCCTGGTAGGCTGCAGTCCATGGGGTCGCTGAGTCAGACACGACTGAGCGACTTCACTTTCACTTTTCACTTTCATACATTGGAGAAGGAAATGGCAGCCCACTCCAGTGTTCTTGCCTGGAGAATCCCAGGGGTGGCGGAGCCCAATGGACTGCCGTCTGTGGGGTCGCACAGAGTCGGACACGACTGAAGCGACTTAGCAGCAGCAGCAGCAGCAGCAGTCATGGTGAGTAAATTGGCAAAATCTCTAAAAAGTATAATAAATATCAAAATGTACAAAACAGTGACTCATAAATTCCACTTTTAGGAATTTATTGCATAGGAAGACTTACTGAAGTTCAAAACTACATCACTGCATCATTAACTGGAAATCACCTTAATTGTTCAACAATAGGGGACTCATTACCATAAATACATGTTCCTAGTCATTAAAAAAGTCATCTGGAAACTCTTTATATCTTGAGATGGAGAGATAGCCAAGAGACACTACGTGAAGAAAAACGAGGTTCACATAGTGTTTATTGGAGTTTTCCATTTTTTAACAGGAAGAGAAGGAAGGAACAACAGAGGAAGATGGAGAAGTGAAAAAAAAAAAATTATTGCTAACATTTGATTCCTTGGTGGGAAGCTTGATGGCAGTTTTCCCCTCACTATATATACTTTCATGTATTTTAAATTTGGAACCATGTGAACGTATTTTCTAATTTTAATATCAAATTATAATAAAAACTTGTTAGAGTTGCACTACATACTCTCCTACATACAATCTGTAAACACAAGTTTACTTTTAATTTCTGGGGGGACCTGAACTTAGTCCTTAAAAGAAAAAAAAGGTTCTAATCTTACAGAAGGCACATATTTTTTCTTACTATTAGACATTCTTCGGTTTGTTTCAGCTGACTAAATTTTTGGTGAAACAATAGTTCTCGTCATTAAAAAAAAAATTATGGAGTTGACAAATGTCCTGGTCAATACTAAAATTAGTGTCTAAACATGATATATAAGGAAAACTGATTATCATTTAAACTGGCCACACAACTTTTCAAATAACTAACCTCTTTCTGTACTTGCTCAATCTGCTTTTTGGCATCGGCCAGTTTCTCTTTGAGCTCAGCATAATCTTCTTCCTTCCTCTGAAGATCAGCTTTCAGATTCTGGATAAGAGCAGTGCTTGCAGAGAGCTCCTCTTTCAACCTAAAAATAAAAAAATCACTTTCCTATAGTGATATATCACTAATCACTTAGGATCATATGTGTGACTAGTAATCTACAAAATTAAATCTTTTCACAAACTTGGAATGTCCACAGCACGAATGAGTACTTCAAGGATTTCAGGAGATTTTATAAACAGAACTCTGCATGTAATAATATTCAGTTCCACAGGTTTATACAAAATTCAAGTTCTTCCCTCAACATACATGCTATATTTAACCAGATTAAGTTATGCCCACCTAAATTCTTTAAAAGCTATATAGAAAAATCAATAAAAGGAATGCAAATTTTTTAAACCTTTTAATAACTTTTAGCTTACTTTTCTGTTTCTTGCCAGTTTGTTTCCTTTTCTTCTTCCTTTAATTGAAGTGAATGCTTAGCATCTTGCAAATTTTTTGTTAATTGCATGATTTCCTCTTTCAATTTGATTTCCCTTTCACTTAAATCTCTGGCATTTTGGATAGAATCTTTAAGATTTGTTTGACATTCATTCAAATTTCTTTCTTGCTTTAAAATGATAGATTCCTTTTCCATAATTTCTTGTTCTAACTTGGCTGAATGGCTACATTCATCTTTCTGAGTTTCTAACATTGCTTCAAGTTCCTTTATTTTCACCTTATAGCAAGTAACATCTTGCATAAGTTCTGAAAGTGCTCTCTTTCCTTCCACTACATGCTGTACTTCAATATCAAGACTAATGGTTTTTTCTTGCACTTCTTCCTTCAGCTGCTGTATAAGACTATCTTTTTCTTTTAGTAAATCATCTTGATTCTTTTTCTCCCTCTCCTCTATTTTTAGTCTATTATTTTCATTTGTATAGTCTTTTACTTCTGCCTGTAATTTTTCAACTTGTTGTTCTAGTTCCTCAATCTGATGGGTTTTTTTGGAGGAAATCTTTACAATCTCTTTACATTCTTCCCAAATGGCTTCAACAGTAGAGTGGAAAGACCTTTCCCTACTAAGTTCTTGAATACCATGTTCTTTAACCTGCTTACTTATCAAATAATCATTATCCAAATGGCATAACTGTGAATTCAGCAAATTATCTTCTTGAGAACAACTGGACAAATCCCTGAGATTGAGTAAATCTATGTTTGCAATCTGAGAAACTGAATCAAGTCTACGCAGTTCATCTATTTTTGCCTGCATTAATTTTATTTGGGAAACATTATTTGTGATGTTTCTTCTAGCAGTTTCTATCTCCACTGACAATTTCATGATCCTTTCCTTCTGTTCTTGATTTATACTTTTCTGCACATGTAATTCAGAAATCACATTGTCATAACTTGACTGAATTTGTTGGACCTCTATACTAAAGCCTAAACTTTTTTTTTCAGAAGAAGAAAGTTCCTGCTGCAAACTAACAATCTGTTTATTTAATTCTGTTTTTTCTTCCTTTTCATTTTTAAGTTCATTCTCAATGGTGAGTAAACGTGTTTTTAGCACTTCATTATTTTCTTGTAGAACTCTAATGTTTTCCTCATCTGAAATGCTCTCTTGCGTTTCTTCACTTTTCTTTTGGTCTTCAGTGATAGTTGGACTAGCATGTGTAAGTCCTTTAAAAATAAAAAAATACATACATTATTAATCTGGCAAACTTTAATAAAATCAATAAGTTACCATATAAGCCAATATTCAAACATATGAAACATGAAAACAAACAATGAAAAACAAAGAAGCTATTGAATTAAAAAAGAAAAATCAGGTTGCAAAACATACATAGTATAAACCCAATTATGTAAAAATCATAGTTCCATTAAGTCACAGCAGAGTTATTAACAAAGGATTTACAAAAAATACTGGCAGCTACTTCTGAGCGGGATTACCAGTTACTTCTACTTTCTTTTTATAGCATTTAATGTTACTTGAATTGTCTACCACAAATCTTTATTATTACTATGAGATAGAGGGTAGAGAATCACACCCTAAGGCTGACTAAAGAACAGTTTAAAAGTACAGTTATACTATAGGTCTACTAAATCAGTGATTTACAAACTGAGTGCCTTACACTTTCAGAGTGGAAATTAGGAGAAAAATGGTTAAACTTCTAATGGAGCCTTATCTTTACTAGTTGCATAACTGTCAATAAACTGATTGATTCCATGGCTGTTTCCTCAAATGTAAAATGGAAATAATAATATCACCTATCTCTCAGAGTTATTGTAAAGATCAAGAAAATAAATGAACTTGGAACACTGTGCTTGGGATATAGTTAGATATTATTAGAAACTGAAAATCTGTACAGAAGAGCTCAGCTAGTTAAAAATAAATAAAAGTTTGTCTTTTTCAGGCTTAATACCTACATTTCAAAAATAGGATATTTCTCTCTGCCCTACTTTCTACAAGATAGTGTTAAGAGGGCCAAATAAATTCATATATAATGTGTTAAAGCATTTTCTAAATGTTATGTAAGTACAAGAACTTTAACAAATACAGTTGATATAGATTAAACTGTCCAGAGGATGTACTATTAGCTAAAAGTTAATTCTTAACATTTATGTTGACAAAATAAATCATCTTACACAACTGTCCAGTATCTGTCTCTTAATAAATTATGTTCAAATTTTTCTCACAGATTGCATGATTAACTTTGAAACATAATTCTCAATTCTCCAGATATACAAATTTATCTTTTTATATTTTCATACAATTTCTGTTATGATAATAACTGATCTTATGAATGTCACATATCCTAGGAAAATTACTTCAAAACAGAAGAATCTGAACTTTTGGTTTTTAAATTTTTTTCCTATTCTATTTCACTTCATGGTTTGATGTTTATATGTGTGAATTTTATATACAACATGACTCTAATACAATTTATATGTATTTTTTACCCAATACTGTATTGATCAACTCAACACGTCCTTTTGACCTTCATGCATCCCCCCCAATTGGCCATTCATCTGTCAATTTCACCTACATTTTTATTTGGCAGTCTCGTTAAGCACATTAAGAATCAAATTCCTGCTTAGAGGTTCCAGGTACAATATGAAATCCATAAATGCAGAAGGCAGTCATAAGGGAGAACTGGACTGAAATTCTCCAAAAAATCTATTACTTTCAGTTGTTAACTGTCCAAAGAATCTTTAAAAGGTATATTTTATAGTTGTCTTTTTAATAAGTGCCACCATACTATCCTATGAATCTGAGTACATCATATTATATTGAAATACTATGTATACTTGTTTCTCTCATCTATTATATTCCAAATTTCCTGACAGAAGACTCTCTGTGTCTAATGCATCTTTACATACTTGAACAATAATCCTAAATGAATTATTTTTGACATTTAGCTACGTTGCTATGTTCTCCTTTTCTATCTCTAAGACATATCACTGGATCAGAAAAACAGAATTTTTGTAATCAGTCACCTACTCTGGTTCTAGATATGTGCAAATTTATAATCTAACATGCCCCAGTTCTATTAACTCAGTTATTGTAGTGTAATTTTATGTTTTAAATTTTAAGGTTTTATCTTTACGGTATCTTTTTTACAATGGTGATTCTCTAGTTTTAGAGAGTGAGCAAGAGAGCTCAGAATGTAGATTCCAAACAAATATCAAACATACTGATTTGGTAAATTTGAAATGTATTGTACATGCAAACACCTTGAGCGTACATACACAACAATCCAGGCACTTATCTGTTTAAACTTCTGGAAGAACTTGATGGTCACCCCTGTAATACATTTTGGATCTAAACATATCAGTTTGCTTCATTACAAAGCCCCTATCTGGCAGGCCGGCTACATGTAATTGTTCCATAAGAGATAAACATCAAATCTCACACAGCAATGAGATTCAAGCCCTTAAATTTTTCCCCCTGCTGTGGCAGGCTCTTGAGCATCTAGATGAGAGACAATAGTACCCAATCTAATGAATCTATTCAATTAAGGAGGCATCTTTAAGATCATAAAAAGCTCTTTAAAATTAATACTATCCTACATAAAACAGTATGCACACCACAAGAATCAGTCAACAAAATGAAAAGGCAACCTAGGGAATGGGAGGAAATATCTGCAAACCATTTGTCCGGTAGGACAAGGAGTTAATATCTAAAATATATAGGAAACTCACATAACAGCCAAAAAAAAATCAAGCAATTCAATTAAAAAATTGGCAGAGGAGCCAAACAGATATGTTTCCAAAAAGACATACAAATAATCAACAGGTACAGGAAAAGGTGTTCAATATCACTAATCATCAGGAAAAAGGAAATCCAAAGTACAGTAAGATTATCACCTAACACTTGTTAGGATGTCTATCATCAAAAAGATAAGAGATAACAAATGTTGACATGAATGAGAAGAAAGAGAAAATCTGTTCACTGTTAATGGGGATATTAAGTAGTATAGGCAGTAGAAAACCAGTATGGAGTTTTCTCAAAAAATTAAAAATCGAGCTATCATATGATCTAACAACCTCACTTCTGAGTATACATCCAAAGGAAATGAAATCACTATTCAAGTTCATTCAAGTTCATGCCCTATGTTCACTGCAACATTTTTCACAATAGCCAGGACATTGAAAAAAACCCAAGTGTCGATAGATGGGTGAATGGATTTTTTAAACAGGGGTATAAGTATGTATACAATGGAATATAATTACTCAACCTAAAGAAGAATGAAATTGTGCCATCTCCAACACAGGTGAACCTGGAGGGTTCATTTTGTGAAATAAAATACACATAGGAAGACAAATACTGTATGGTATCAATACAAGGGAAAAACAAGATCTAACTCATAGAAACAAAGAATAGAATGGTGGTTGATGGAACCAGGGAGAGGCTTGTAAAAGGATATAGTTTTTCAGTTGAAGATGAATAAGGTCATACGATCTAACTATAACATGGTGACTATAATTGATAACAATGTATTGTGTAACTGAAATTTGCTTGGGGTGTATAACTTAAGTGTTCTCATCAAAAAAGAAAAAGAGGGGGAAAATAGGTGAATACATGAGATGATGGATGTATTAATTAATTAATTAACATGGTGGGAAACTTTTCACAATGTATATCAAATCATGTTAAACAGTTTAAATATATCACAATATTACTTCTCAATTATACCTCAATAGGACTGGGGGGAAAAAAATCCCAGTTCTCTCAATATACTGATGTCCCCTGTTAGAGTATCCCCTCACCCCAAACTCACTATATAATCTGAGAACATCATCTTGCCATTCCAAGAATTTATCCATTTTTACATCCAGTAGTAGACTTGCGAAAACAAGCTTTATTTGTTTTCATTTTTCAAATACAATACATATTCTTTTCCTTCCCGCAATAGTTTAAATGCTCTTGGGCAGCAGTAATTATGTAATCCCATAACAGGATTTCAAGATTTCTTTAACAGACTAACTAAAAGCACACTGGATAACATTTTAATACCTATAAATTACATTGTCTCTTCTGACTCAAAAAGGAGAGGAAAATCATGGCATTACTCCTGCACTATAGCCTGGTTTCTGAAAAGCTAATGAGTTGATTTTTGAAGATTTTCCTATGTTTGTAGTTACATTTTCATAATTTAGGTCCTTCAGATTCTCAGTTTATTCTAAGCATTCCAGCTACTTTGGAAACTAACAGATTCACTCTTATTTACTTTTATAAAAAACTTGCCCATTTATTCTAACGAATTTTTTAAAATTCAGACTGTCTCCTAACATTTTACAAAACTGTAGCCAAGTCATCCCAAAGTGGAATAACTTTCTTTCCCCCTGATTCACACTTCTGTTCTACTTTCCCTTTAAGTAATTTTGTACTTATGACACAATTTTCACACCTATGACTTCATCGGTGAACTTCACCAGTGGAAATGACTAATCCTTCTGCCCTTTAAGAATACAAGTTATAAAAAAAAAAAAGTCTGAACCCTTTATCAGGAGAGATGGGATGTAAGCAAGTTAAAAATGACAATCAGAAATTCAGAGCTCACAAATCCTGAATATCCTGAGAGAAGAGACTTGAGTCATGTATACTATATGGACATATCCTTAAACCTTGAGGTAAATTAAATCAAGTGCAATATAGCTTTTGTGATCAAACAAAGCATTTTGTCATGTTGTTCTCTTACTATACTTTAATAAACTAGATAATTACATAAGATAACTTCAGTAAATTGGATTTGCATCTGATATTCAGATATTCACATTATCCTTTTAGAAATTTTTATGTTTCATATCAAAGAATTCATAGAACATATTCAGAACAGTGTTAGGGAGAAATTAAATTATTAGCCTAGCAATAAAGATGAAGTAGATTATACAGTATATCCGCTGGATTATGAAAAAAGCAAGAGAGTTCCAGAAAAACATCTATTTCTGCTTCACTGACTATGCCAAAGCCTTTGACTGTGTGGATCACAAGAAACTGTGGAAAATTCTTAAAGAGATGGGAATACCAGATCACCTGACCTGCCTCTTGAGAAATCTGTATGCAGGTCAGGAAGCAACAGTTAGAACTGAACATGGAACAACAGACTGGTTCCAAATAGGAAAAGGAGTACGTCAAGGCTGTATATTGTCACCCTGCTTATTTAACTTCTATGCAGAGTACATCATGAGAAACGCTGGACTGGAAGAAACACAAGCTAGAATCAAGATTGCCGGGAGAAATATCAATAACTTCAGATATGCAGATGACACCACCCTTATGGCAGAAAGTGAAGAGGAGCTAAAAAGCCTCTTGATGAAAGTGAAAGAGAAGAGTGAAAAAGTTGGCTTAAAGTTCAACATTCAGAAGACGAAGATCATGGCATCCGGTCCCATCACTTCATGGGAAATAGATGGGGAAACAGTGGAGACAGTGGAGACTTTATTTTTTGGGGCTCCAAAATCACTGCAGATGGTGACTGCAGCCATGAAATTAGAAGACGCTTACTCCTTGGAAGAAAGGTTATGATCAACCTAGATAGTATATTCAAAAGCAGAGACATTACTTTGCCGACTAAGGTCCATCTAGTCAAGGCTATGGTTTTTCCTGTGGTCATGTATAGATGTGAGAGTTAGACTGTGAAGAAGGCTGAGCGCCGAAGAATTGATGCTTTTGAACTGTGGTGTTGGAGAAGACTCTTGAGAGTCCCGTGGACTGCAAGGAGATCCAACCAGTCCATTCTGAAGGAGATCAACCCTGGGATTTCTTTGGAAGGAATGATGCTAAAGCTGAAACTCCAGTACTTTGGCCACCTCATGGGAAGAGTTGACTCATTGGAAAAGACTCTGCTGCTGGGAGGGACTGGGGGCAGGAGGAGAAGGGGACGACCAAGGATGAGATGGCTGGATAGCATCACGGACTCAATGGACATGAGTCTGAGTGAATTCCGAGAGATGGTGATGAACAGGGAGGCCTGGCGTGCTGCGATTCATGGGGTCACAAAGAGTCGGACACAACTGAGTGACTGAACCTAACCGAGCCTGATATAGGTTAACTTATAAAAAGTAAACACAGCAATAAGAAAGACAGTTACTTTAATTCAATGTTTCCACCACCTTCAACCTGTACATATACTGTTTTACCTATATTTTGCTACAAAAACTAGTTTTGGTGGAAAAGTCACAGGTGAGCAGACTACAGCATATTTCTGGTTTGTCTCCTTTATTACTATTCTGAAGGCTTATTTCTTGAAATGTTTACATGGTTAATCAGCTTACCCAAAGCACAGACACAAAGAAGTAAATTCACTTTCATAGGGAAATAGCTTTGCATTTCCTTTTAAGAGCAGAAAACATCAATCCTGCGTAACTATCAACCCCCAATCCTATCCTAGTAAGTACAGAAATCACATATTTTGTTTTGGAGATTTTTTAGTAGCAGGTAGGGGGCGAAAAATGGTTATATTATACTACAATTTTCATATGATCTCTTATTGTAGTCCTTATAGTCTCTTAACAATAAATAGTTAAGAAGTAGCCACAGTGGTTATGAATTTAGGGAGGGGGGGATGTATTTTGTTACCTAAACTTATAAACCTACTCACATCGAAATTATTTATTGCTGACAACTCAGATTATTATATAATCATCTTTTTCATGAATGGTTTACCCTTAGGATTAGCCGTACCATGTGAATCACTAGCTCCTGCACACTTCTACTTCCTAGTGATCTACAGATCCTACATTCTCAACTACCCTGAATTCTCAACTACTCTATGGCCCCAAACAAGGTGAAAAAATAGAGGAACAGTGCTATGGAAATCATAAAAAGATTATGCTCCCTGTAGTTAAGGCGCCACTCATTCAGTGGATAACAGAAAATGACCATGCATATTAGTATGCTGTTTCATACTGTTCATGGGGTTCTCAAGGCAAGAATGCTGAAGGGGTTTGCCATCCCCTTGTCCAGTGCCTAAAGAACTATGGACGGAGGTTCATACACTGTACAGGAGACAGTGATCAAAACCATCCCCAAGAAAAAGAAATGCATAAAGGCAAAATGTTTGTGGAGGCCTTACAAATAGCTGAGAAAAGAAGAGAAGTGAAGGCAAAGAAGAAAAGAAAAGACATACCTATCTTGAATGCAGAGTTCCAAAGAATAGCAAGGAGAAATAAGAAAACCTTCCAAAGCGAATAATGCAAAGAAACAGAGGAAAATAACAGAATGGGAAAGACTAGAGATCTCTTCAAGAAAATTAGATACCAAGGGAATGTTTCATGCAAAGATGGGCACAATAAGGGACAGAAATGGTATGGACCTAACAGAGACAGAAGATATTAAGAAGAGGTGGCAAGAATATACAGAAGAACTGTACAAAAAAGATCTTCATGACCCAGATAACCACAGTGGTGTGATTACTCACCTAGAGCCAGACACCATGGAGTGTGAAGTCAAGTGGGCCTTAGGAAGCATCACTACGAACAAAGCTAGTAGAGGTAATGGAATTCCAGCAGAGCTATTTCAAATCCTAAAAGATGATGCTATTAAAGTGCTGTACTCAATATGCCAGCAAATTTGGAAAACTCAGCAACAGCCATAGGGCTAGAAAAGGTAAGTTTTCACTCCAATCCCAAAGAAGGATCTTTCACTCCAAGTGCCAAAGAATGTTCAAACTACCACATAACTGCACTCATTTCACACACTAGCAAAGTAATGCTCAAAACACATGTACACCCATGGCGGATTCATGTCAATGTATGGCAAAACCAATACAATATTGTAAAGTAATTATCCTCCAATTAAAATAAATTTCTATTAAAAATATATATATAGTTGAAAAAAAATTCTCCAAGCTAGGCTTCAACAGTAAGTTAACTGAGAACTTCCAGATGTTCATGCTGTATTTAGAAAAGGCAGAGGAACCAGAGATCAAATTGGCAACATCTGCTGGATCATAGAAAAAACAAGGGAATTCCAGAAAAACATCTACTTCTGCTTCATTGATTATGCTAAAGCTTTTGACTGTGTGGATCACAACAAACTGTGGAAAATTCTTAAAGAGATGGGAATATCAGACCACCTGACTTGCCTCCTAAGAAACCTATGAAAAGGTGAAGAAGCAACAGTTAGAACTGGACATGGAACAACAGACTGGTTCCAAATTGGGAAAGGAGTAAGTCAAGGCTGTATATTGCCACCCTGCTTATTTAAATTATATGCATAGTAAATCAATCAAAATGCCAGACTGGATGAATCGCAAGCTGAAATTAAGATTGCTGGGAGAAATATCAACAACTTCAGATATGCAGATGATACCACTCTAATGGCAGAAAGTAAAAAGGAACTTTACAGCTTCCTGATGAAGGTGAAAGAGGACAGTGAAAAGGCTGGCTTAAAACTCAACTTTAAAAAAATTAAGATCATGGCATCCAGTTCCATCACTTCATGGCAAATAAATAAAGAAAAAGTGGAAACAGTAGAAACAGATTTTAAATTCTTGGGCTCCAGGATCACCGTGGACAGTAACTAAAGCCACCGAATTAAGAGATGCTTGCTCCTTAGAAAAAAAGCTATGACTAACCTAAACAGCATGTTAAAAAGCAGACATCATTTTGCTGACAAAGGTCCATCTAGTCAAGCTATGGTTTTTTCCAGTATCATGTACAGATGTGAGAGTTAGACCATAAGGAAGTCTGACTGCCAAAGAATTGATGCTTTTGAACTGTGGTGCTGGAGAAAACTCTCACAAGTCCCTTGGACAGCGAGAAGATCAAGCCAGTCAATAGTAAAGGAAATCAACCCTGAATATTCATGGGAAGGACTAATATTGAAGCTCCAATACTTTGGCCACCTGATGCAAAGAACCAACTCACTGGAAAAGACCCTGATGCTGGGAAAGACTGACGGAAGAAAGAGAAATGAGGAATAGAGGATAAAATGGTTGGATGGCATCAGCAATTTGGTGGACATGAGCTTGCGCAAACTCCAGTAGATAGTTAAGGACAGGGAAGCCCGGCGTGCTGCAGTGCTGCTGCTGCTAAGTCACTCAGTTGTGTCCGACTCTTTGCGACCCCATGGACTGCAGCCTACCAGGCTCCTCCGCCCATGGATTTTCCAGGCAAGAGTACTGGAGTGGGGTGCCATTGCCTTCTCTGATGCTGCAGTGCACGGGGTCTCAAAAAGTCAGACACAAATGAGTGACTGAACAGCGACAAATGCATATTAGTTTCAACCTATTAGCTCATAAACTATTACATTAATATAGCTAATGCTATCAGTTCAGTTCAGTTGCTCAGTTATGTCCGACTACTGCTATATTATCCTTTAAGTCAACTACTTTTGAAAACATTACTTTTACTGAGGTTCTATGAAGTTTGTATTATATTGGTGCATTATCCAATTATTTTTATTCTTAACAACCTTAGGAGGCAGGTATATTTAACTTATTTTACTAATAAACAAAGCAAGACTTAATTTACCCATTTATCCCAAGGTGAAGCAGCTAATTAGGTTTCTAAAGCAATGTATGTTCTCTTGGAAAGTCTTCCTTCTCTGTATTATATTATAAAAGTTTTCCTAAAGACAGAATAGCTTAGAGATAAAGTGAAAGCTGCTATGTTCTACATAGCCAGGGAGGTATAGCATAAAGTGAGTAAGCTTAGCACACACTTTTTTTTCTAGTAGTTTCATAGAAAACACAACTTGACCACATTTGCCTTTTGTAACGTTTAGCTCAAAGTCTTTCTGTTAAATGGCCTTTCCTTCAAATGAAAAAAGAAGAAAGAGGGAAAAAAAGTGTGGAGAAATTTTGACAGACAAGGTGACTTTCAATTACAATAGGCACAGAAATAAGAGAATTATCATGATGCTAAACTGTCAAGAGCATAACATCTAAAAACATTAAAATAAAGGCAGCTTTAAATACCTGCATCTTCTAGATAGTTTATAACATGTTAGTGTAAAAATTAGGGACATTTAGATTTTCTCAGATTTTTTCCTTAGATAAGTAAATTTCCTTCTACTTGCAACTTTTGTGTTTCCTGGTTTAGGAGTTAGCTTTCTTAATGGCCTCCTGTTAGCAGCTGAAGAAGTACCTTTCTTTGCTGGTGGTTCATCTTGTTGAAGTTCAATTTCATTTAATCTTTTTCTTCCTGAATACGTTTTAGTTTTGCTGTCCTTAGACATTTCAGTCGTTTCATTACAAACCACTTCATTATTTATTATTAAAGAATTACCAACATTGTCCTAAAGTAAAATAAATTAAAATTAGTTCACATATAGAAAGCTATAATACATCTAAGAACTATATAAATTAAAATTCAATACTGCATCATAAAAATTGTATTTTCAAGTTTGTTGAGATATTTTCTAGGTTATTTCCTAAATCTCACCCTACCCTAAAATAACTGATGACTCGAAACGAAATAAGTAATATTAACTAACTTGTATAATCACTAAGCAGGAACCATCCCCCCAAAAAAAGTAACTGTGTAGCTTCATCCTGATACCAAAACTAAAAACAAATTCATCTTTAGATTTTCTAAGAAGATCAGGTGGGTTAGACTTATTTGCAGATCAGTTCAGTCACTCAGTCGTCCCAGTCTTAAAACACTTACCTCTAAATCATAAACAAAATGAGCTTTGACAGAGAAATAGGAAAACACTATGACATAATTGCGCCTTATAGATACTTTCACTTAAAATTTTGAATAATCATAAATAACTAGAAAACATCAATCATTTTGTTTTGCAACCAAAGCTCAAAGTAACCATGTCCTACACTTTAACAAATCCCAGAAAAAGTTCTAATCTTAGCTTCTAGCCTTTGTATATTCAAAGATACACAATCTACATACTGCTTTAAAACTGAGCTCTTAGTTTATCTAGATGAAAAAGACCACTTAGATTTTCATTTTTTAAGGCAAAGACTATACCTCCCTAATAGGTACCCAGAAAGAAGGGTGAAACCTCAGCAATTAAGTGGATGTTTGTAAAGTAATTAAAGGTTTGGGAAAGGCAGAGATGAATTAAATCCCTGCATACTGGTAGCAATCCATTTGCAGGGGGCAGGTAGGTGGTGGGTAAAACTATATGAGAAAATAAAACATATTATAAAATCATCACTTTGTTAAGAGATATAGAACTAAAATGATTTTAATTCATAATGATTTTTTAAAAAAGCAGTCTTTTTAGATAGCCCTAAACAAAGAATATCATGAAGAACAACCTCCAGGCTTTTTCACAATTAGTCCCTTGGTGTCACTGATAAGTGACAAAGTCCTGGGATAGAGGAATCAGACCTCTGACAAAGTCTAAGTTTTCAAACAGTCCATGACAATCTTAAGTTGTCCCCCCTTCCACATTCAGACGTATTATAGTCACCTAATCAATCTTCTCCTCTTCAAATTATACAATCTTCACCAAGAAAAAAATCTATCCTCCACAAGTGTCAGTTACCGAAAGGAGTATTTTCTGCCTAGAGTATTCTTGGTAGGAAGGATGCTAAAGAACCATTCAAAACAAACTTTTATCATTCAAAGAGTCTGCTTTGGACTCTTTGGAACAGTGACCCTAGATCAACAGTTGATCAGCACAGTCAGGTTAAGTTCTAATTTACTTTTCATTTGTTTATTTATGTGAACAATTTAGTACACTGTTTTAAGTTAGTTGATAAAACAGAGTCTAGAGCCTATCTAAAAACTATACTCAAAGGCAAGGATTATTAAATTAGGAATATTGCTCATTTTATATTGCTTTTACTATTATTTACATTAACATTATTAACGTTATATGATATGTAAACATACTACAGAAATAGATATAATCCCCTGCTAAAGTTCCAACATTCTTCTTCAAAGTTGTAGGCACTAGACGTGATCTGTCTCTGGCTTCTCTTTTTCTAGTTTGTTTTCTGTTTTGTTTTTTTTTTTTTTCTTAACCTTCAACAAATCTAAGGCTGAACTTAAAATTCAGCTCAAGTCCTGGGAGCTCAGCAGGTACAGAATTTGCCTGCAATGCAGGAGACACCGGTTCGATTCCTGGGTCAGAAAATGCCCTAGAGAAGGGATAGAGTATCCACTTCAGTATTCCTGGGCTTCCCTGGTGGCTCAGCTGGTAAACAATCCACTTGCAATGCCAAAGACCTGGGTTTGATCCCTGGGTAGGAAGAGCCCCTGGACAGGGGAACGGCTACCCACTCCAGTATTCTGACCTGGAGAATTCCATGGACTGTATATAGTCCATGAGGTCACAAAGTCGGACAGACTGAGCACTCAGAACTCTCAGAACAAAAACAGGTGGCAAATAATCTCAAAGTGCTAAGAGCCTGGAGGTCCAGCAATTCATTTACCTGAAAAAGTCAAAAGCCGTTAAGTTGTAGTAAGTTTTTCCTCCTTTTATTTTCAACTTCCTCTTCTTAATCCATACCACCACTACCCAACTACCTTAAATCAAAATCCTCATCAACTATCACCTGAACTTTTCCAAGAGTTTTCTAGTTGGTCTCCCAGCCTTCATTCTAATTCCACCTCAATCCATCTTCCAAGTTTCTAAAAAGATCAACTCAAAATAAAAAAATCAATTTTGCTATTCTTCTCCTTAGACTCCTTGCTGCCTACAGAATACAACCCAAATGCTTTAATGAAGTATTTAAGGCCTTCTGCTTCCCTGGTGGCTCAGATTGTAAAGAATCTGCCTGCAATGCAGGAGATCCGGGTTTGATCCCTGGGTCAGGAAGATCCCCTGGAGAAAGAAATGTCAACCCACTCCGGTATTCTTGCCTGGAGAATCAATCCCATGGACAGAGAAGTGGGGCTGCAGAGTCGGGCACAACTGAGTGACTAACACACACACCATCTTACCCCAGTCTACAGCTCCTGGCATCATCATTCACCTCTTCTGCTTCAGACTTTCTTCCTGAGCAAACTTAAAACTTGCACTTTCCTACACTGAATGAAAGGCTTCTCATATGTCCATGACTGTGCATTCTGATTCTTTTATCTAGAAAAGCGGTTTATCTTCTTGTCCCTCACACCCACCAACTGCTCCTACTTTGGACTAGATAAATTTCACTTCCCATTTAAGATTCAACTTAATCATTTTCATCTGCACAAAGTATTCCCTCAAACCCTATTCTCAGCTTCTTGTACATACTGACTACCACTGCACATTTCATTATAAATACATTTATGTTGGTTTTCTCTTACTGGGGAGTTGTTAAGGAAGTTTAACAAGTTTTAAGTTTAAAACTTAAAACTTAAGTTTTAAAAACTTAAGTTTTAATAAAAACTTAAGTTTTACTGTCGTCCCCTTATCCTCCTGCCCCCAATCCCTCCCAGCATCAGAGTCTTTTCCAATGAGTCAACTCTTCGCATGAGGTGGCCAAAGTACTGGAGTTTCAGCTTTAGCATCATTCCTTCCAAAGAAATTCCAGAGAATACATTCTGAGACCTAGCAGTTGCCTGAAACCATGGAAATATTGAATCCTATATACACTATGCTTTTTCCTGTACATGCTTACAAAGTTTAGTACATGAGGCCTGGTGTGCTGCGATTCATGGGGTCGCAAAGAGTCGGACATGACTGAGCAACTGAACTGAACTGAAAGTTTAATTTAAAAATTAAGCACAGGGACCTCCCTGGTGGCCCAGTGGCTAAGACTTCCTGATCCCAGTGCCCGGGACTCAGGTTTGATCCCTGGTCAGGAAACTAGATCCTATATGCTGCAACTAAAGATCCCTCACGCCACAACTAAGATCTGGCAGAGCCAAATAAATTTTTTAGAAAAATTAAGCACAGAATGAGATTAACAATAATAAAATAGAACAGTTATAACAATATACCATAATAAGTTATGTGAATGCAGCCTTTGTTGCTCTCAAAATTATCTTGTACAAATTTAATGCTTTTTACATCTTAAGCACTTATGCTCTATGGCCATAACTTCTGCAGTTTGAGGTATAACAGCAAAACTAGCACAAATTTTCTTTTTCCTCCTTCACAGTTTCACAAATAGAAGATTCATTCTTACCATAGATCTTAGCAACCTCAGCATACAATTTTTTTCTTTCCTTATTGAGAATTTTTGCCTTTACTTTTAAACAAAGCACTTTATAGCTTCTCTATGACATATCCAAATTGTCAGCATCACTACTCTTTGGCTTTGGGGGCATTATTAAGCAAAATCAGCACTACTCGAACACAAGCACTATGATACCAACAACAGACAATCTGATAAACAAGACCAACAGGAGGGATATGCTAGACAAAGTGATGGGTCAGGCCAGGCAGGATGGAGCAATATGGCATAAGATTTCATCATACTACTCAGAACATCACACAGTGTAAAACTCATGAATTATTTCAGGCATTTTTCATTTAATCCTTCTGACCATGGTTAACCCACAGAAACTGAAATTGCAGATAAAGGGGAACTACTGTATACCACGCTTGCCTCTGTTAGAGAAAAGACATAAAAGCAGAGAATTTTAGCTATTAATTTACTCAACCTATTGTGCTATTAACAATATGTCAAAAAATAATTTGAAGGTACCTGCAATAAAAAATGAATATAAAAGAAAGCCAAAACCATTGTTTAATTTAAAAAACAACTAGAAGACAGGCTGATCATCCAATCCTAAACTAACTAAATATAAAATTACTTAAATTTCTATTTATGAAAGTATACTTTAAAACCCTTAAAATGTTATAGTTTATATTTTAGTCACTGAGTCATGTCCAACTCTTTTGCAACAGTATGGGAGTGTAGCCCACAAGGCTCCTCTGTCCATGGGATTCATCAGGCAAGACACACTGGACTGGGTTGCCATTTCCTTCTGCAGGGAATCTTCCCGACCCAGGGATCCAATCCATACCTCCTGCATGGCAAGCAGATTCTTCACTGTTGAGCCCTGACAAGCCCATAAAGGCTTTATATGCTATAGTTAATAATGTAATCTTTAAAAGAAAATATCCCTGCTATTAAATAGATGAACTTTAGCAAACCTGTATAAAATAGAAACAAGCTTCTAAAACCTAATGTCATTTATAGTTCTATAGAGATGGATGTACAGATATAGACAGATATATCAATAGAGTAGAGCTACAAAGAGATACAGATCTTTATGATCTGTGGATGTCAAAGCACACTTAAGTTTCTTTCATCCCAGAGCTCCCCATCTGGTTTGCTGAGGCTTAAACTTCTAAGGGCTACATGGACTTGTCCCTCTTATGTACAAAGCATTCATAGCTTAGTTTGTGGAGATCAAACTGCCATCTTCTAAGTTCTCAAAACTTCATATTGGCACGATAGTGAATTGAATTCAATGCCAAGATAAGCAAGTCAACATTCTTAGTGAATTAGTCTTAGTTGTATAAGCTATTTTAAATTATTTTAAACCAAACCAAACATACTCTTAATTTATAACACAAATAAAGTTAGATTCTTACACTGCCTTTACATGTGTTTTCCATATGAAATTTTAGGTTCTGAAATTTGTTAATAGTATCCTCTTTTTGGTCAATTTTATCCATCAACTCTTGAATTCTTTGATTCTGCATAATTATTTTCTTTGGGAAGGAAAAAAAAACAAAGTTTAGCGAATGTACTTTGGGGATAATGAGAATGCAAATATGATACAGTTTAGAATTCCTTCAAATTTTAAGATTAAGCAAACAAAACAAAAAATAATAGCAATACACTATGCATAGCATGACTTTATTTTCATTTAAAAAAATTAACATGCCTAAATATAAAATGAAAGAGAAGCAATATATCATAATGGATAAGAGGAATCAGGAGTCACATGATCTGGGTTTGATTCCTAGCTTCTCTACTTTCTAGTTATGAACCTCGAGCAAGTTATTTAATGGCTACATAAAAAACAAAAAACAGTATCTGCATCATAAGGTTGTTCTGAGACTTAGACAACTAAAGAACTTAAAAGAGTTCATAGAAAATGTTATATAAAAAATACATATATGTGTGTATGTACGTATTAGTTAGTTAGTTAAGTCGCTCAGTCGTGTCCGACTCTTTGCGACCCCATGGACTGTAGCCCACCAGGCTCCTCCGACCATGGGATTCTCCAGCCAAGAATACTGGAGTGGGTTGCCATTTCCTTCTCCAGGGGATCTTCCCGACCCAGGGATCAAACCCAGGTCTCCCGTGTTAGAGGCAGACGCTTTAACCTCTGAGCCACCAGGGAAGCCCCGTATGTACGTATATATATATACATAAAATAATCTCAAAGAGCTACCAACCAAGTTGGTTTGGATTTGTTTTCAATATAAGACAGACATTACGGGGGACTACTGTACCTTCTATTTTACATAGTTTAATGTAACAGTATGTTTACAACCAGCAGCTATTTTTATAAATAGGAAAAAAAATAAAAGAAAAGGAGGAGAATAGGAACTGTCTAAACAACAGCTAAAATGTCTTGTATTGAGTACACTATTTTGGTTATCTTTTTAAGTACTGAGTATTAGATGCCAAGACTTTGAATTATTTATATCTGAGCATATGTTAAAATATTCAGCTCTTTAGAAGAACAAATATAAGTTAAAAGAAGATCAGGAAAAATATTAAGTTTAGAGTTTTAAATTCACTTCACCTCTATGTATATTTGCAATTTCATACTTAGATCTAACAATGTCAAATCCATCTACAACCACTTAGAGTAATTATCTGATCTGAAGGTATAAAGTGCTACAGATTTTCAGATTCTGATGCTGCACACTGATCAGGCCATATCCTAAATTTTAAAACAGTAACTTCAGACAAGATAAATACTATTTAAATAATCTATTCAACACAATGCACTTGGTAAAAGAATGACATAGAGATGATTCTCTGGCAGCACACACAGATCTAAGATGCCTTCTAAGGGAAGAAAGCAAGACACAGAACTACAACCCTATTCATATAAAATTTTTAAAAGATGTATGTTACCCAAATACACACACATATATATGCACATATACAAATAAAATCTTTTCTGGAAAGACCAAAGAAACTTTCCAGAGACCATATGTGGAAAGAGGTATGAGAGTGAAGGCACTTATATACTCAGTAATTATTCATGCTATTTTACTTATTAATTTCCTTATCAAGATAAAGCTTAAAAGCATTACCTTATTAGATTTCTCAAGCTCTTGAACCAATGAATTTAAATTAATTTCTGATTCTGAAAAAGTAAGAATATTAAAAATAAATATCTAAGCACTTAAAAAAATATATTGCTAAATAAACATGAAACATAAGCTGCTTCAGTAGACACTTCATTGTTATACTCAGGAAAAAGAATTTTCACAGCAATAGAAGCACACAAACAGCTACTAATTCTACCACCAGAGAGTAATGTTTCTGAAAAAGCCACTTTCAAAACCCAGGGCAAAAATGAATGCTGTCTGCCCAATAGTAGAAAATTTCTGGAATAATGTCAGAAAAGAAGTAGCTCATACCTTTCTGATCCACTTCATAATGTGGCATCACTTATCTGCTATTTTCCACCCATCTTGTTTCACACAGAAAAGGGCAGAGTATTTCATCTAATACTTGAAACTCAGATGTGACAACCCCTCCCAGTCCCCCACCACACACACACACACACACACACACACATACACACACACACACACAAATGAACAAACTTCACAGCTTTACAATTTCCTATGAGATTTCTTAATTTGCTGATAAAGCTATACTTAGGTTTTGGGTTTTCCTGAAAGTCTATTTTCTAGTAATATTAGTCTAAAAGTAAAGAAAAGGAAAAATATATTTTTACTAGTAAATTACTGGAAACTCATACAAATGGTAAAATATCAATTGTTACCTCCATCATTTTCTGACCACTTGGTAAATAAGTTGCATAAATCTCATACTTACCAACTGTCTTTTTAAGAATTTATAACATCTACATAAGGATATAATACAGCCACTTACCACTTTCTCTCTTTTTTAACTCTTCTTGGGTTTTGATTAATTCTTCTTTGGTTTTAGCTAATTCAGCTTTAACTTGATTAAACTTTATTTCTAAACAACCAATAGCTTCCTGGGGGTCAGCAAGAGATGCAATATATAAGTGAGCAATTTCAGCCTGTTTCTTAATATCAGTGACATCATCTTGAAGAGAATCAATAATATCTTCAATTCCTACATAATTATGTCCTTCCTAAAAATAGCAAAAACCACATACCTAATGTTAACAGTGGCTTTCACTACTTCAGTGTGGTACCATCTAGTGTGTTTTAAAAACAAATAGTAAAACAAATGCACAACTTACAATTTTTTAAACATATTATTTATGTTTTTCTATTAGGTGACTACAGACATGTTTATGTTTTCTTATATAGAAGTAGCTCCAAATATGAAAAAGATGTGCTCCATTAGTCATCTTCTATTTTATGGCACATGAGACATTATTTCTCCGTAAGAACAATGTCATAAACTGTACGTTGTTTATGTACAGTTTACAGAACAATTATAATTACCTAGTTCAGGTATACTCTTAGTCATATAATGAGTCTTTAAAAGATTTTTTAGGCAAGCTGAAGAAACAAATCCTCATTTTTACAATTCATACTGAATCCCAAACTATGTCAGGGACACAGAATGATGGTCTGATGGCAAGAGCCTAGACATCATCATCCTGGACCGCTGAACTGAGTAATTAAAATACAAAGCAAAACAAAAACAACCAACCATTCCAAAAAGATGTGGTTGATTTCAGCTTCCGTAGAAGCAGCAAAAATGAAAAATGTTACCTCAACAGTAGAGAATGGTTATTCAGCCAAGCAAGAGTGATTTTTCCATATATAAATATTTTTTTTAAATCAGAACAGAATTAAATGACCCTATAGGTCTGTCAGCCATGTAAAATTCTTAAGTTTAAAACAAATGTGAGTGGGTATCCCCTAATCAGACAAAAAGCAATCTACCTACAAACACCACAATGACTCAAGCAACACCAAACTGAGATATAAATGTAAAAGATATTTTTTTCTAAGTTCAATAGCTGTACTTAAACTATTTGTGTTTACATTCCTAACAAAGCACATTTACTTATAATAAAGTTACATATTTTTTTAAAATTCTGAAGTATATTATCACTGATGTCATATACTAAATCCTGGTACCTATACTTCATGTACTTAATATTTAACTTAACATACTTCAGTTTCATCTTTCATGGCATGATCTTCATTCTTTGATTCCTCTTGAGCATCACATTTACCAATCAAATCCTTGAAAATAGCCAAACGACATTCAGCATTTTCTTCTAAAATTTCTCGTTCCTGAAGGAGAGTTTCCCTTCATAACAGAAATTAGTCCCATTAACAAACAGAAAAACCACTACTTTACATTTTTATTTTAAATTTCTAAGATTAAGCACATTATAAAGTGAAAGTGTGAAAATGTTAGTTGCTGAGTCGTGTCCAACTCTCTGAGACCCCACTGACTAGCCCACCAGGCTCAACTGTCCATGGGACTTTCCAGGCAAGAATACTGACGTGGGTCGACATTTCCTTCTCCAGGGGATCTTTCTGACCCAGGAATTGAGCCCAGGTCTCTTGAAGGCAGATTCTTTACCATCTGAGCCACCAGGTGGCTCAGACAGTAAATAAAAAGATTTATAAATTAAAAGTCAATTTAAATGATCACTCATATATAATTCACAGTCACCAAGGGGATTAGTAATAGCTATTTTCAAGCTTGCATAAAGGTTAGAGTTTAGAAGTCACCTAATTTAAAAAACAAAAAAATTTACATTTTTTTCACAAGTAAATAAAATTTTCAATTTTTATTGGACATGAACAAAAAAACTTACTTAAAGTCAGCTTCTCGTTGGGCCAAATACTGAGTAAACTCCTGTGTAACTTCTTCACGAATTTTAAATTCCAATGTTAACTTTTCCTTTCTTTCATTTATTAGTTTTTTTTTCAAATTTTCTATTAAATCCAAAAGTTTCTAAAATATAAATATTAAAATTCTAATTAAAAAGCAAATAAATTCCAAGAGAAAGATATTCCATGTGTTTAAAAATAAAACTTTTCATTTCATTACTATACATTTCCTTTTAATACAGATAGTATTTTCACTAAAACCTACGTATATGCAGAGATTGATTAATGTGAAAAATCAAGTTCATCTTGCCACATTTTAGAAACATAGTTCAAATGTCTGTCTGGTTACAAGAAGAATGAAGAGAAAAGAAAATTTGAGCATCTATTATCTACTAGGAACTACTTTGGGGAGTTCATATTTTATTTCATTTAATCCACGCAACCCTTTTTATACTTAGTAGGTGCACTCAAATTTCCTAGGTAAGGAAAGTAAGGACGAAGTCTGTGGTAAATGCTTAAGTCTGAGTTTAAAGTTAGTCTGCCAAAATATAAAGTTGACCTGTTACACAGAGCAGTTACTGCGAATCTTCAGTTTTCAAAATGGCAAAGGGAGATATTACATATTTTATTGGGTTTCTATAACTATCCAAATGTAAGCAACAACTGTCTTTGAAAGCACACACATAATTAATCATGTAATATGGACAATGAACAATAAAACAATTAAAATTTGACATTATAACCAGTATAGGTATGTAAATTATAGCAGTCAAGAAAAGAGCCTGATAGCCTTTTAAGGTTTCTGATTAAAGTTTCTCAATAATAAACTAATTAATAAACTCTCTCAAAGCTACAGATCTTTCACTTTTTCAATTTTATATTTGAAAATATTTTACAGATATCTTGACTTTGAAATTCTAAGAACTTCTACTGAGGAAATAATTTTATATTTTGGTTATAAAATAGTCACTGTGTTTTTTGCCTGTCTCTTATACACATCTCTTAGTGAATTAGTCTTAGTTGTATAAGCTATTTTAAATTATTTTAAACCAAACCAAACATACTCTTAATTTATAACACAAATAAAGTTAGATTCTTACACTGCCTTTACATGTGTTTTCCATATGAAATTTTAGGTTCTGAAATTTGTTAATAGTATCCTCTTTTTGGTCAATTTTATCCATCAACTCTTGAATTCTTTGATAGTTGTATGTAAACAAAAAAAAAGTAACACTCAACTCAAAAGTCAAGCTTAAGAAATGGGTTCAACTATGGTACCATCATACAGTAAAACTACTGTAATGAATTATGATGACATATTTACAATTCATAATTTCCACAATTTATTTTTAAATGAAGAAAATCAGTTAACAATATTGTAACAAACAGTAAAAATCTATTAACACAATCAGTAGATTTAGAGACATTTATATTTATTTCCCTTTTTCTTTTTCTAAATTCTATCATGATTATATAATACTTTTATAATTTTAAATAACCACAGACTTTCCCACTGTTTAAAACAATAAATGTTTAATAGTAACTCATAGTAACTATTGAAGAAGAGGGGCTTCTCTAATGGCTCAGACGGTACAGAATCCATCTGCAATGTAGGAGACCCAGGTTCAATCCCTGGGTGGGAAAGAACCTCTGCAGAAGGGAATGGCAAGCCACTCCAGAATTTTTGCTTGGGAAATCCCATGGACAGAGGAGCCTGGCAGGAACAGCCCATGGGGTCACAAAGAGTCAGACACAACTTACTAACACTTTCACTTTTCACACTGAAGAAGAAATGTGGGCGAGAGTCAAGAGAAATCTGTATGAATGTGGGAATACCTTGGGAAATTGGTTTCTTTCAGTAATTCCCAACAACTAGTTTTCTATCACTGTTAGTATATGATAAAGTATTGAGTGAAAAATATTCTGGTTGGTTATTCAAGTTAAATGAATTTTAAGCATAAATATGTTATTATCAATATAGTTCATAATGATCTTTAATACAGTTCATAATGATCTTTAATACTGACAACCCTCTAATTATTAAATGCTAACAGTGTAAAGCATGAGAAACCTAATCATTTATATTTTGAGAAGTATTACAAAAAACTTGGATGAAATTTTAATTTTGAAGTACCCAGTCAATATTATAAGATATGCATTTACACTATACAATCCTACATAAATGACATTATTTTTCCTTAATAAATTCATAAATGACTAACTTAGTAAGTTTAACACACATTACATTGATATATACACTTCAGTTTTGAGATAAAAAGAAATTAAAGGATGACTATTAACGACTTGGCCTAGTTTTTCACTGACGGAAATACTACATTACAGAGATCCAGGGTAAACCAGGTTCAATCACATAGTGACCAGATAAACTAGGACTAATGGCATCTGGAGCTTTCATCTTCATTTCTAAGCAACACAGGCACAACAATGGCTTCAGGGACACTGAATAAACTATTAAGATGCGAGTATTTAACTCAATACATCATTGATCTATTTAAACTTCTACAGTCCACAGTACTATGATGTCAGATGTGTCAATATCACTGAAGTCAGCTAATGAGGGAACCAGTCATGTGGACATATCTGTGTTTCAGAACTGTGTGCACGCATGCTCAGTCACTCAGTCATGTCTGCCTCTTTACAACCCCATGGACTGTAGCTCGCCAGGTTCCTCTGTCCATGGGATTCTCCAGGCAAGAATATTAGAGCAAGTTGCCATTTCCTTCCCCAGGAGATCTTTCTGACCCAGGGATCAAACCTGCATCTCCTGCCCTGGCAGGCGAATTCTTTACCACTGAGCCACCTGGGAAGCCGTATTTCACGATTAATGAAACTTAAATATATGTATGAATTTTATTTGGACAGAAACTACAAGAAACACCATTAAATCCTATTTGTTTCTATAAATGTAAGATGATCAAGTGATTTTTGTTTTTAATAAATTGAATAATCGGTACTAGGCACACATTTTGCACTCTTGTACTTAACAACTGCAGGGTAAAATTTTGGAGGAGTATGCTAAAATCACGGGGTGCAAGGATACTGGGAAAAGATGAAAAGAGATGTGAAACAAAACACCGAGTTAACCAAAATCTGGCTTCACCAAAAATGGAGAAATCAGACATTGTCTGCCTCCTAATGTGATTCAATGGGAAATTCACAACTTCATATATATAACAAACTTGCCTGAAGTGTTAACCTAGATCATCTTATGATAATTACCTTATGATAATAAGATGATCCAGACTGCAGGTTTTCTACAAAACAACTAACCACAGATTTTCAAAAATATCTATGCTAGATTAGAGATTAACTAAAGAAACATAATAATCAAAAGCAACGTATTGAGTTGTAGATCAAAAAGAAAGTGACTATGAAAGGAAATACTTGGACCACTAGAGAAATCTCGATATGGACAATACAACACTACGTTACTGTATTAATGTGAAAGTGCTTAGGTATGAAAATGGCCTTTTGATTGTGAGGAACATGCCCATGTTCTCGGGAAACATGTTGAAGTAGCCAGTTATAAGGTGTCATTATGTCTACATCTTGTTTTCAAATGATACAGGCAAAAAAGACGTGCATTCACACTCACAGAAAGAGAATATAAAAATGGTAAAATTTTAACAACTAGCAAATCCAGATGAAATGCAAATGAGTATTCATTATATTATTCTTTCTATGGGTGTGAAAATTTTCAAAACATGTAAATGAAAGATAAACTTAGTGTATTGCTGGAAAAAATGGGATTAACCATAACTTCAGAATAATAAATAAGCCCATTTTAGAAGTATGAATTAATACCTACTCTCTTCCCCACATGGCTACTGAAAGCCTTATCATCCTCTAATGTATTGTCTAGATCTTCATCAGTAAATTCAGTTTCCACATTCTGCTTTTCTTCAGCTTTTTCTAGATCCTCAACCAAATCTTCATCTTCCACCACATCTTCTAGGCTACTTTCCCATGAAATCGTGGACCTTTTTTCATATAGTATTTTATTATCTGAATTATTAATATCTAATGATTCATCTTGAGAAGATTTGACAGATCCAAATGATTTCTCTTGAGAGCAATTTAAAATATCTGGAACACAAACCTGGTAAAATATGCAATGTAACTTTTAAAACAAAGGTAGAAACTGTCAACAAAGAAAAAAACAATTATAAATTTAAGTCAAATGACAACTTGAGAATTAAAAAGAAAGAACTATACAAATATACAAGAAGGAATTAGCACACTCAAATACGTATTTGATAAGAAAAAAGCTAATTACACATGTATATTACATATAAATCTACGTTCCTGGGTTAAGTTCTTAGTACTATTCCCAGCAGGGAGTTTCCTAATTAGCCACTAAATAAGCCAGATGGACAGCAGAGCATATAATTCACTGCATACTTCCAATCTGTAATGGGTAAGTTATTTATTACTGAGGTCATTTTTACTCCAAGCAGGGGTAACTTTCAATTTTTTTCCTATGCCTACTACTCAAATATTACATTTTTAATTTTCAATTATTTTCTAGGTTTACAGCTATAAGTACAAAATGTATTATCTACTCTAAGAAAAAAAATCATTACTACTCTAATAATATGAAGCTTAACAAATTCTGAAATTTAGCTATATTTACTTTTTGTGCAATGGCTGAGAACTTCAACACATTGAGTGTCTCATCATAGGCAAAAGAACACTGGCTGATGTTGACAATCATACATATCTTCCCTTTACCATTAAAAAAACTTTGAAAATAGTGGGTCAATTTACTTTCCCGGAAAGGCACATGCTGTTGAAACCTATGGAAAATATTTTCAAAAAATTAAAAGTTAAAACAAGTCTCGTGAAGACAGGATACTGATAAATTTTACAAAGAAATAACATAACCACCATGGACTTAAATTCTAGGTTAGTGATTAGTTTCATTTGTACTAGTCATTTTCTGTTTATTCATGTTGTTTTCTTTAAACACTGCTACTATTATTAATACTGATAGTAATAACCAACTAGGCAAAATGTAAAGAAAGTTACAATGAAGTGGGTTGTGTTCTCTAGTGTATACCAATTATGCAATATATAAACCTTAACTAGAAAATGGTAAAGGCTGGATTTATCATTTACTTCACCTAAAATGCTAGTTAATATAGAAATCTATCACATCTAGAAAAACAAAATGCATTAATAAGAATAATATGGTTTCAAAGTCTGTTAATAAACCAGCATTAAAAGCTTATTATCTAAGTTGTCTGTAGATACATATTTGCTATAGAAAATACTGTGTTTACCTGAGTCACTGGCATTGACTGATAATGCTTTTCATTTCTATCATTTTTTTAATCCAAGATCTCTAAGAAATTTTGATTACAATCCATTCCTAGTCATTATGTAAGAAGCAAGTGGTAAAAGCTTTCTAAAACTAGCAAAGCTGAAAGCTTAAATATTATTAATATAATCCTTGATATGCTGGTAACATGTTCAGCAACTCTTACTTTGACTTTTCGCTGTTCTTCAAAACACTGATACACTTTCCCAGAGTCAATAAGGAAGTGTTGATGTTCCCAGTCTCTCTTAACCTTTCACCTTCATTCTGCGTCCTCATGCTTCGTTCTGAGCCAGCAAGATCACATAAAGACAATCTAAATTAACCAGAGGAAAAAAACTTTAAAAAATTATTCAAAACAAAAAAATTCAAAATAATTACAATTTAAACAATGCTCAACTTACTCACTGACTCGTATTACATGTGGTATTTCTGAATCTTCAATCTGTAATATTCTAATGGTAAAAATGCTGTGACTAAAAGAAATAAACAAAGTTAAATATCATCACTCATTCTTTATTTCTGCATTCTAAATAGGAGAGGCAAGCACCTAAATCAATATCAATTTTTTATCCTAATACTAGCCATCATTACAGTACTATATTTTTCAACTAGCTGTCAGGTATCTCAATTTAGTGCTCCACAGTCACCTACGTAACACTCGACTACTAAAACCAAAGAGTTTATCTTTCTTTCACTAAGCCCCAGATCCTTCAAATTTACTCTTCTCAACATTCCAACTTCTATGAATGAAGTAATTCATAATAAAGTCTCAATTTGCTTGCAAAGATATTACTTATTAAAATGGTATAATGTACAGCTAATCACTTAAATCAAGCAAAGTATACATTTGGCTTAGATGCCTAAATATTGGCTTATCTGTATTAATTCTTGTCCTTAAGCCTTACTCGGGAGACGGAGCTCTTTCCCCTTTAAGAGAAAATCTGTTTTCAGTATCTCACTGTTTAAACTTAACATCCTTTTGTCTCTCATTATCCAATCCCTTCCATTAAAAACATCCTTCCTTAGCCCTTTGAGATACTGGCCTAACTCAGTATTTATACAGTGTCTATGTTCATGGAGTAAGTAGAAAAAACACAGAGAAATGTCCTATATTACTGGTAATTAAAAATTGAACTTAGATATTCACATATAGAAAGAATAAAAATACTTCACATTGAGTGCAAATTAGTAAACTGTATGTTAGAACAAGAAATTAGTCCTGATAATCTTATGTGTTTAGTGCTCTTTAGTTTACAGAATATTTTTATGCCTTCATTTTAATTTAACATATCAGAAAACCTCCTGTCTGATTTAATCTTAAATTAGTTGTATTTAAATGAGCACAGCTACTAGGGCTTCCCTAGAAGCTCAGTTGGTAAAGAATCCACCTGCAATGCGGGAGACCCAAGGTCAATCCCTGGGTCAGGGAGATTCCCGGGAGAAGGAAATGGCAATCCACTCCAGGATTCTTGCCTGTACAATTCCATGGACAGAGGAGCCTGGTGGGCTACAGTCCATGGGATCGCAGAGTCCGACGGGGCTATGTGACTTTCACTCTCACTTTCAAATTAGCACAGAACACCTGGGTGCCTCAGGTCAGGCTTATACCACAAATTTACTCCTTACCTTCTACTAGAAGCATTGTTTAGTTTTGTGAAAGCAACACTCTGGTGCTTTGTTCCTAGCTTTAAAAGTCTATACGCTTCTTTGGCATCAGATACTTGAATCCACTGTAGATCTTTAAAAAAATGAAGAGGCACATTATCAATTTACAAATGTACAGCATTTTCTATACAATGTAATCTCTTTGAAGATTTTTAATCTCTTTCCTAAAGACATATAATGAAATCTTTCAATAACATGTCCTGCTGCTGCTGCTGCTGCTAAGTCACTTCAGTTGTGTCCGATTCTGTGCGACCCCAAGACGGCAGCACACCAGGCTTCCCCGACCCTGGGATTCTCCAGGCAAGAACACTGGAGTGGGTTGCCATTTCCTTCTCCAATGCAGGAAAGTAAAAAGTGAAAGTGAAGTCGCTCAGTCGTGTCCGACTCTTAGCGACCCCATTGACTGCAGCCCACCAGGCTCCTCCGCCCATTGGATTTTCCAGGCAAGAGTACTGGAGTGGGGTGCCATTAGGTATAGCCAACTCAGCTATCTCATATTCCACTAGAAAATAAGTACACAAGACGAGGATATTATAATGATTTTCTAGCATAAACACAAAAAGTAAATGTTCAACAATTTGCCAAAGGGAATATTAAAAATAGGTTAAGAATCCTCAGAATTAGACATCCGGAAAAAAAAAAAAAGAGAAAGTACATTAGAGAGTAAACCTAGAAAATTAACTAGCTATGAGATTTTAGATAGATTGCAATTCATTTGTGAGTCATGGAATCAAATTTCTTGAGCCACAGCTAGCATTTTGTAAAAATGAAGTAGAATGTATAAAACACCAAAGTGTATTCCTTGCAGTGAGCGTAAATATAATTAATGATAATTTTCAATTGTAAATATGCATATATACACACACAAATGCAGGTGGAGAATCATGATGTCATTAATAAGTATTTCCTACTGTAGGGTAGTGATTTTTAAAATGTTGGAAAAAAACCACTGTGGTGTACCAAGTAACTCCAAGGTCTGAATACTGTTATAAAGCAGCAGAATACTCTGAATATACACACACAGCTTTTCCTATTCCCTAAAATTCAATCAATAATACTCAAGAAACAAAATACTAAACCTTTTACCTTCAGGTTTAATGAACATACTAAAACATATTTTCAAAGCACAAACTACTCTTCCTATCTTGTTATTAATAAATAGTATAAGGTGAAGTCGCTCAGTCGTGTCTGACTCTTTGCGACCCCACGGACTGGAACCTACTAGGCTTCTCTGTCCGTGGGATTCTCCAGGCAAGAATACTGGAGTGGATTGCCATTTCCTTCTCCAGGGGATCTTCCCGACCCAGGGATCGAACCCGGGTCTCCCGCATTGGAGGCAGATGCTTTAACCTCTGAGCCACCAGGGAAGCCCAATAAACAGTATAAAAACTTTCAATTTCCAGTCTGCTTTCCTATAACAAAGCCTAGAAAGAAACTTCAGAGCAAAAAAGTAAAAAATACTCATCAGTATACCTTTTATGAAAGAATAGCCTTTTACATCTTGGGAAAGGCGCAGTGTCTTTCTCTTCTGGAACTTAGATGATACAGGAACAAACAAATCATAAATACATTCGTTGTAAATCTCAAAGAAAGATACCCACACAGAAAATTTTCTATTAATATCCATATTCAAGTTCGAGTGTTCACAATCTTTCATGGATTCTTCAAACTCTGAGATACTCAAAGAGTTTGTTAGACTTCCTACAGAAAGTAAAAAAAAAAAAGATAATCACAAAATTAAGTAAGATAATAGGCTATTATCTTATTATCTTTTAAGACTCTCCAGCTTGAGAACCTAAGTATCCAAATCTTCTGATTAGCAGTGTTAAAAATTTTTTGGACCAAAGCAGATAAAAATATTTGTGTTAACCAAAATTTGGCTTTCTTGTTTTGCAAACATGTTAATAAACCAAAATGAAATTAAATGTAAAGGACAGAGAAAAAAATAGTGCCACTCTTGAATTCAACATAAAAGTTAACAATCAGTTATTAAATCCAAATAAAACTTTATAGTGACTGGCATTTCATATAGCTATGTACCATTTTTAAGTATTATTGACTGTGTCATTAAAGAAATTAAATCACCAGAAGTGATTAAAAAATTAAAAGCTTTTAAATAATCAACATCTTAAAAGTATATGAGAAAAGGAAACCTTACCATAAAGAGCACCATAACTGTCATTGTGCGTAACAACCTGAAAAAGATTTCTTAAGTTAAAAAATGTTTTTAGTTAATATTAAATAACCAGTAAATTCATTACCTATCCAAATAAGTCACCAGCCTTTCATCTACTCAACAACCTAACAGGAAATTTGGGGAAACTACAGAAAATATTCAAAGGAATGCCATCATATATAATCCCTGCCACTCAGAGGCAATTACTATTAATATCTCAATATATTCCTTTCTATTCTTTTCCCTACACTGATTGCATTGTAGGCTTTCTCTCTGTAAAATTAAAAATTATTAACAAACATTTGGTGGCTGCATAACTGACTAGGTGTGATATGAAATGACTTAATACTACTAAGATAAACATCTTATATATCTTAGTGTATTTTTTCTTTCTGTAATTTCATTGTTCCCTTAGGCTATATACTTTAATCTGAATTGGTAGATGAAAAGATATGAACTTTAAGTTGTCACTAATAATATAGTATTGCTAAATTGCTTTGGAGAAATAGTTTACAATCAATATATGGAAGTGAAAATGTGTATCTCATGTCATATAACTGAAACATATAATATTGTACAGCAACCTCAACAAAAAGAGATTTAAAAAAAAGAAAGTGTGATCTCATGTTTTTAATATTTTAATAATTTCATAGGCAAAATAATATTTTAACTAGATAACCTGTTAGAGAATTTTTTTTTCAATATTAATGACATGAATTTCCTCCATGAATTATCTATACAAATGTCCACCAATCTCCACAAATCTTGTTAAAATATAATTTTTCTTTCAGAGAGCATAGTCATGGACCCTGAACTTTACTCTCTACCGAGCAACAACACTACTTTTAAACCCGGATTTCTAAATTATTTAAAAACAAATCCCCATCAGTATTTTCAATACATCCAAAAGACTGTTAACAGTTTTTAACAATCTCAGAATAAACATGTAAAAACATAACACAAAATCCAGAAGGCACAGAAGAAATAAATAGACAAGTATAACTTTATTAAAACATGTTTTAATAAAAAATTATTAAAAAGAAGGAAAAAGGATAAAACATAAACAGATTAAACACATGAATTAATGTAATAAGAGATTTATGATACGTTAAATGAAAGAGCAAGTTATAGTCTGTATAATAAAATCTCATTTTTGTTCAAATAAAAGACCATTATCCCACATACAAAGAAAAGGGAATAAAGATATATGCGACTGTTTATGCTGCTGCTGCTAAGTCGCTTCAGTCGTGTCCGACTCTGTGCAACCCCACAGACAGCAGCCCACCAGGCTCCCCCATCCCTGGGATTCTCCAGGCAAGAACACTGGAGTGGATTGCCATTTCCTTCTCCAATGCACAAAAGTAAAAAGTGTGAAAGGGAAGTCGCTCAATCGTGTCCGACTCTTAGCGACCCCATGGACTGCAGCCTACCAGGCTCCTCCGTCCATGGGGTTTTCCAGGCAAGAGTACTAGAGTGGGGTGCCATTGCCTTCTCTGGCGACTGTTTATATATGACTATATTTGCCTGTGTATATGAACTTCCTGGTGGCTCAGAGTAAAGAACCCGCCTGCCAAGGTGGAGATGCAGGTTCAATCCCTGGGTCCAGAAGATGCCCTGGAGGAGGAAATGGCAACCCACTCCAGTATTCTTGTCTGGGAAATCCCATGGACAGAGGAGCCTGGCGGGCTACAGTCCATGGGGTCAAAAAGAATCGGACATGACTCAGTGACTAAACAATATATAGACATACATAGAAACCTCAGTACATAGATTTCACTTTTTTTTGGTATACAGAGAAAAAGATCAAAAAGGATATGTTCATATCTGTTAATATTAGTTTTTCTCTTCAGAAATGAAATTATTTATTTTCCATATCCTCTTGTTTAGATTTTGTATATACACATTACTTTTACAAATAGAAAAAGGAATTTTAAAAAATCATTATATAGAAAGCTGCTGTTTCTACAACCACCTAAAATGATTAAAGAACATTTACATTTGTTTTGTTTAAACATTTCAGCTGTTTGTACAATACAAAATGAAGAAATGTCTTCAAAAAAACTTTTAATCACAAAGAAAAGACAACAACCACAACAAGCTATTTCAATACAGGCTGAAACAAACTGAAGAGCTAATGAAAGGTCACAATTATGTGTATTTTATCTGCTAAAATACTCCCATACCTCTTTAATTTGCCGAAGTAATGCACTTTTGCTAGCAACTTCTTCTTTCTCTTGGTCTGGTGATAACCGTAAGTATTCTCTGGACCTATGTGGTTTAAGGTTCATCTTTGTATACAGTCTTTCCTGAAGACTATCAAATAATACATTCAAAGTTCGAGGAAGAATGCCAGTATTTTCTTCTGTTCCTATGACAAGAATTTGTGTTTTACAGTCTTTTAAAGTATTAAGAAAGAGTAAAGAAACATTGTTGAACTACCAAGACTCCTATTATACCACCAATAGGCAAGGGTAAAAAACTAAGACAAAAAGTGAGAAAAGTTGCTGATTATTCAGTGTTCCATCACTTTGGTTTTCATTGTATAACTGACATTTATCAACTATTAGTCTGATGTAAAACCTGAAATTTTACTTTCAGATCAGATTTTAAGACTGGCTATCATTCATTATCACAAAGTATAAAAGTAAATAAAATACAAAGTGTTTCCCTGGTTTTCTGTGCTTAATTCCTTATTCCTTATTCCATCAGTCCTTTTTCCAAGTTTTCATCATCATTTAATTCTCTATCATATGGGTAAAGTAGTTTCACAAATTAAGTCAATCTGATTTAAAAGCCATGGGCAATACACATTCCATATGCTATTACTATTAAAAACAGAGCAATTTTGCAAGGTAATGGAAACAAAACTATAAGTATTATGAAAATGAGCAAATATTAGGGCTTCTTTTTTTCTTTCTAGCAAAAATAAAACCATTTTTACCTTGAAATGTGTAAGTTTTTCCAGAATTGGTTAGTCCATAAGTAAAAATCAGCCGACTCTGTCCTTTCAAGAGGTCTTTAACTGGCTGCAGAATGCAACCCTGGAAGAATTCCTTCTGTGTAGTTTCTGGGCCAAAAACCTAAACAAGCATTTTTTAAAACAAGTCTTTTTAGAAAATTCAAGTTAACAGTCACGAGTTCTACCCTTTACTCTTTTTAATATTTAGAAGATTCTGTCTTACAAGCCTCATTCTTAAAATAGTTGACATATCCCCAATCCCCACAGATACAATTGCTAGTTTAACTACTGCCAAAAGTTCTCACGATAGAATTCTGATCCAGCCAATAACCTTTCATCTAAATTTTTAAAAGAACATTTCCACCAACCACAAAGAGACTGTAAGATTTTTACAATGATTTATTCAATTATATATTTACACACCTAAAATTTGAGCCCTACCACTGAGAAAACAATACCAGAACCTAAGATCTAAGTTTCATAAGCACAGGGTGTATAGAGTTCATTATATACAATTAGGTAGCAATTTAGCTTAAGCCAAGTCTCTTTATCTTAAAAGAAAAGCCTTCAGTTTCATATGGGTACCTACCTTGGAAAAACTGAATTTCTGTGCCATCTGCCCAGAGCTTTTCTCACTTAAACGGCCAAGGGTACACTGAGGCTCCTTCAGCACAACAGTCTGTGAATCCAGAATATACACACAGCCCTAGAACACAAATAATTAAAAACCCACAACAAGTATATTAAAACGATGATATTGTACCCACTTAATAGAAATAAATTATAAAATTAAATTCAGCACCAACCTCAGATTCATGTTCTTTTTCTGTCTGTGTGAATGGTCTTACTCGAAGACACACTTGGAGATAATCTTTAGATTCAGAACTGTTTGCCTTAAAAAGGAGAAAATATTTTAAAGATATAAAATGTAGATTTTCAGAGATTACCTTTCTTTAAAGTGGCTGATTATTATAGAATAATCTGAGATTATACAAAACCTCTAGGCAAACAGTGCCTCTTCTGTCTTCATCCATTTTATATTTGTTTAAAGAAAAACAAATCTGTTTTTTAAAAAACAAAAATGCCAGAAAAGATTCAATTTCCCCTGTCTTCTATATTTATATTTAAAGTTTACAATATACTTCTTTGGCATAAAATCATAACTTTTATAACCAATACAAATAACAGGGCTGAAAGTCACTAAAACACAGAAGAGTAGAGTAAATCACAAGTAACCAGAATACTCAATTAACCCAAATGCTCAATACCATCATACATTTTTATTTATTTATTTTAGTGCATTATATTCCCCTTACTGCTCCCTTTGAGAAAGGAATTAGCTTAGTTCATTTTTTAAAAAATAATTTTAAAGAAATGCTTTATCTTAAAAAGTAAAAAGAAAACAATTACATGAAAAACACAATTCACCAAACAAGACACAAAAAGAAAAGTTGAATAACCCTATACCTATTAAAGAAATTCATCTTATATTCAAACAAAATAATCCTACATAAAAACTCCAAACCCCTCCAAAAACCAATACCATTTGCAATAACCTGGTAGTTCACTGGTAAATTCCCTCAAACATTTAAGGTTATAATCACACAAATTAAAGACAAACTCTAAGAAAATGGAAAGGGAACACCTTTCAATTAATTTGAGTTTGATATAACCTGAATACCACAACCTGACAAAGATATCCTCAGAAAAAATGACAGAACAATATCCCTAATAATTATAAGACAAAGGCAAACTGTTCTCCAAAGTGTTGTACCATCTTCTATTCCCACAAACAGTGGGTAACGCGTCAGTTGCTCTGCACATTCACCAGTGGATGATGTGGCCAGTGTTCATTATCGCCCTTCTAGTGGGTGTGAGGGTGGTATCTGATTGTGGATTTAATTTATGCATTTCCCTTATAGTGAAGAAGAACTAAAGAGCCTCTTAATGAAAGTGAAAGAGAAGAGTGAAAAAGCTGGCTTAAAGCTCAACATTCAGAAAACTAACATCATGGCATCCTGTCCCATCACTTCATGGCAAACAGATGGGAAAACAATGGAAACAGTGGCTGACTTTACTTTTTGGGGCTCTAAAATCACTGCAGATGGTGACTGCAGCATGAAATTAAAAGACGCTTACTCCTTGGAAGAAAAGTTATGACCAACCTAGATAGCATATTCAAAAGCAGAGACATTACTTTGCCACCAAAGGTCCGTCTAGTCAAGGCTATAGCTTTTCCAGCAGTCATGTATGGAGTGAGAGTTGGACTATAAAGAGAGATGAGCACCAAAGAATTGATGCTTTTGAACTGTGGTGTTGGAGAAGACTCTTGAGAGTCCCTTGGACTGCAAGGAGATCCAACCAGTTCACCCTAAAGGAAATCAGTTCTGGGTGTTCATTGGAAGGACTGATGTTGAGCTGAAACTCCAATATTTTGGCCACCTGATGCAAAGAGCTGACTCATTTGAAAAGACCCTGCTGTTGGGAAAGACTGAAGGCAGGAGGAAAAGGGGACAACAGAGGATGAGATGGCTAGATGGTTATCACCGACTCAATGGACATGAATTTGGGTGAACTTCGGGAGTTGGTGATGGACAGGGAGGCCTGGACCCACTCCAGTGTTCTTGCTTGGAGAATCCCAGGGACGGGGGAGCCTCATGGGCTGCCGTCTATGGGGTCGCACAGAGTCGGACATGACTGAAGTGACTTAGCAGCAGCAGCAGGGAGGCCTGGTATGCTGCAATTTGCGGGGTGGCAAAGAGTAGGACACAACTGAGCAACTGAACTGACTATGACTAATGATGTTGAGCACCTTTTCATGCCCATATTAACCCTATGTATAGCTTCTTTTGCGAAGTATCTGTACAAATCTTTCGCCCGTTTTTATTAGACTGTTTTCTTATTCAGTTCAGTTCAGTCGTGTCCGACTCTTTGCAACCCCATGAATTGCAGCACGCCAGGCCTCCCTGTCCATCACCATCTCCCGGAGTTCACCCAAACTCATGCCCATGGAGTCGGTGATGCCATACAGCCATCTTATCCTCTGACATCCCCTTCTCCTCCTGCCCCCAACCCCTCCCAGCATCACTGTCTCTTATACACATCTCCAATCTAGGTTGGTCATAACTTTTCTTCCAAGGAGTAGGCGTCTTTTAATTTCATGGCTGCAATCACCATTGTTGAGATGTAATTGTTTTAATATAATCTGAAAAAAAGTTCCTGTCAGGAAAAAAAGAGGCAAAAATTCCCTAACAAAATATTAGCTAACATATAAAATAGGAAAGTATATCCTAACGAAAAATAGTTTATCCTAGTGCAAGGTCAAGCTGGCATTCAAAAATCAATTAGTACATTAAAAGAATAAATGAGAAACTTTCATCACTACTAGATGCAAAAGAAGTGCATATGAATGACTTGAATTTGATATATGTATTCAACATCCATTCATAAAAAGAATTACAGCAGACTGGAACAGAAGGGAACACCTTAACCTGATAAAGAGTACTTATAAGAAACCTATACTTAACATCATATTTGATGACAAAAGAGTGAATCAGAGAAGAGAAGCAAGATGAGTAACAACAAAGGGATCTCTGCTTTCACCACCTCTCTTCAACACTCTATTAGAGGTTCTAGATGTTTTAGCCAAAGTCATCAGGTAAAAGGAGTGGGAGAGGAGGAAAGAAGTGAAGGAGAGGGAAGAGGAAGAAGAGAAGAAAAAGGAAGAGGAAAAGGATGGGAACGTAGAAATAAAACTGTCTTTATTCACAGACATCACGAACATCTACATTTTTATATGTTAAAAATCTGAAAACACCTTCAAAAAAGTTATCAGAACTATTAAATGAGTTTAGCAATGTAGTATGAAAGAAGATCAATATGCAAAAAGTCATGTTTCTGTATATGCTTGGAAGAAACAATTTGATTTTAAAAAACAACACCATTTGCAATAACCTCAAAAATTATGAACTAATTAAAGAAAAATCCCAATAAAAGATCGGGAACACCATACACTGAAAATTAAAAAACATTGCTCAGAGAAATTAGAAGGGACCAAAATAAATGGAGATATGTCTCATTATTTGGTAGACTCAGTGTTGTTAAGATATCCATTCTTCCAAAACTGATCTACAGATTCAATGCAACTGAAACAAAAAATCCCAGGCAGTGTTTTGAGGGGATTAACTGACAAGCTCATTTTAAAACTCACAGATAAATGCAAAGTTCCTAAAACAGTCAAAACAATTCTGATAAACAAGAAATTTGATGGGCTAACACTACCACCTGAGTTCAACACATTTTAAAGCTACAGTGATCAAAATAGTGGGGTACTGACAGTCGGAGACAGATAAATGAAACAGAATATATAGAGTATTCTAAAATAAACCTCCACATACAAGAGTATTTGATTTAGGACAAAGTTGTAAAGGAAATGCAGTACAGAAATGATAGCTCTTTCAACCAACTGTGCTAGAACAACTGGATATCTATATACAATTTTAAAAATAGCAATTTGAATACATACCTCACATTGTATAGAAAAATTAATTCCAAATGGGTCACAAATCACAGACTTCAATATAACACTAAAACTAAAAACTTCTAAAAGAAAACACAGAAGAAAACCTTTGTGGCCTTAAGCAAAGATTTCTTAGATATGCCATAAACAGCACAATACATAATAGAACAAACTGATAAAATGGACTTCATCAAAATTTAAAACTTCTCTTCCAAAACACTTGAAAGATGAAAAAACAGGCCATAGAGGAAATACTTGCAAAGGATGTTTCTGACAGATAGATGTATCCAGAGAACATAAAGAACACTTAAAATTCAATTAAAAAATAATCTTTTAATGGGCAAAAGATTTAAATTGACATTTCTCTGAAGACACACAAAGAGCAAATAAGCACATGAAAACATATTTAACATCTTTGGTGATTCAGTTCAGTTCAGTTGCTCAGTTGTGTCCGACTCTTTGCAACCCCATGAATTGCAGCACGCCAGGCCTCCCTGTCCATCACCAACTCCCGGGGCTTACTCAAACTCATGTTCATCGAGTCGGTGATGCCATCCAACCATCTGACATCCCCTTCTCCTCCTGCCCCCAATCCCTCCCAGCATCAGAGTCTTTTCCAATGAGTCAACTCTTCGCATGAGGTGGCCAAAGTACTGGAGTTTCAGCTTTAGCATCACTCCTTCCAAAGAACACCCAGGACTGATCTCCTTTAGGAGGGACTGGTTGGATCTCCTTGCAGTCCAAGGGACTCTCAAGAGTCTTCTCCAAGACTACAGTTCAAAAGCATCGATTCTTTGGCGCTCAGCTTTCTTCACAGTCCAACTTTCACATTCATACATGATCACTGGAAAAACCATAGCCTTGACTAGATGGACCTTTGTTGGCAAAGTAATGTCTCTGCTTTTGAATATGCTATCTAGGTTGGTCATAACTTTCCTTTGGTCATTAGGTAAATGCAAATATCAATTAGATTATCAACACATACCTATTAGAATGACTAAAAAGACTACTCAGGATAGCAAACATGAAATTGAAAGAGAGGAACAAAGATGAAGGACTCACAATACCCAACTTAAGACATACTATAGAGCTACAGTAATCAAGAGAGTGTAGCGATGGCAAAAAAACAGAATCAATGGATCAGAAGAGAGCCGTGGAATAGATCAACGTGAATACAGTCAATCGATCTTTGACAAAAAAGCAAAGGCTACACAAGGCAGCAGACAGTCTGTCAACAAATGGTGCTGGAGCAACTGGACATCCACATGCAAAAAAATTAACCTAGACATAGACTTTACACCCGTGAAAGAAATTAACTTAAAAAGAATACAAACCTAAATGCAAAAGGCAAAACTATTAAAATTCTAGAAAATCTGGATGATCCTGTGTTTGGCAATGACTTTTTTGATTCAACGCCAAAGGCATGATTTATGAAAGAAATAACAGATAAGCTGGGCTTCATTAAAACTAATTTTATGCTTTGTAAAAGACATAATCAAGAGAATGATAAGACAAGCCAGAGACTGGGAGAAAATATGTGCAAAAAAGATACCAAATAAAGGACTATGAGCCAAAATATATAAAGAATTCTTTAAATGTAACAATAATAACACAAACTGATTAAAATGGGCCAAACACCTTATCAGATATTTTATCAAATAAGATATACAGATGACAAATAAGTATATAAAAAGATGCTCCACACTATGTCACTGGGGAAATGCAAATTAAAATGAGCTATCACTACACATCTATCAGAATAGCCAATATCTGAACACTGACAACCAAATGCTGGTGAGAATGTGGATCAACAGGAATCTCATTCACTGCTGGTGGGAATGCAAAATGTTACAGCCATTTTGGAAGACAGTTTAACAGTTTCTGACAAAATTAAACATATTTTTGCTCCATATAATCTAGCAATCATGTTCACTGGTAATTATCCAAAGAAACTGAAAACTTATGTCCACAGAAAACTTGCACGTGAATGCTCTTAAAAGTTTTTTTCATAGTTCCCCAAAAGGAAGCAACTAAAATGCCTTTCAATAGGTGAATGAATAAACCACAGTACATCCATATAATGGAATATAATTCAGAACTAATTATAATTCACAACTAAATTTGTAATTATAAATTATAAACATAAATTAAATTAAAATTATAAACTATATATATACTTATATATATTTAGTTTAAATTATAAGCTAAATTAAAATTAAAATTAGAATTAAACATAATTCAGAACAATAGAAACAGTGAGAGACTTTATTTTTGGGGACTCCAAAATCATTGTGAACGGTGACTGCAGCCATAAAATTAAAATGCTTGCTGCTTGGAAGAAAAACTATAACCAACCTGGAAAGCATGTTAAAAAACAGAGACATTACTTTGCTAACAAAGGTTCATCTAGTCAAATCTATGGTTCTTCCAGTAGTCATATATGGATTTGAGAGTTGGGGACTATAAACAAAGTTGAGCACTGAAGAATTGAGGCTTCTGAACTGTGGTATTGGAGAAGACTCTTCAGAGTCCCTTGGACTGCAAGGAGATCCAACCAGTCCATCCTAAAGAAGTGAGTATTCGTTGCAAGGACTGATTGCTGAACCTGAAGCTCCAATACTTTGGCCACCTGATGCAAAGAACTGACTCATTGGAAAAGACCCTGATGCTGGGAAAGACTGAAGGCAAGAGGAGAAGGGGATGACAGAGGATGAGATGGTTGGATGGCATCACCAACTTGATAGACATGGGTTTGAGTAAGCTCCATTAGTTGGTGATGGACAGGGAAGCCTGGCATGCTGCAGTCCAAGGGGTCGCAAAGAGTCAGACACAACTAAGCAACTGAACTGAACTGAACACCCATATAACAGAATATAATTCAGAACTAAAAACAACTGAACTATCAAGCCATGGCAAGACATGGAAAAATCTTAGATGCCTACTGCTAGGTGAAAAACGCCAATCTGAAATGGCTACAGACAGTATAATCCCAACTATTAAAATATGATATTCTGAAAAAGGCAAAACATTGGAGATAGGTTAAAAAATTAATGGTTGGTGGGGTTTGGAAACAGAAGAACAGGTGAAACAGATGAATTTCAGGGTAGTGAAAATACACTGTATGATACCATAATGATGGATACCTGTGATTACACATTTGTTCAATAGAATGCATAACACCGCGATTAAACCACAATGTAACTATACTGTAAAGAATCTGAGTGATTATGAGTCAAAGTACATCCATGAATTGTAACAAATGTACCTCTGTGGTGGGAGATGTTAATAATGAAGGAAGCTATGTGGGGGCAAAGAGAATATGGGAAATCATTGTATCTTCTCTTCCTTTTAGCTGTAAATATAAAACTCCTCTAAAAAATGAAGTCTATTTAAAAACAAACAGGTTGACCACACCAAGGGTTGGTGAGGATGTGGAAGAACTTAACTCTCACACACTGTTACTGGGAATATAAACTGCTATTATCACTTTGGAAAAGTTTGGTAGTTTCTTAAAAATGATCCAGTCATTCCAACCCTAGGTATTCATCCAAGGGGGAAAAAGAAAAAGAAACATGTATCCATACAAAGATTTGAATACAAAATTTCATAGAAGCTTTGTTTGTAATAGCCAGACACTATAAACACATGTGTCCATCAGCAAGCAAATGCCACTGTGATACAAAAGCAGACCTAGAAGACTAGAAAATAAGTAAACCAATCAATATTTGAATTTCATATAATTTTCATGTCATGAAATAGGATTTCTCTTCTTCAACCACCTAGAACCGCAAAAACCAGTGACAGCTTGTGAGCAGTACAAAAACAGGCCATCCCTTCCTCTCTTCTTTTATGATTAAATGAGCTAAAGTAAAGAGCCTGCCACATGAAATGAATATTAAATAATTTCTTTTATCTATGTTCCCTATACTCCCTCTTCCCCTTCCATCATTTTTTTTTTTTTACCATTACATAGCTTTTTTTTTTTTAATTGGGTATTCACATGGTGGTTGTGCATTTTTTGCTTTTCAGAGGTCTCATAAAGGTATTTTAGTCTCTAGTTACTGTTGCTGTTTTAATGCTTCATGGGGGAAATGAGGACTTGGAGCATTCTAGTCCGCCTTTTTGCTAGTGTGAGTTCCTAGACCACTTACTTAAATCACACACACACACACCCACCCACACACACCCCCACCCCAAAGTCACTCTTTGAGTAGTTTTAAATTCCCAGCAAAACTGAGGACAGAGAAAGTACATGAGGAAGTACAAAGTTCTCATATACTTTCTTTCCCCACAAAGCACAGCTTCCCCCACTATCACCCCCCACCAGAGTGGTAACTTTGTTACATGTCATTATCACCCAAGTATGGAGTTTCCATTCAGTCTCTTTTTTTTTATTAGAATACAGTTGATTTACAATGTTGTTAAGTTTCTGCTATATAGCAAAGTCAATCCGTTATACCTATGCATATATCCACTCCACCTGTCCTTATAAAATGGGTTAGTACATTTCTAAGGCATCAAAGTTAACAATCTAATCTGTAATAAAGAGAATATAAATAAATTGAAAGTAAATTTGTAAGAAAAAGTCTATAAACACAGCAAACACAATAACAGGTAGGGTGGTAGAAACTTAGTAATGTTTATTTCTTAAACACTACTAAGTTAATATTTTTTTAATCTGCATTATTTTTTAAACTAAGGCCTGCAGTTCCCAGGGGCATAGTGGAATATTTGATATTTTTGACAGAACCAAAGCAGTACTTGACACATGTTGAAAACCATGAAGTAATTTGGTTTCAACACTGGATCACACTACTTCTTTTAATAAAGTCATATCTTAGTGAAGCTGGATTTCTCAGTGGTTGTTGTGATGAAAAGCAAGTACAACCCCAAAACAATGAAGAAAAGGAAATGAAGATGGCAGTGTCTAATCTGATTCCGAAGTTTGAGAAGTTGTGTAGCACCCAAAAGGCACACATAACCCATTAGTAAGTAACCCTTGGTTAGTGAAGAAGGATGTTAAAATTCTTTTCTCATTTAATTTTTTCTCAAATGGCTACTAGGTCAGGCATAAATAGTTATTAAGTTGTCTGCATCTACTATTTGGAAAGAAACTGTTATGTATTTAGGGCACCATGAGAAAATTACTGAGATAATAAAAGCTTGTCTTAAACCTACAAGGTTTGGAAAGCTCATCTTTAGTCGTACCTGTCAACAAGTGTATGTGTGCATGCGTGCACTCATTTCCACTCAATCACAACAATCAACATAATACTTTCTTGTACTTACCTCAGTGCTTGAAGCAACTAAGGAAAATTCACGTGAGAGGTCAAGCTTAATGCCATCAAAATTTATTTCTGAAGGTCTTGCAAGTGGGTCAGCACTGAAAACATAAGATGGTCTAGACATCCCATCTTGATTTAAATTAGATTCCATTCTGCAAGAATAACAGTAATATCTTTAGAAAATCTCAATAATCAGCATATAAACCATTCATAATTTTAAAAGTCTATGAGTCCAGCCCACTACTTCTTGCCACATAACTAGATTTCCAAAAGATATTACTATTTCATCTATAACACAATGAGCCATGGAAAAGACAAAAGAATAGATTATTTACAGATTCTAAATCAACTAATATTGGACACTGCCTACCACTACTGTTCATGTGATCCAACCTATAGGGTAGATTCATCCAAAGAAATTTCAAGAGTGAAGATAATCCACAAAGTAAGATAGTATAAAACATTCAGTCTCTGTCTGAAATGCTCTCAGAAGTCAAATAATAAGGTGGAATAAATATAACCTTGTGCTTAGCTTTTTTAGTGTCTTCTGAAGAACATTAGACTTTGTAATGTTTTATAATTTAGGAGTTAAATTCAGTTATCTGGACAATTTCTTTCAACTAAACTCTTCCAAACAATGCAAGTAAAAAGTAAAGTACTGGGCATTCCCTGGTGGTTCAGCGGTTAGGACTCAGCATTTTCACTGCCAGGGCCAGGGTTCAATTCCTGGCTGGGGAAATGAGATTCTGCAAGCCATGCGGCATGACTTTAAAAAAAAAAAAAAAAAGTGATGTGAACGTATTTAAAACAGTACCTGATATATCACAGGTGAATATGGAATACTTTACAGGTAAACTACTACACCCAAAAAAGATGTACTTTTTCCTAGAACTAACACCCCCCCAAAAAAAAAAGATGTCCTTTCATTAGAGGGGGCTGGAATGCAAAAGTAGGAAGTCAAAAAATACCTGGAGTAGGGGCTGGTGCACTGGGATGAACCAGAGAGATGGTATGGGGAGGGAGGTGGGTGGGGGGTTCAGGATGGGGAACATGTGTACACCCATAGCAGATTCCTGTTGATGTATGGCAAAACCAATACAATATTGTAAAGTGAAAAAAAAAAAAAGAAATACCTGGAATAAACAGGCAGATTTGGCCTCGGAGTACAGAATGAAGCAGAAAGAAGTAGAGTTTTGCCAAGAGAACGCACTGGTCGTAGCAAACACCCTCTTCCAACAAGACAAGACTCTACACATGGACATCACCAGATGGTCAATACCGAAATCAGATTGATTATATTCTTTGTAGCCAAAGATGGAGAAGCTCTATACAGTCAGCACAAACAAGATCAGGAGCTGACTGGCTCAGATCATGAACTCCTTATTGCCAAATTCAGACTTAAATTGAAAAAAGTAGGGAAAACCACTAGACCATTCTGGTATGACCTAAATCAAATCCCTTATAATTATACAGTGGAAGTGACAAATAGATTCAAGGGATTAGATCTGACAGAGTGCCTAAAGAACTGTGGACAGAGGTTTGTGACACTGCACAGGAGACAGGGATCAAGATTAACCCCAAGAAAAAGAAATGCAAAAGGCCAAAACGGTTGTCTGAGAAGGCCTTACAATTACCTGAGTAAAGAGAAGCGAAAGGCAAAGGAGAAAAGGAAAGATATATCCATTTGAATGCAGAGTTCCAAAGAACAGCAAGGAGAGATAAGAAAGCATTCCTCAGTGATCAAAGCAAAGAAATAGAGGAACATAATAGAATGGAAAGACCAGAGATCTCTTCAAGAAAATTAGAGATACCATGCAAAGATGGGCACAATGAAGGACAGAAATGGCATGGTCCTAACAGAAGCAGAAGATATTAAGGGGTGGCAAGAATACACAGAAGAACTATACAAAAAAGATCTTCATGACCAAGATAATCACAATAGTATGATCACTCACCTAGAGGCAGACATCCTGGAATGTGAAGTCAAGTGGGCCTTGGAAGTATCACTATGAACAAAGCTAGTGGAGGCGATGGAATTCCAGTTGAGCTATTTCAAATCCTGAAAGATGATGCTGTGAAAGTGCTGCACTCACTATACCAGCAAATTTGGAAAACTCAGCAGTGGCCACAGGACTGGAAAAGGTCAGTTTTCATTCCAATCCAAAAGAAAAGCAATGCCAAAGAATGCTCAAACTACCGCACAATTGCACTCATCTCACATGCTAGTAAACCAAGGCTCAAAATTCTCCAAGCTAGGCTTCAACAGTACGTGAACTGAGAAATTCCAGATGTTCAGGCTGGATTTAGAAAAGGCAGAGGAACCAGAGATCAAATTGCTTTTGCTAGATCATCAAAAAAGCAAGAGCATTCCAGAAAAACATCTATTTCTGCTTTATTGACTATGCCAATGCCTTTGACTGTGTGATCACAACAAACTGTGGAAAATTCTTAAAAAGATGGGAATACCAGACCACCTGACCTGCCTCTTGAGAAATCTGTATGCAGGTCAGGAAGCAACAGTTAGAACTGGACATGGAACAGACTGGTTTCAAATCAGGAAAGGAGTACGTCAAGGCTGTATATTGGCACCTAGCTTATTTAACTTATATGCAGAGTACATCATGAGAAATGCTGGGCTAGAGGAAGCGCAAGCTGGAATCAAGATTGCCGAGAAATATCAATAACCTCAGATATGCAAATGACACCACCCTTATGGCAGAAAGCAAAAAAGAGCTAAAGAGCCTCTTGATGAAAGTGAAAGAGAGTGAAAAAGTTGGCTTAAAACTCAACATTCAAAAACTAAGATCATGGCATCTGGTCCCATCCCTTCATGGGAAATAGATGGGGAAGCAGTGTCAGACTTTATTTTTTGGGGCTCCAAAATCACTGAGATGGTGATTGCAGCCATGAAATTAAAAGACGCTTACTTCTCGGAAGAAAAGTTATAACCAACCTAGATGGCACATTCAAAAGCAGAGACATTACTTTGCCAACAAAGGTCCATCTAGTCAAGGCTATGGTTTTCCAGTAGTCATGTATGGATGTGACAGTTGGACTGTGAAGAAAGCTGAGCACCGAAGAATTGATGCTTTTGAACTGTGGTGTTGGAGAAGACTCTTGAGAGTCCCTTGGACTGCAAGGAGATCCAACCAGTCCATTCTAAAGGAGATCAGTCCTGGGATTTCTCTGGAAGGAATGATGCTAAAGCTGAAACTCCAGTACTTTGGCCACCTCATGCGAAGAGTTGACTCACTGGAAAAGACTCTGATGCTGGGAGGGATTGGGGGCTGGAGGAAAAGGGGAAGACAGAGGATGAGATAGTTGGATGGCATCACCGACTCGATGGATGTGAGTTTGGGTGAACTCCGGGAGTTGGTGATGGACAGGGAGGCTTGGCGTGCTGCGATTCATGGGGTCGCAAAGAGTCGGACACGACTGAGTGACTGAATTGAACTGAACTGATGCTGGGAAAGACTGAAGGCAGGAGGAGAAGCGGAGAAGGTGATGGCACCCCACTCCAGTACTCTTGCCTGGAAAATCCCATGGACGGAGTAGCCTGGTAGGCTGCAGTCCATGGGGTCGCTAAGAGTCGGACACGACTGAGCGACTTCACTTTCACTCTTCACTTTCATGCATTGGAGAAGGAAATGGCAACCCACTCCAGTGTTTTTGCCTGGAGAATCCCTGGGACGGGGGAGCCTGATGGGCTGTCGTCTATGGGGTCGCACAGAGTCGGACACGACTGAAGCGACTTAGCAGCAGCAGCAGCAGCAGCAGGAGGAGAAGGGGACAACAGAGGATGAGATAGTTGGATGGCATCATTGACTCAACAGACATGAGTCTGAGTAAACTCCAAGAATTGGTGATGGACCATGAGGCCTGGCGTGCTACCGTTCATGGGGTCACAAAGAGTCGGGCATGATGAAAGAACTGAACTGAACTGAAACTACTACAACTAAATTAAGCATCTCACTAAATTTAAAGACAAATGTAGAAGTAAGCTTCACTGATAATATTTACTGAGAATCCACTAGGTGCACAATATCAGGGAGAAATGGAGAGAGCACCATATTCTTTGAATATTATGATATACTCAGAACAATTACTGCCAATAGGGTTCCTGGCTGAAGAAGGTACTTGTAATGGGCATCCACAGGCATTAAGTAAACGAGCCAAAGATGGCCCCCGTATACTGGTTCTGCATTGTTTACTTCTTCACAGCAGGCTGGCAACATTAGTTCAAAAGACCAATGAGGTGTCAAACTCAAAATTTTTTACATCTGTTTGCTTTATACATAGCCAAAATAACCTTAGTTTAAGCCATTTAGAGCCCATCTGGTTTGCAGTACATTCCATGAAACTGCACTCAACCATCTGCTAGCCACAGACAAAATCCAAGACTATAAAGACCCCAAACCATTGCTGCCCTTTGAAGTTCTCAGACATGCAGACTCCCTACCGCGCTGCTGAGCAAGAACACTTATACTGAGCTCCCTCTGCTATCACTGCCACTTGTCCCCAATGCCTTACCCTCCCCTTCTAGGTGACAGTCCTTCACTCTAGTCTCCAAGAAGTCCCGTGTTTTGGGCAGGTTTCCAAGCTTGCAGTCCCGTTCAAGTGCTAACCTGGTTAAGATCCTTGTGTGTTACTGCCACCTTGTGGTGGTATCTTTTTCCTTGATCAGCATTGAAACCCCCAAACAATACAAGGCTGTTTCTCTTTTTTCCCTAAACTTCAAAGATTTAAAGAAACTATACATTTACCTTCAACAAACCCAGCAAACTACAAGATCAACCAATCATACAATTAAACACGTTTAATCTTTATTGCTTTTTGCTTTCATTGTATCATCACTGATGTAATCAAAATGAGAAAGTATTTAAATGTAGTTTGATAGAATATTTCAAATATTTAATTTATGGGTGAAAATTAGAAAGAAAACATATCTGATAGAATAAAAACCACTAATCTAGAACACAGTGGAAAAGTTTACAAAAACATGAACATAATGGCTTGACATTTCATAACTCAAATTTCATGGAAATGCTCAGGAAACTGGAAAGTAACCTTCATTCTTGGCCTTCAATTAACTTTTGGCTTAAAAAAATGTTGACACATCTTTTAGGAAATTACTAAGTTAAAAAGAATATTGTACCTCCTTTAAAAAAAATAAGGTTACAGTTGTTTGTGCTTGCTTCTATGTTCAGTTTTCAATGAATAAACTGCCCCTTAACAATCATAAACTTGAGAGATATATTGTCACTACCTGTACTTTTAGTTAACTTCTATGGATACGTGGCCTCCCTAACTAGACTACAAACGAGAGCAAGGACCTTGTCTTATACTACTCTGTACCCCTACAACAAATTCAGAGATTTAGGCAGTGATAAAGACTCCCTGTATAGTGGGTTAAATAATAATAAAATCCTCTATGTGCAAAAGAGAAAATTTTTTTGGTCCTATCTCTAGCCAACAGCAAAGTTCAAGACCTCACTGCAGAAGGCTGTTCCCACATCTGAGAAATGGTATCCTTTATCTTCTCTCCAATGAGATTTCATGGTTGAAGACTGATTGTTACTGAGGTTGCTGCATGTCATCCACAAAATACAGTCAAAAAAAGTCTTCACAATTAACCTATGAGTCTTTTACATTATTTTGCAACCTGAAGTCTCAAGTCTTGGACATTTAATAAAATGTACACAGTTATGGCTGTTTCGGGGTAATGCTATCTTGTTTTAAGAACGGATTCAAACCTGAATTTGATCAGCTTGGGGATTAAAAACAAGCTAACCCATAAGGCTCGAACTTCTGTCAATTAGCACTTCAGTAAGGAATATTAGCGACACTAAGCAGTAATCACTGAGCCCAAAAGTATAATGAGATGGGGGAAACCTTCCAAACTGGGGGTAGGGGGTGGGTGGGTGGAGATGACTGCAGTCATCGCACTCGCCACACACACCCCCTTTCGCTCCGCACTGCAAGAGCAAGAAGGGAGCGCCCTGGCACCGGCGGTAGCAGTCTGGAAATAACTGCACAGACATCGAACCCCCGACTGCCCTAAATACAGACCAAGCCACTTGCCGAGCAAAATGCTCACCTTGGGGATACAGGGCACCAGATCTGGCAAAGGAGGCCTGACCCTCAAAGCAGCAGTAAAAATAATTTAAATACTAAGGATTGGAAATACATAGTGCTTACTATACCAATGGTACTGTTTCTAACAGTTTTACACATTGTCCTTTTCGTCGTTAAGAGCCGGAAGAGGTAGGTTATATCATTAATCCCTTTTAACAGGTGAAACTGAGGCCCAGAGATACTGAAGTCGTTGCCTGGCCTCAGAGCTAATAAGCGGCGATTGTTGTTGTTCGGTCGCTCGGTTGTGTCCGACTCTTTGCAACCCCATGGACTGAAACGGCGGAGACCAGATTTAAACCCTAACGCTAGTAAAATGGTTCAGCCCTCCACAGAGCACCCGGAGCCCCAGGTATCGACAGTAACCTGAGGGGCGTCTCGAGCCCGGTCAGAAGGTACTCAAACCATCTGAGACCTTTCTTCACCTCACCTGGTATGTACGCAGTCCCCCAATTCCTTCCTCGGGCCTTCACCTGCAAACGTTATCCTGCCAGCCCGACCCGAGACCAGCACCGAGCTATTACCCTTTTCAAATTCAAACAATGGCGGCCAGGGTTCCGCATTGAACGCTGGGAGTGGGCGGGGCTTCCGGAAAGACGCGTCGGAGCGCGGCGGTCTCTCTCAGTGGACTTCTCTTCCGCTCCCGGGAGAAGCTTTCAAATTTGGGGGCGGGTCTCGGTATGCCGAGCGACCAATGGGAGGAAGCAGACTGGAGAGCGGCTAGTGGGCGGAGCTTCCCGCGGGTATCCGCGTGCCGAGTTGGGTAGGGCGCTGCTTCCTGGCTGCGGTCGGTACCACCCTCTCTTGGCAGCGTTGCGGATCTCGGATTCCAATCTGGAGACAATAAAGACGTAGCGGAGGACCCGAAGTGAGGCCGCTGCCACTATACTTAGCTCCGCGACTCCCCTAGGGACCAGGTGAGAAATGGCAGGCCTTTTCACTGCCGACCGGGACAGGCTCTGCTTCGAAAGAGTAAGTTAGAATGAGCGCTGCCCGCCGAGAAGGTCACTTCACTTCCTTCGCTTCATGATCCTACCTGTTGTCCATAGGCGCCCTCATGGACAAGGTACATTTTTCTCAGAAAAGGTTTTCAAAAGCAGTCTTCACTTTTTGTGGGTTTGTTTGCTTGTTTTTGCCAACTGAAAATATGAAGCAGCTACCTGCCTTCCATGCACAGCAAGCTCTTTGCAGTGCTCAAAATGTAAGTGCCAGTACATCGTCTCTGATTATCTTAAAGTGATCCTTTTCTTTTGGTGCATTGTTGTTACAGTCATATGACAAGTATTCACTACTTGGGCCATCTCTGCGTGTTGTGCTTCATTTTAAAGAAAAGTAACTGCTAACGTTAACTGAGCATTTACCTTGTGCCAGCCGTGGTCCTAAGCACTTTAAAACTGGTTATGGTACTGATCCTGAGAACAACCGTATGAGGTAGACACTGTTAATATGCACTTTTTATAGATTTTGCGGAAACTGAATTCAAGATTAAATAATTTGCTCAAAGGCATACAGCTATTAAGGGTGGAACTGGGAATTTAAACTCAGCTGGATGACTTCAAGACCTGCCCTCTCACATGTGATCTTATTTTCCACTGTTTTACTTGGTTAGTAGCATTTGTAACATAGTAACTGTTTTGTTGAGCTTATTTTTGTTGAGCTTATTGTCTTTCTTTTTCTTATTCCATATTTATGTTTCCCATAACCTACCCCGCTTCCCTTTCTAATTTCCCACTGTCTCATTCAGTTTGCTTTCTTTGCCCACAAAATTATATTTGTGGTGAGCCAGTTTGGAGTGAAAAAGGGATGCAAGGCCAGAAGTAAAAATGAACAGAGAAAGTAGATGTGAAAGGGAAGAAAGGAGAGATGATCAAATAAAACTAATTTACTGTTTGGGGTGGAACTTAAGTCTTTAGGGGCCTCTGTGTCAAACTCTTCATTACCCCTTCAGGTAAGTCTACCCAAAAATCAACCCTTCCAGTCTGCACCTCATAATGCCTGTTTTGCTTTTTACTAGTGTTACTAATTCCAACTCTTGGGCCCTCCAGGTGCTACATTTATTTGTTGTTCAATAAATATTTATTGAAAACCTGCTAAGTGCCAAATACTAGACTAGGCGGTATTGAGACTGGAGGAGAGCTACCAAAACAGACCCTAACCCTCAAGGAGCTTTGTTGTTGTTCAGTCTTGTCTGACTGTTTGCAACCCAGTGAACTACAGCATGCCAGGCTTCCCTATCCATTCCTGTCTCCAGGAGTTTGCTCAGACTCATGTCCACTGAGTTGGTGAGGCCATCCAACCATCGCATCCTCTGTTGCTCCCTTCTCTTGCCCTCAGTCTTTCCCAGCATTAGGGTCTTTTCCAATGAGTTGGCTCTTCACATCAGGTGGCCAAAGTATTGGAGCTTCAGTTTCAGCATCAGTTCTTCCAATGAAAATTCATGGTTGATTTCCTTTAGGATTGACTGGTTGGATCTCCTTGCTGCCCAAGGGACACTCAAGAGTCTTCTCCAGCATCACAATTCAAAAGGGTCAGTTCTTCGATGCTCGGCCTTCCTTATGGTCCAACTCTCACATCTGTCCATGACTGCTTGAAAAACCGTAGCTTTATACAGGCCTTTGTCAACAAAGTGATGTCCCTGCTTCTTAATGTGCTGTCTAGATTTGTCATAGCTTTTCTTCCAAGGAGCAAGTATCTTTTAATTTTGTGGCTGCAGTCACCATCTGCAGTGATTTTGGAGCCCAAGAAAATAAAAATGTGTCACTGTTATATTCCAATAATTGACAAAAAATTGCAAATGCAAATAAAAAGACAAATAATTGAGAAATTACAACTGTACTGAGTGTTTTGAAGAAAATGTTTAGAGCTGTAAGACAGTGTTACTGGAACCTGGAGCAAGTAGTGTTTGATCTGGATCTCCAAGGGTTATTAGGTGTTAATATAAAAAAAAAAAAAGAGGAGTAAGCACCCAGGTATAGGGGCAGGATAAAACAAGAACCAGTGGATTTTCTGCCTTATTTTATTCTAGCTCCCAGAAGCATTCCTCACAGTTTGTTTCATCCACACAGTTAAATGTTTAAGCCTTGAAACATTCTTCATTTGGCTTCTGGGCCAGCAAAAAGTCACCCTCTGCTTATTTACTGTTAATCTCTGCCTTAGCATATTCAATATGGGATCGTGATTTTTCATTGCAAACGTGAAGCTTCTCCTCCCTAATCTGTGCTTCAGTAAATGACACCACCACGCATCTTCCTCTACCATGAGAAAGAATCATCTCTGAGCTCTCCTTTTCCCTCACCACTCTCATCCAGTTCATAAACAAATGTATCTGTTGTACTTTTTTGTTAGAAGTGAAATACAGTGCTCCCCTCCCTTTTCATTGCCAGACCCCTACTACAGCCTCCAGCTGGTCGCCTGCTTCACATCCTGTTCTCCATTATTTATAGGGCAGCAAAACCAGCTTCAGGTGGGAATGATCATGTCAGCCTCTGGCTTAAATCACTTCAATGATGTTTTAGAATAAAATGATACTTATATTGTTCAGTGAAGAAAAAAGATGCAAAAGTATATAAAAACTGTACTATTATGTAAGCAAGAAGAAGAAATGAGAGTTTACATACATATATATTCCACACACATTTTTGGTATGTTTTTGAAAATAGAAATACAAAAACTATAAAGCATAAAATTAGTTGTAAATGGTTATCTATAGGGGATGGGAATGTGACTTCTGTAATTAAAAAAAAAAAATGGAGTTTTGCTTTTTCAAAAAATTAAACCTAAAAATAAAAGCAAACCCTAAAATTTAATGCAAAGAAAGATGAATTTATCTGTATATCAAATTGTCAACATTGCTATACAGAGATAAAAAGCTCGTTCAGTTAACTTGGGCACAGTATTCTATGTACAGGAGTTCGGAGTTGTGGGATATGATGAAGAGCAAAAAGAAATGCAAAAAAATTAATAACTTGGCTTAGTAGGCTTGATGTTGAAACGGGTATTGGTATAATTTTGAAACTATTAATGCATGTGTTATAGGAAAAAGCAAATCAGTAAATATATTCATGTTTGGTTCCAGGGTTCTTACTGTGGGAGAAGGGAAATAAATATGATATGATAGTAAGTAAAGAAGAATCCCATGATGTTAGATTTGAATTGGTAGTAGAATGACCTGGGTTGTTTGTTTGTTTGTTTTTATCTTTTTTTTATCTTAATTGGGTCCACTGAGAGGGCCTGGAGGCATAGAAGCCCTGGCACCCCAGTAACAATGAACACCCCAGGACCAAGCCACCCAAATGGTTTCTAAATACCGTTTATCTCTAAAAGAAACCAGTGCCTCTTGGAGAGAAGACTGCTTCCAGGTCTGGGGCAAGGAAATTATAAAGTGAGCCTAGAACATTGTCAGAAAAAGCAAAGAAGTCTTCAGAATGAATGAAGTCATTTAACAAAGGACACTGGATCTGGCCTAAAGGGTTTTACACTGACCATGTTTGGAACAATTTGTGCATCAAAAGAATAATGATGGTAATAGTTTAATAACACAGTTAATGTTTTAAGTCCTCTTTGTTGAAGGGTGGATAAGGGAGAAAAGGACTAAAAATGGAAAGCTCTTCTTTACACGAGAATGCCAGTTAATGCAAAAAGAATAGTAAAATATCCCCACTTTGCAACTCCCAATGTAAAAATTGACATCCCTGCTAAGTCACTTCAGTCATGTCCAACTCTTTGGGACTCTGTAGACTGTAGCCTGCCAGACTCCTCCATCCATGGGATTCTCCAGGCAGGAACCCTGGAGTGGGTTTTCATGCCCTCCTCCAGGGGATCTTCCTGACCCAGCAATTGAACCCGCGTCTCTTACGTCTCCTGCTTTGGCAGGCAGGTTCCGTAACCACTAGTGCCACCTGAGAAGCCCAAAAATCAACATAGATAAAGCTTATCAGTTCAGTTCAGTTCAGTTCAGTTGCTCAGTCGTGTCCGACTCTTTGCAACCCCATGAATCACAGCACGCCAGGCCTCCCTGTTCATCACCATCTCTCGGAGTTCACTCAGACTCATTTCCATCGAGTCAGTGATGCCATCCAGCCATCTCATCCTCTGTCATCCTCTTCTCCTCCTACCCCCAATCCCTCCCAGCATCAGAGTCTTTTCCAACGAGTCAACTCTTCACATGAAATGGCCAAAGTACTGGAGTTTCAGCTTTAGTATCATTCCTTCCAAAGAAATCCCAGGACTGATCTCCTTCAGTTAATACTACAACAATGGATTGTGTGTGTGTGGTCACTCAAGACAGACTCTTTGTGACCCCATGGACTGGGGCCCACCATGCTCCTCTCTCCATGGCACTTTCACTGGAGTGGATTGTTAGTTTCTACTCCAGGGGATCTTCCCAACCCAGGGATCAAACCTGCATCTCCTGCATTGGCAGGCAGATTCCTGCCAGTGTACCACCTGGGAAGCCTGCCAGAAATGTTTAACCTGAGTCTAATCATGAGGACCATTTTGCAGGTCAACAGACCTAGAAATGTCAGTGTTAGGGAAAGAGTTAAAAGTCAGGTGCTTGTTGTGAAATGAAATTCATGAATCTTCATTGGTTATGGATTTTTTAAAAAGTAACTGCAAAAATAAAAACATTTTGTGGACAATTTAAATATGGATTACATAGTAGATTATACTGAATCAGTATTAATTGGGGGGCATGTGATAATTTGTGACCATGTAGAAACATGTCTTTATTTTGGAAAGATGTTTGTTTCAGTATTTAGCAGCAAAGTATATCAGTCTCTGCAACTACTTACCTTCAGAAGATTTGCGGGGGGAAACAGAATGTTAGGGAGAACAAAAGAAGAGAGAACAAAGAAAATAGAACCAAAACAGTTATGTGACAAACAGTTCATAGTTTTTATAGCTTTGAGCTTTTCTAAAATGAAAAGGGAAAAAAAAAAACCTAATTTTTTTTTTTTGGCTACACTGCGCAGCATGTGGCATCATAGCTCCCTGACCAGGGATCGAACCCACACACCCCCTGCATTGGAGGGTAGAGTCTTAACCCACACCCCGTTTACTGGAAGACAGAATCTTAACCACTGGACCACCAGAAGTCCCCCAAATTCCTAATTCTTAGGATGACCTACTAGGCCCTACAGGATCAGGTATCAGCTAATCTTACTCCCCACTTTCTTGCCTCTGTACAGTGAGTTCTACTCTGGGTGCCTCAAACACACCAGCCTCTTCTAGCTCATGTGAACCTTTGCATAGATTCCCTCCACCTGAATTCTCTCTTCTCCACTTATCATGTGACTCACTTCTCTTCCTCCTTTAGATCTCTTTTATCATATTACCTGCTTAGAAAAGACTTTCTGTCCATCTTATCTCAAATGCTCCTCTTTTTTATTTGCAGGCTAGATTTCATTTTCCTACTTATTGCAATCAGCAATTATTATCTTTTTTATAGTAATTATTACATGTCTGGTTTTTGTTGCCATTGTTCTCCCACCTCCTAAAAGGTAAGTTCGATAAGAGCTGTGTTTCTCTTGGACACTGCTGTATCCTCAGTGACTCCTGATACGTGGTGATCAAACAAATACTTGCTGAACAATGAATGAAGGCTGAGGTGGGTGGAGAGGGATGGGCTAAGGCCAGATCCTACAAGGCTTAATCAGCTAAGTTATATTCTAAGAACAATGAGAAACCAAAGGACTGTTGCGAGTGTGCGTATCATACAATACCATTTGCCTTTGTGTTTTAATAAGGTTAATCTCCTGGAGCAGAGAATAGAGGAAGCTAAGGAGAATGCCGTTGAGCCAGCCAGGAGGCTATTGCAGCCATCCCAACAAGAGGTGATCATGTGGAGCTGGGAGATGGCAGAGCAGATGCAGAAAACTGAACTGATTTCAGAGGTATTTTTTCCTGCTTTTTCCATCTCACCACCAGCCACTAGTTTTCCCTGAGAAACACAGAGCCAAGTTGATTGGGAGATGCTTAAGATTTAGGCCCATTCCAAATAATTCCCATTAGTCCCTTTGAAGTGAACCTTAGCTTAAGATGAAAAAATTAAGTTACATCAAGCTGATTTCTTGCTCTAATCACAGCCTGTACAAGTAGTAATAATTAAGTTCCTCTGTGCTGGATACGATTCTAAGCACTTTAGACTCATTCAATCCTAGATACCAAGTGAAGTGTTCTGTTATCAGTATCGTGCCTTTAGTTGTTGTTCAGTTGCTAAGTCATGTCCGACTCTCTGCCTTTAGTAGAGAAGAAAACTGAGACATGGCAGTATTGAGAAATAGTAAAGATGTTTACTACACAGAGGTGTTAGGTTTTGTCAGGTAATGTCTGTAAAGTACTTTTAAAAGTGCCTGGCACATGTTAAATAATAATTTATTGTACAAATAGTAAACGATAGATTTGGAATCTGGGTGGATGGCTATAGAGTCTGCACAGTTAACCACTGCCTCCTACTGCTTCTTGAAGTTTGGACTGAACGCCCCTGAAACTCTGTTGATAAAGAAGACTGAGTGCCTAGCTCCTGCTGCAAAGCCATCTCCAAATGCAGGACTAATGTAGACAGTTTTTCAGTCCAAAAACTGAGTAGGTATTTTTGCAAAGGTTTGAATAACAGGTTCAACAAACATTTATCAGGTACCCATTATGCAGCAGGTGTCTCTGTCTTTAAGAAGGCTTCATCCTAAAGCAAGTCTTTCTCAATGTGAGGTTTCAAGCAAGAATATAATCCCTGTTCCCTACAGCACCCACTGTATGTAATGCAATCATTTCTCTCTGTGCCTCTAGAATGGTGTAACTTCTGTGGCCATCCTGAGAAAATAGTCACACGAATTTTTTTTTTTAATATCCTGTGGTTTATATGGGGAAATCCATGCACAATTTCAAAACAGTATGACAAATGTTATGATAGAAGTGTACAAAGAGTAATAGGAGCAGAATGAAAAAAATTCAGAGTGACAACTCTGATGATAGACAGATTTGAGTTTGAATATAAACTCAGTCACTTACAGGAAGTGACCTCGGGAAGGATATAAAAGTCTCCCTAAAGTTGTGAGGATTAAAATAGCATGTGTTAGTTATTTAGTAAAGCCTAACACATAATACATTTCATCATGCTGTTTGTTTTTATTCAATCTGCGTAAGTCACTGGTATGCAAGCTCATGAGTGTCTGTCTAGAACCTCTGTAACCCTGACACTTACAACAGTGCCTTGCATATAACAGCCATTGAATAAATATTTTTTGTATTTATAAATGACATCCACCAAGGAAGGTTTTGTAAAGTGGCATGTAAACTGAAATGAATGAATGGGGTTTGCCAGTGAATTGTAGAAGGAGGCCATTCCAGGCAATGAAAACATATGAGGCAATGAAAAAAAAGACATGAGCACACAAAAGTCATTACAAAAACTGTAAGTACCTAGTTCAATAAGACTTGGAGTATAGCTACTGTGGACAATGACAAGAGATGAAAAAAGCAGGCAGAACCTACATAGCAAGGGTCCTGTATGTATGACATGCTAAAAAGGAGTTAGAATTACTGTATTCTATAGTGCATAGGAGGATGTGCACAGCAGAGACATGCAGGGGAGAAATGGAGGAAGAGAAGCAACAGAAAGGTTTAGGTCTGTAATATCCCAGTCTTACAATGTGGGAGTCAAGAGATGAAGGAACAGGACATAGAAGTTCATTATTTATAGGTGTGAAGGTAACCAGTAGAGGCAGAAAAATAACCACAACTCTCTTGGCTAAGTGCTTATCTGTCATTGTGGGAGGTAAGTAGATAGTGCCTATAATTAATACATGAAAAAATAACATTAGGAGTGTGTTATTCAAGAATATGTCAACAGAACTAAAAGTAGATTGTAAGGGTGATTGCTTCTGAGAAGCAGGACAGGAGGGGGACTGGGGAAGCTTTTTGTTACAAACTCTTTTTAAATTGATAATAAGAATTTTCTAATGTGATGTGTCAAAGAAACGACACACTATTCACTTACTGTGTGTCAAGCTATAAGACCCCATCAACTCCCCACTCCTGAGCTTGCAGAGGTTGCATCAATGTCCATCTTTCTAAAACATGGTCGACTGATACTTGCCTGAGAGCTTCTGCACTCTCTCTTCCCTCTGTTCTCTCCAGATGTCTCTCCACGACTAGCTTGTCATTATTCAGTGTTACCCTCCCCAAAGAGGTGATCTTTGCCCACTCTCCCTGAGGTTGCTCCCTTCACCCCCCACCCCCGCCAGCCAGTCACCTTCTATCCAACTGACCTCATTTACTTTCTTCATAACGTTCTTACAATAACTGAAATTACTGTCTTTGTTTGCACCATGTCTTCCCCCACCATAGGGCAGACTCATGAGACAGAGACCTCATCCATCTTGTTCACCACTGTATCCCTAGTACCTAGGACGGTGCCTGGCACATAGTAGGTGCCCAATAACTCCTCATTAGATATTCAGTAAAACTTTTATTAATAGGATGTATAGAGGAATTCACACTGTGCACTTTCTTATATGCCATCTCATTTAGTCTTAAGACCCTAATATTTCTCCAGCATAAATACATACATGTAAGTGTACACACGTGCACACACAGATATACTCCACAGATGGGTTTCCCAGTCCAGACTCTTCCAAGTCCTAAAGCTGGGGTTTCTGTTTTCTATTTCATCTTCAGTGTCGTCTGGTGGGGAAGGATTTCACATGATTTTGAAAAGATAAACATCTTTTTAAATATGTATCTTTTCAAATATATCCTGTTGACAAGGTTGAAATTCACAGCAGTGCATTTGGGAGTCTAGCAAAGTCTTAGGACACAGGCAGACGTTCTTTGGGCTTCCCAGGTAGCTCAGTGGTAAAGAATCCACCTGCCAAGACCCAGATTCTATCCCCCAGTTAAGAAGATCTTATAGAGAAGGAAATGGCAACCCACTCCAGTATTCTTGCCTGAAAAATCCCATGGACTGAGGAGCCTGGTGGGCTGCAGTCCGTGGGATTGCAAAGATTCAGGCACGACTAAGCAGCAGCAGGTATCGTCCAGCTGGATGAGCGGAGAGGCCCAGCGCAGGTGCGGCAGTGAGCTGACAGCGATGCCAGTCGAGCCTGTGGTTCTCCTCATACGCGAAGAGGTGCGCTCACTCGAATGTGGGCATGAACTGCAGTCCCCAGCCTCCGTTCCACACAGCTCCCCATGGTTGGTCAGCAACTATCTCCTCACACGGGCTCCCTCCCCTACTCTGCTGTTTTCTGGAAGTCCGTCAGTTGAGTTATTAACTGTCTCTCTTTGAGTCCCTGATCTAAAAATCTAAGTTGTCCCCAAGTCGACATGGATAGATCTAACTACATGGAAGTATGGAACAAGAAAGGAGAACTCAGCACTAGCATTTCAAGACCTTTTCTCACTGCAAATATGAACAGACCATTCTATTACCAAAATGAAAGTACTTAAAACCAAAACAGTACTATTTATGCATTATATCTTGCATTGTTTTGAAAATAAATAGCACAAGGCGGTGCTAGTGGACCTCACATATTTTCTTTTCAGCAGCAATTATAGACTTTCTGGTGAACTTTTCTAAAGAGTTCTGTTTCTGATGAGCTATTTCAAGATTCTGGCTTCCTCAGAAGGAGGAAGAAGGATCATGCCAATGTCATCTTTTTATTTCAGAAAATATTACCTTTATTATATGCATTTCAGATTTTCATTACTAGGGAAATAATGATGTCATGAGTAGTTTGACTATTTTTGGTTGAGGGAAGCCAGTGAATTCCCTGTAATTAATTGGAACATAATGAGACCAATTTTAGTAACTCCCTCAAAACATACAATCTTTGCTCTATGCCAGCAGGGCCTTAGTGATGTTGGGAGGGAAAAAGGAAAATGAGAAAGAAGGGGGGAAAAAGAAACACCTGTTTGGGTAGTTGTTTTCAATCATCTAAAGGAATATTTCTGAGTCTTTCGTCACAGAGTTATAGAATATTAGAGACATAATGGGACATGCAAGTGATCTGGTTCGACTTTCTCATTTTATAGGGAAAAAAACCAAGGCTCTGAAAAGTTTGCCAGCATGCCCAAGCACTCATCATAGGCAGTGGCAGAGCCAGAAGATGAATACATAAATTATAAGAACCTAACCAATTTTTTAAAAATAGATACACAAGGAAAAGTATCAAGCTACAAATAATTAGTATGATCTCGTGTTAGCAACTCTGAGACTAGCACACGTTTTTTAAAAATACATGAACTCTTCCTTAGCAGTCAGAAAATGAGCATCGTGCTTTTTTTACTTCCTGAGCTCCTCTTCATTCCATTTCCCCCAGTTTTTCACCCTAGTGCAAGTTTTTTTTAACCCTAATACAGAGTGTTTATGCTCCAAAGACTTTCACTGATCACCTTACCTTGTGTTTCAAACAAAAACAGATACAGATTTTATTTTTTTTAGTTCTCTCTAAGTTAAAAAAAAATACTCTATAGTTAAGATTATTATTGTTATACAAGTAGTTAAAAATATAAATATATTAAATATTTTTTATAATTGCCAAGCACCTAAGTAGAAACTTGCAGGCATGTACATTTTATTAAAGTTAGTGGTGGAACTCTCCTGGTGGGTTAAGACTCTGTGTTTTGAATATAGAGTTCAAGGGTTCAATTCCTGGTCAGGGAACTAAGATCCTGAATGCCATGCAGTGTGGCAAAATAAAAAAAAAATTTTTTTAATTAATGGGGATTTATTTTGTCATTGGAGAAGGCAACGGCACGCCACTCCAGTACTCTTGCCTGGAAAATCCCATGGATGGAGGAGCCTGGTAGGCTGCAGTCCATGGGGTCACTAAGAGTTGGATACGACTGACCTACTTCCCTTTCACTTTTCACTTTCATGCATTGGAGAAGGAAATGGCAACCCACTCCAGTGTTCTTGCCTGGAGAATCCCAGGGACAGGGGAACCTGGTGGGCTTCCGTCTCTGGGGTCACACAGTGTCAGACACAACTGAAGCGACTTAGCAGCAGCAGCAGCATTTTATCATTAGTTCAGAAACTCATGGAAGAACATTATTTCTAAAAATAGGACAGAGTACCACTTCTATTCTCTTGCTGTTTTTCACAATAATAATATAATAATAGAAATTATGGCAGTGTCACCCAATTCTTTTAACTTCTTTCAAATTAGATGTCAAAAATAAGTGATTTATTATCCAAAATTACTTAAAAGTTTTATCAGCTAATAATTGAATTAGGTCCTCTTTTTAGTTTTAGTGAAA
>SJYT01083141.1:112891-123514 GCA_006410635.1 Cephalophus harveyi
ATATCTGAGGTTATTGATATTTCTCCCGGCAATCTTGATTCCAGCTTGTGTTTCTTCCAGTCCAGCGTTTCTCATGATGTGCTCTGTATATAAGTTAAATAAGCAGGGTGACAATATACAGCCTTGATGTACTCCTTTTCCTATTTGGAACCAGTCTGTTGTTCCATGTCCAGACCTAGTGCAGCCAAATGAATACATTTAAAAAAAAAAAAAGGTGTACACAATTTACCTTTGCAGTATTATGCAAACAGGAAAGCACCAGTAACAAGAGAAGTCTTTTTGGATTGGTTGCATTAGCACTTTGTGCCAGCAACATGAACTCATTGCAAGCAAGCTGGACTGGAAGACAATTGCAAAACTTTACTGTGCCTAGACAACTGTTCTGGACATCCCCCTCCCGAACTTCTTGTGAAAAATAATGTTTATGGCACTTACTTTCCCCCCAGTGTGACATCCATAATATAACCCTGTGACCAGGGAATTCTGTGCTCCTTGAAGAACAAGTATAAATGCTTCTTTCCTTTTTTTGAGTAGTATTCTTGCTTTGGTCAACAGGAGCCTGAAAATGCAAGATTTCCTTAAGAATTTAGTCTCGAGAATGCCCTTTGCGTTAGTCACTCAGTAATGTCCGACTCTTTGCGATCCCACAGACTGTAGCCTACCAGGCTCTTCTGTTGGTGGGATTCTCTGGGCAAGAATGCTGGAGCGGGTTGCCATTTTCTTCTCCAGGGAAATCTTCCCAACCCAGGGATCGAACTCAGATCTCCCGCGTTGCAGTCAATTCTTTACCCTCTGAGCCACCAACCTAACTGTTAATGCTTAGAATGATGTCAGTAAATCAACACTAACTAGTACTTGGTACAGACTTGGGCCACCATGACGTCTGAAAATTACCTGACCGATATAGATTTTGAAGTATTTAGAGACTCTGGTTAAAAGATGATAGCAAAGCTCATTACTTTTGCCGAAAACCTATCAGCTGAAAGTGTAGATATAGTTGAAAGAAGCAGACTTTGAAGAGATGCTGAACACATGATGATGTCCCCATGTGCTTTCTTTGAGTCATGGGGAAACTGCTGGAAGAGTGTTAAGTACAGATCAGTGCAAAGATAGTACTGACAGTGATGTCACAAGCACAGGTGAAAAACGTCTGCAAAGACCAGAGGCTGAAAATGTGTGGCCACCTAATTGCTAGCCTTGAACAGCATGTGTTTATCAGTGAGCAAGAGACGATGACTGTTGACTCATTTAAACAGAAACTGCTGGAGTTCCCCTGTGGTCCAGTGGCTAAGAATCCACCTGCTGGTGCAAGAGGCATGAATTTGATCCCCAGTCCAGGAAGATTCCACCTTCTTTGGGGCAACTAAGTTCATGCGGCCACAACTCCTGAAGCCCGCTTGCCTAGAACCCCTGCTCCACAACAGAAGCCACCACAATGAGAAGCCTGCACACCACATCTAGAGAAGAGCCCCTGCTCGCCACAGCTGGAGAAAGTTCTTGTGCAGCAACAGAGACTCAGCACAGCCAAAAATAAAACTCAGTGAATAAATAATTTTTTTAAAAAACAGAAACTGCTTAAACACAAGCCTGAGTTTAGGGAGACCAGTAACACTGAGGAAAGTCTTGAAAAAGGAAACACTCTCTGTGTTTGGAAACGCTTCATCATTTGAGGATTCTGTTTCTGGCTCTTCATCAGATGTTCAGCTCCAACCTGGTTTCACAGGCAGTGGTAACACCAGCATCATCTCTTCAAGAAGTGACATTTGTTGCATGTGTTACAGGTTTGTTTCCATCAGTATAAATTTTAAATATTGCTAAGACCTTTCCTAGAAATAAGCTTTATCATAAGCAAGGAAAGAAATAAACTTGGGACTTCCTTGGCAGTCTGGTGGTTTAGAGTCTCCCACTGCAGGGGGCACAGTTTCAATCCCTGGTTGGGGAACTAAGATCCCACATGCCCAAATTTGCTAATTTATTTACATAAATAAGGTATATTTTTTATGGTCTTTTTTTTTTCCACTTTGAATTTTCATAGATTTCTTTGCAGAATGGAGAAGGAAATGGCAACCCACTCCAGTAATCCTGCCTGGAGAATCCCAGGAACGGAGGAGCCTGATAGGTTACAGTCCATGGGGTCGCAAAGACTCGGACACGATTGAGCGACTACACACTACACTTCTTTGCAGAAATATTAATGCATTACACACCCATTTGTGGTGTTATAAAATCTGTAGTGTATGTACCATATTCCACGGAATTCCAATTTCTTTTTAGATTGAAACAAAAATCTAATTTCCAAACACATTCTTCCCCAGGCTTTTGGATAAGAGATTGTAGACCTGTAATACTTACCTTAGAGATATGTTGTAAAGACCCCATGAAATGCCTAGCACATAGTAAGTGCTCATTTAATGTAATTACTATTATTATTCCATTCCCCTGCTCTTAAGAGTAAAATGTTGGATAAGGTCTTTTTGGCATTGAAGTTAATAAGTTGACAACAAAGGTAATGATAAGCATTCTTCAAATTTTATGACCCTAATAGATGCTTTGGAAATGTACTGCTGATAATATGTACTAAGAGTTAGCTCCCTAATTTTCATCTAAAAAGCATTTCCTAAATCAGAGAATATAGAATGTTATGCTACAGTAGGCTACATTGCACGTTTATAAAACACATACACCTCTGGTTAGCCCTTATTTTATTCATCAAAGAAATACAATTATTAATACACGCTTATCTGTTAACCATTCTTTCAGCTCCCTCTTCCATAAGTACCACACAAACCATAATTTAATCTTCCTTGTGAGCAAGGATTTATCCTAACCCTCTGTATAACCTCGGCCGCTATCGTAAGATCTTGGACATGGCTGAATAAATAAAATTGGCATTGTGTTTTATAAATAAAGCTGTCGTTAGCCTGATGAGTGTGAATTGATTCTCTATAGCCTAGTCTCCTTTGTTTTCATTTTTCTGTAGTATTTGTGTATTTAAAATATAAGATTCATTGCTTTTCTCTCATAAAAGGCATACATAGCTATTGTAGAAAGCATGACTTACAACGAAAAAAATTAACTCACTCCTAGTTTAACAACCACTTCCCAGGTGGCTTAGCAGTAAAGAATCCGCCTGCCAGTGCAAGAGATGCAGGTTTGATCACTGGGTCAGAAATATCCCCTGAAAAAGGAACTGGTAACCTACTCTAGTATTCTTGCTGGGGAAATCCCATGGACAGAGGCGCCTAGAGGGCTCCAGTCTATGGGGTTGCAGAAGGGTTGAACATGACTTAGCGACATTAAAAGAACAATATTACAGCCAGTGATAATCACTCTTAACCTTTATTTACTTTGAAAGCTGTGCTGATCTATAAGCCCTGCTGTTGCGTCAGTCGTGTCCGACTCTGTGCGACCCCACTGACGGCAGCCCACCAGGCTCCCTCGTCCCTGGGATTCTCCAGGCAAGAACACTGGAGTGGGTTGCCATTTCCTTCTCCAATGCACGAAAGTGAAAAGTGAAAGTAAAGTCGTGTCCGACTCTTAGCGACCCCATGGACTGTAGCTTATGAGGCTCCTCCATCCATGGGATTTCCCAGGCAAGAGTACTGGAGTGGGGCGCCATTGCCTTCTCCGTCTATAAGCCCTACAGGGATACAAATGGCAGGCTTTCCATTCATCCCTCTTGTCTGCAGTGCCCTCAGCATGTATGGTAGCAGGCATATAACAGATTTAAAGAAAACACACCCTCATACCTTCAGGGATCAAACTGTGTTCACAGGTTCTTCTATCCAGATTATTTTTAGTTAACACTATCTTGTATTTTCCCATATCAATCCTACTTGACCTGACAAAATCTGCTTTTCTACACTTCCGATTATCCTCTTTACTTCAGGACCTCTACTCTCTAACCCTGGGGAAATGCTATGCTGCAGCCCCTCTGCCAGACCAGCCTTCCTTTCTCTGTTGTCCTCACCGCTTCCCCATCAGAACGGTCCCTCTCATTTCCCATTATCTCATGCCCTGCCTCTCTGCAAGCTGCTCTTATAAGGTATAATAACCCAGCTCACCTTCGTGTGGACTCACAGGTAACCTGACTGGAGATTGGTTCCCGTTCTCCACTCAGCACTGTTCTTGGATTGGGACGAGCTGATGTTGTGCAGGAAAGGCATGGCATGGAAGAGAGAGAGAGTCTCCACGGAGAGAAAAATAGCACCAACTCCGTTTTGGTAAGTAGGGATGTGAGGGGTGGGCCCTGTGTCCTCGGTGGTACCCACATCAGTCTCAAAATTAGTCACTGAAATAGGTGTGAGCCAATGGGAAGACACCTGGAGTTAACTGTGCTATTATGCAAATCTTAGCCCAGCTCATGATTAAAAGTGCACCCCACTGGTATGTAAGCCAGATGAACAACTAGCTCTAGATGACACTAGGGTTGGTATTGTGAGCCAGACCCTGGGAACTGGCCTTGTGTGATTTTGTTTTTGGACTTTATTCCCATGTGACGCCAGGGTTTTCTATAATTTTTATAAAATTATAATAATAGATGATGGTCTCCTTCTCCCAAGTAATATGCTTTACTTTAGCTGCTAATTTCTTCACTTAGGGATAATTTTTAAATTGTCATATATCCTTAGTTTTCTGAAATGTTACCAAGTGTCCGAATGTGATCTGGGTTTTGTTTTGTTTTTCTATTCATTTTAAGCAGCACTGATGGGCTCTTTTTATTGGAGGTGTCATGTCTTTCACTAACAATGAGCTATTTTATTCTGTTGGTTTTTTAATATTTCTTTCCCTTCGCTTCCTCCATTCTTTCCTTCTGGGACACCTCTGTTTTTCTTGAAATATTTGGTGATTATCAGTTGTTCATCTGTTTGCATTTTCGGTTGTCTCTCAGCCTTGTGTATACGTTTGAGTGCTTATCTGGTCGTTGTTTCTGCTTCCTGTGGTTATAGAGGAAGGACATACCACCAGATCAAGTGGATCTGGTCTTCTGAGCATGGGAACTCCCACTTCTTCTGGGGTACACACATCTCTTGGTTATTACTCTGCTTGTAATCCCCAAGAGGTCCCATTGGAATTACTTTGGCTGTTGGTTGCGTAGCACAGGTGGAAGGAAGAAAAGAGGAACTGCCTGATTGTCCCTGCCGCTGGAATGCTACCAGAATCACCCGAAATGTTGGTTTGGGACTGCCTCCTGACCGTGTATCTCCTTTCCCTAACTACTGGAAAATATTAAGTACTGGAGCAGTACTGAAGCCTGACACAATTTATAGGTGCCCTCTTCTTTAATGTTGGGCAATGGGTCCCTTTTCAATGTTATCTCAGTTCTTGCAGAATGTTTGATCCATTTAGAGAAATTCTTCTTGCAAGTCAACAGGATCTTCAAATATCTATATATCTAAAGACATATAGAATCTATATATTTATAGGTATCTGTAGGTATATACCCTTTAGATTAGTTTTAGGGTTTAGATCAGGGGAGGAAGGCTGGATGAGCATGTTTTTGTTTGGATTACCATCTTGATCCAGTATTTCTGTAGAAGTTTTCCAACATTTTTAAAAGACATACTACTTTTCAAACAAAGTCTCATGTAGCAGATCAATGTATTAAGCAGGTAAATGCAAAACTGATCTAGTTGAAACCAAGGAGTCAGCCCTGTATGTGAACTCATTGGTTTCCTTTTGACCCTTCACTGCAGCTCCTGAGACCCTCTAGGGAATCTTAGAACTCCACAAAACAGATGAAAAACCTCTGACAAGAATTATAGTCCAGGAATGTTTGATCCATAACAGGTTCTTAATAAATACTGCCTATCATTATGAATAAAAGATACAGTATGTGGCTAGAATGGAATACTACTCAACCGTAAAAAAGAATGAAGTTTTGCCATTTGCAACCATGCAGATGGGCCTGAATGGTATTAGGCTTAGTGAAATAAGTCAGACAGAGAAAGACAGGTATTTTATATTATTACTTATATGTGGAATCTGAAAAATGAGACTAGTGAATATAACAACAACAACAAAAAGACTCACAGCTATAGAGAACAGGGTCAGGGTACTAAGAGATAACTAAGAGATATAAAGTAGTATACATAAAAGGAGCTACTAGGGCATATTATACAGCACAGGGAATATAGCCAATATTTTATAAGTATAAATGGATTGTAATCTTTTAAAACTGTGAATTTTTAATTGTGAATTCAGGCACTGTATGAAGGTGAAGTCGCTCAGTCGTGTCCGACTCTTTGCGACCCCGTGGACTGTAACCTACTAGGCTTCTCCGTCCATGGGATTCTCCAGGCAAGAATACTGGAGTGGATTGCCATTTCCTTCTCCAGGGGATCTTCCCGACCCAGGGACCGAACCCGGGTCTCCCACATTGGAGGCAGACGCTTTTAACCTCTGAGCCACCAGGGAAGTCCCTCAGGCACTGTATACCTGAAGGAAATTATTGTAAACCAACGTATTTGCCTCCATGTGTGCTCACTGATGTCTGACTCTGTGGCCCTACGAACCGTAGCCTGCCAGCTCCTCTGTCCATGGGATTTCCCAGACCAGGATACTGGAGTGGGTTGCCATTTCTTTCTCCAGGCCATCTTCCTGCTCCAGGGATGAAACTTGAGTCTCCTGCCTCTCCTGCATTGGCAGTTACGACTGAGCAATCTGGAAAGCCAAGATCAACTTAAACCTCAATATTAAAAAGTCCCCAATTAATAGACCCCAAAAAAGCAATCATTATTATTACTTTTAAAATCACTGCTCCTCTGCCTTCCCTCGGAGAAGGCAATGGCATCCCACTCCAGTACTCTTGCCTGGAAACTCCCATGGACGGAGGAGCCTGGTAGGCTGCAGTCCATGGGGTCGCTGAGTTAGACATGACTGAGCGACTTCACTTTCACTTTTCACTTTCATGCATTGGAGAAGGAAATGGCAACCCACTCCAGTGTTCTTGCCTGGAGAATCCCAGGGATGGCGGAGCCCAATGGGCTGCCATCTGTGGGGTCGCACAGAGTCGGACACGACTGAAGCAACTTAGCAGCAGCAGCAGCAGCTGCCTTCCCTAACCCAGAGCCTTCCATAGGCCCTGATACCAGCTTCTGCCGTTCATTCTGGCAGTCCCATCTTGAAGAGAAGGGGAAAAAAAAGTTTTTTTAGAGAATCAACAGCAACCAACCACCTAGTGAGTATGGCCTACTGCCTTCCCCATCTTAACCTAAGTTAATTCTTACAGTGATGCTATGAGGCAAGTGTTTGATCTCCAGGATATGATGAAGAAATAGAGGTTCAAACAGCCAAAGCAGAAATATACACAAATTCAAATGAGTAAGAAATGTCCAGTTATTTTATTCTCTAAAATTTAGTTAAATCTGATTCCTAACATGGTTCCACTGGAATGGCAAGAAATGACATCTCAGCCATTTGAGGGCTTCCTTCATGGGACCTGACTCAGGATTCCAGTTCTTGACCAGTGTGCTAAAGCATGGAGGGGGCCTGCCCCTGTTCTTTCTTATCCAACTGCATGATTACGTGCTGGATGCCCATTTTCTGTACTAGGAAATGTCCTCTGAAATGAGACCTGCCCTGTCTTCTGTGTGACCTGCAATGTCAAGGATCTTTGAGGGGCTGGGGTAGGTCAAGGTACACCTCACCACTCACCTTTCCTCTCTGGGCACTAGCATCCCCCTCTGCTGCTGCTGCTGCTGCTGAGTCGCTTCAGTCGTGTCCGACTCTGTGCAGCCCCACAGATAGCAGCCCATTGGGCTCCGCCATCCCTGGGATTCTCCAGGCAAGAGCACTGGAGTGGGTTGCCATTTCCTTCTCCAATGCATGAAAGTGAAAAGTGAAAGTGAAGTCGCTCAGTCTCGTGTCTGACTCAGCAACCCCATGGACTGCAGCCTATGAGGCTCCTCCGTCCATGGGAGTTTCCAGGCAAGAGTACTGGAGTGGGATGCCATTGCCTTCTCCGAGCATCCTCCTCTAGCTACTCAAATCTCTGGGCTCCTCTCCTTCCCAGGCCTCCCCTTTTTTAATGACAGGTATGTTTGTCTCTTCCTTCTTGCTTCCCTCAAAGAGTCTCCCTTTCTCCTCTCTTTCTAAGAATGCAGAGAAGAAGCTGGCTGAGTTTGAACTTTAACAAAGCTAAACGTGGTTCATGGCAATGTCTTTCCTTGTGCAAAAAAACCCCAAGGCAGGAAAATACCACGAGTCTTCTGCTGAGAAAGGGGATGATGAGCACAGGGTCTGGAGAAGGTAAAAAAAACTGATTCTCAATAAGTTTTCCTGCCACAAAAAGTACGTTACCGATTAACCCAAAGCCCCACAGTAGTAAGATGCAGACCAACAGCAGCTGACTAGAACATGCCTGGATGGACCAAGTTCCAGTCTCTGCAGGGCAGGTGCTCGGGACAGGGGAGAGCAGCAGCTGCAAATGCCAGCTCAGAGCGGCCCTGTGACCACACTGATGGAGATCATGGCTGGACCACATCCAGGGACTTGAGTCTTAGCAGAGTCTGCTGTCGGAACCCAGAGCCATCTCACTACAGGGACATTCCGTCATCTTACACGAGACAAACACAGTGTGTCCCCAGGAGAGAATCTAAATTATTCTGACCTTGGAATTTCCACATGGGGATGCTTATATAAAGCTGTACTTAGAAGAAACAGAATGGCAACACTATTAAAGAGCACTTACATGGAAGAAACTCAGCCTCCTTAAATTTTAGTATGTAAGTTACATAAGGGAGAATTAAAACAAAATGACCTTTTTACACATAAATGTGCTGCTTTCAGACTTTCAAATTATATCCCTGTGAACAGTTTTCTATTTTTGTATGGAAGACTTTTAATCCTTTTTCGGACAGCCAAGAATTGCATTTTGTTCTGAATTAATTTACTTTCAATGCTAATAGGAATAGTTTGTTGTTACTCAGAGATAAAACTTTAAATGGTCAAGAAGTTAAATCACAGAGAAAGCTGAGCCACCTAGTTTTGGACCTTTCGTTATTTTTATGTTTACAGTAGTAGTTTTATGTTGACCTCAACTGTCAAAAACACATTAAAAATAAAAAAGCGGGGGTGTGGGTGGTAGTGTGATTTCTCTGAACAGCCAGAATAGTGATCATAATGTTTATGTTTTTATAACTGAGTCCCACAGAGACACAATTTTTATATTTACCCCAGTTCACTTTTTCCTTATTAAACATCCTACACACGTCATAAATTAGGAGGGGGGAAAAAAAAAAAAACAAGAAAATTGAAAGTTCAAAGAAAAACTGTCCTGAAACTCTACCACCCGAACACTACCACTGTTAACATTTCTATCAGTTTCTTTTGGGGTATTTTCTTACACATCTATTTCAAATTCCCAATATTTTTCCTGTTACTTCTTTCTTTTATAGTCAGCATTGACTTCTCTTTTGTCTTTTTTACTTATTATTGTAAAATAAGAATTTCCCCCATTTAAAAATTATACTCTTAATAAGGCTTTTTAATGGCTAATGTATGTGACTACATTACAGTTCACTTAACTAGAGAGATTGTCTTCCAGAAAACCCATTCCTCTGGGTTCCATACCTTTCCTCTCAAATGTGGCTAAGAGTTTCTGGATGCCACAGAATAAATATCTGCATATACATTACCATATGTAAAATAGATAGCCAGTGGGAGTTCCGTGTATGATGCAGGGAACCCAAAGCTAGTGTTCTATAACAACCTAAGGGATGGGAGGGAGGTTCAAGAGGGAGAGGACGTATGTATACGTGGAGAGTGAAAAAGTTGGCTTAAAGCTTAACATTCAGAAAACGAAGATCATGGCATCTGGTCCCATCACTTCATGGGAAATAGATGGGGAAATAGTGGAAACAGTGTCAGACTTTATTTTTGGGGGGCTCCAAAAACACTGTAGATGGTGATTGCAGCCATGAAATTAAAAGACACTTACTCCTTGGAAGAAAAGTTACGACCAACCTAGATAGCATATTCAAAAGCAGAGACGTTTACTTTGCCAACTAAGGTCCATCTAGTCAAGGCTATGGTTTTTCCTGTGGTCATGAATGGATGTGAGAGTTAGACTGTGAAGAAGGCTGAGCACCGAAGAATTGATGCTTTTGAACTGTGGTGTTGGAGAAGACTCTTGAGAGTCCCTTGGACTGCAAGGAGATCCAACCAGTCCATTCTAAAGGAGATCAACCCTGGGATTTCTTTGGAAGGAATGATGCTCAAGCTGAAACTCCAGTACTTTGGCCACCTCATGCGAAGAGTTGACTCATTGGAAAAGACTCTGATGCTGGGAGGGATTGGAGGCAGGAGGAAAAGGGCATGACCAAGGATGAGATGGCTGGATGGCATCACTGACTCGATGGACGTGAGTCTGAGTGAACTCCGGGAGTTGATGATGGACAGGGAGGCCTGGCATGCTGCGGTTCACGGGGTCGCAAAGAGTCGGACACGACTGAGTTACTGAACTGAACTGAAGGTGAAGGTGAAGTTGCTCAGTCGTGTCCGACCCTTTGCGACCCCGTGGACTGTAACCTACCAGGCTTCTCCGTCCATGGGATTCTCCAGGCAAGAATACTGGAGTGGATTGCCATTTCCTTCTCCAGGGGATCTTCCTGACCCAGGGAT
>SJYT01083141.1:129213-144588 GCA_006410635.1 Cephalophus harveyi
GACTGAACTGAACTGAACTGAACTGAACCTGGGAGACGGTTTCTCAGGAAGCTCTAAGGAACTGCTCGGAAGAGGTAAGGGGGGAGGTCTGTATATATGTGATTTGGGAGGTAGGGGTGATATGTGCACACAAGCACATATTTTGGCAGAAGTTTACTGCTGGTCACAAGAATGTTGGTGCTCGTCAAGAGGAGCAGATTTCTCCATTAATTATTTTACTGCTTTTCTAGTTGTGAGCAAATGCAAGAAATTCTGCTCATAAAATCTTCTGAAAATATCTAACTATCTGAAGGCCTATTCTGCGAGTTTTTCCCCAGAGCACAGAGTGCCTCATTCCTGATTGCCTCCCTGAACTCTTCATGGGCTGTAGGTCACCAACTGTGGTGACCTAATCTTTGCAGAGGCAGATGGCAAGTGACAAATTTCAGTTGGCAGTGTAAGAAAAAATGTTTTCTCTTTATTAAATATTTGATCTCTATCTGAAACAAAAATTGATAGAGCTATTTCTTATACCTGGCCCACTTAAGGCATTTCAGTTAATTACCAGGAAGCAGAGAATTGAAAGAACTCTCAGACATGTGCTTTCTAAATTTGTTTTCAGATTAACACCCCTTCTGGCTCATTCACAGTCCCCCCATGTATATTACTTTCATGAGCCTTCTCAACAACTGTTAAAGTTGGTATTGTATTATCTTTCTCACTGGGATAGGATAGGTGAGATGAATGTTTGGAAATCTTGTGTAATTATTATGTTGGTTAGCATTTTGACTTCCATTTTGTTGATTTTGCAAAGTTGTTTTCTCTGATTATTCTTTTTAGAAATCAGGAATGGAAGAGACTTTTCTGGTAGTTCAGTGGAGAAGACTTCTCACTCCCAATGCAGGAGGGCGAGGTTCGATCCCTGGTCAGGGAGCTAAATCCCACATGCTGCTACTAGGAGACTCAGCACAGCCAAATAAATAAATAGTAAATTTTTTTTTAAAGCAAAAGGAATCTGTAGAGAAGGTCGACCAACAGACCTTTGTCTCACCTAAATTGGTAACCTCACATCTTTGCATCTTCACTACCCTCTTCCTTAGCATTATAAGTTATGTGCCAGTCATGGTGCCAAGGGCATTAATTAATTTATTCATCATAATAACACTCTGAAATCTGTTGAAGGATAAATTTTTTAAGTTGAGTCATGACTCACAAATATAAACATGTCTCTGGTTTTATTAATTTAATTAATGATGTAATAACTAAGATGTTGCAGCCAGTCCAATGAGAATCCTAAGAGCAAATACATTAAGCCATCAGGAATGCTTAAATGCACTTACTTTATTGGTGTAAAACTGATCTTACATGGGACAATAATAGGTGGCATACCCCTGGACACAATTTGCATTTCTATGTATAAGAACATTTGCATTACTCTGTTTTCTGCAAATTGTAGAGTTGTAAAATAACTCAAAGCCAATGAAATGCAGAGAGTAAACTTTTACTAGATTAACAGATAGGACACCCACTAATTTTTTCTTATTTCAAAGTATTTCACAATTTCCCCCCCTGCCCCGAGAAGTACTTCTGTTGTCATTCCTTTCTTCCAATTAAGGAAATTGTAGTCAAAAGAGGTTAAGTAAACTTTCCAAGGTCTCATAACTGGTAAATAGTGGAATCGTGTTTAAGCTTCGGTCTTACTGAATCTGGCAAAAGTAATGCAGTTAATTAAATCATTTTCCCTCTTGGATTTATCATGCTTGAAAAGTTCAATTCAAAGCAAGCAAGAATCACAAAAAGGGAGCCCACTGTTTCTTGCTTTACCTATAGATGTTATAAATTGGTAACCTGAATTCAGTAGAAGGAATTTTTTTTTAATAGACAGTGTTTAAAATTTTTAAAAATGGGGCTTCCCTGGTAGCTCAGTGGTGAAGAATCCACCTGCCATGCAGGAGACATGGGTTCGATTCCTGATCCAGAAAGATCCCACATGCTGGGGAGCAACTAAGCCCAAGCGCCACAACTAGTGAATCTGTGCTCTAGAGGCCGGAAGCCACAACAAAGAAGCCACCACATCACAACTAGAGAAAGGTCCAGGTAGGAACAAAGACCCAGCACAGCCAAATAAATACAAGTATTTTTAAAATATAAAATATGACTTATGACCATTATTAGATATCCATCGCTGAGCAGAAAAATGCCAAAAAATTAGTGGCTTAAAACAACAATAAGGAAAAAAGAAATAAGAATCTATTAACTCAAAGTCTTTGCTGGGTGGTTCTAGCTCACAGTCTCCCGTGAGGTTGCAGATGTAATACTGGCTGCAGCTATATCATCTGAAGGCTCGATTGGAGACGGATGATTGATCAAGGTGGTACACTCACATGGTGGGCAAAATGGTCCGACTCTTGATGGGAGATTTCAGTAAACCTATGTAGGCTTCTTCACAGACTGCCTGAGTGTCCTCATTACATCGTGGCTGACCTCACCCAGGGTGCGTAATTCCAGAGAAAGCAAGATAGTCTTTCATATGTCTTATGACCTGTCTTGGAAGTAGGTCACATATCATCAATCACTTCATATTTTGTTGGGTCATTCAGATCAGCTGTGACACAGTGATACACTTGGTATAAGTAGCTACACAAGGACATAAATATTATGGTCAGAAGATCACTGGAGACCATCTCAGGGAATGTCTAATACATAAACATTCAAACATCACAGTTCAGTTCAGTCGCTCAGTCATGTCTGACTCTTTACAACCACATGGACTGCAGAATGCCAGGCCTCCCTGTCCATCACCAACTCCCAGAGTTTACTCACACTCATGTCCATTGAGTCATCCAACCATCTCATTCTCTGTCGTCCCCTTCTCCTCCTGCCTTCAGTCATTCACAGCATCAGGGTCTTTTCAAATGAGTTAATTCTTCACATCAGGTGGCCAAAGTATTGGAGTTTCAGCTTCAACATCAATGCTTCCAATGAATATTCAGGACTGATTTCCTTTAAGATGGACTGGTTGGATCTCCTTGCAGTCCCAGGTACTCTCAAGAGTCTTCTCCAACACCACAGTTCAAAAACATCAGTTCTTCACCATTCAGCCTTCTTTATAGTCCAACTCTCACATCCATACATGACTACTGGAAAAACCATAGCCTTGACTATGTACTTTATTAGCAAAATAATGCCTCTGCTTTCTAATAATGTTGTGTAGGTTGGTCATAGCTTTTCTTCCAAGGAGTAAGTGTCTTTTAATTTCATGGCTGCAGTCACCATCTGTAGTGATTTTGGAGCCCCCCCAAAATAAAGGCTGCCACTGTTTTCACTGTTTCCCCATCTATATGCCATGAAATGATGGAACCAGATGCCATGATCTTAGTTTTCTGAATGTTGAGCTTTAAGCCAACTTTTTCACTCTCCTCTTTCACTTTCATCAAGAGGCTTTTTATTTTTTAGCTCCTCTTCACTTTCTGCCATAAGTGTGGTGTCATCTGCATATCTGAGGTTATTGATATTTCTCCCAGCAATCTTGATTCCAGCTTGTGCTTCATCCAGCCCAACGTCTCTCATGATGTACTCTGCATATAAGTTAAATAAGCAGGGTGACAATATACAGCCTTGACGTACTCCTTTCCGTATTTGGAACCAGTCTGTTGTTCCATGTCCAAATCTAACTGTTCCTTCCTGACCTGCACACAGACTTCTCAAGAGGCAGGTCTTGAGAAAGACCTGGCTTTTGTGGTGATCTATGCAGTCAAAGGCTTTGGCATAGTCAATAAAGCAGAAATAGATTTTTTTTCTGGAACTCTCTTGCTTTTTTGATAATCCAACAGATGATGGCAATTTGATCTCTGGTTCCTCTGCCTTTTCTAAATCCAGCTTGAACATCTAAAAGTTCACAGTTCATTTACTGTTAAAGCCTGGCTTGGAGAATTTTAAGCATTACTTTACTAGTGTGTGAGATGAGTGCAATTGTGTGGTAGTTTGAGCATTCTTTGGCATTGTCTTCTCTTTGGGATTGGAATGAAAACTGACCCTTTCCAGTCCTGTGGCCAGTGCTGTTTTTTTCCAAATTTGCTGGCATATTGATTGCAGAACTTTCACAGCACCATCTTTTAGGATTTGAAATAGCTCAGCTAGAGTTCCATCACCTTCACTAGCTTTGTTCATAGTGATGCTTCCTATGGCCCACTTGACTTCATATTCCAGGATGTCTGGCTCTAGGTAAGTGATCATACCATCATGATTATCTGGGTCGTGAAGATCTTTTTTGTATAGTTTTTCTATGTATTGTTGCCACCTCTTCTTAATATCTTCTGCTTCTGTTAGGTCCATACCATTTCTGTCCTTTATTGTGCCCATCTTTGCATGAAATGTTCCCTTGGTATCTCTAATTTTCTTGACGAGATCTCTAGTCTTTCCCATTCTATTGTTTTCCTCTATTTGTTTGCACTGATTGCTCAGGAAGGCTTTCTTATCTCTCCTTGCTGTTCTTTGGAACTCTGCATTCAAATGGGTATATCTTTCCTTTTCTCCTTTGCTTTTCACTTCTGTTCTTTTCACAGCTATTTGTAAGGCCTCCTCAGACAGCCATTTTGCTTTTCTGCATTTCTTTCTCTTGAGAATGGTCTTGATCCCTGTCTTCTGTACAGTGTCACAAGCCTCCGTCCATAGTTCATCAGGCACTCTGTCTATCAGATCTAGTCCCTTAAATCTATTTCCCACTTCCAGTGTATAATCGTAAGGGATTTTATTTAGGTCATACCTGAATGGTCTAGTGGTTTTCCCTACTTTCTTCAAGTTAAATCTGAATTTGGCAATAAGGCTTTCATGATCTGAGCCACAGTCAGCTCCACCAAATTTGCTGGCATATTGATTGCAGAACTTTCACAGCACCATCTTTTAGGATTTGAAATAGCTCAGCTAGAGTTCCATCACCTTCACTAGCTTTGTTCATAGTGATGCTTCCTATGGCCCACTTGACTTCATATTCCAGGATGTCTGGCTCTAGGTAAGTGATCATACCATCATGATTATCTGGGTCGTGAAGATCTTTTTTGTATAGTTTTTCTATGTATTGTTGCCACCTCTTCTTAATATCTTCTGCTTCTGTTAGGTCCATACCATTTCTGTCCTTTATTGTGCCCATCTTTGCATGAAATGTTCCCTTGGTATCTCTAATTTTCTTGACGAGATCTCTAGTCTTTCCCATTCTATTGTTTTCCTCTATTTGTTTGCACTGATTGCTCAGGAAGGCTTTCTTATCTCTCCTTGCTGTTCTTTGGAACTCTGCATTCAAATGGGTATATCTTTCCTTTTCTCCTTTGCTTTTCACTTCTGTTCTTTTCACAGCTATTTGTAAGGCCTCCTCAGACAGCCATTTTGCTTTTCTGCATTTCTTTCTCTTGAGAATGGTCTTGATCCCTGTCTTCTGTACAGTGTCACAAGCCTCCGTCCATAGTTCATCAGGCACTCTGTCTATCAGATCTAGTCCCTTAAATCTATTTCCCACTTCCAGTGTATAATCGTAAGGGATTTTATTTAGGTCATACCTGAATGGTCTAGTGGTTTTCCCTACTTTCTTCAAGTTAAATCTGAATTTGGCAATAAGGATTTCATGATCTGAGCCACAGTCAGCTCCCAGTCTTAATTTTGCTGACTGTATAGAGCTTCTCCATCTTTGGCTGCAAAGAATATAATCAATCTGATTTCAGTATTGACCATCTGGTGATGTCCATATGTAGATTCTTCTCTTGTGTTGTTGGAAGACAACATCACAAGACTTCACATAAAAATCTGGATTTCTGGCTACTTTAGAAAACTCAGATCTGGCAACCCTGCATTCCCACCTGACAATAAGCAGTTTTAGTTGAGTGGCTGCTGCTCACTAAAGTGAGCCACTCTAAAGTGGCTCCCTTTAGAAAGAATATGCACTTTCTGAATTCATCCTGGTTCCTATTCAACTCACTTACATAACCTCCTGAGCTTTTGTGCCATATTGGTGATTTCTGACAAATGAAATGTATGCAGAGTGAGACACCACCACTCACAGACCCAACTCCTAAAACAACCCATGTGATCATCTGTGCTCTCTGTTCTCTCCCAGCTGCTGGCTGGATATCTATGCTCAGAGCACCCTTGGGAGTCATGCATTGAAGATGATAGAGCCTCTATGAGCCTCCTCTCTGACTGCACAGCTCAGAGTTCCCTCTGCACACTCGCCCTCACCCCCACATTGGACTGTGGAGTGAAACATGAACTTGACTGTGTTTGTTGTCGTAAGGTACTGAGACTTGGAGGTTCTTTTTATGCAACTAGCATTAATACCATAACAAACAGCACAAATGGGACCTTGATTGGGGGTTGCTGTTGTTCAGTCACTAAGTCATGTCCGACTCTTTGTGACCCCATGGACTGCAGCACCTCAGGCTTCCCTGTCCTTCACTATCTCTCAAAGTTTGCTCAGACTCATGTCCATTGAGTCTGTGATGCTAACTAACCATCTCATTTTCTGCCACCCTCTACTCCTTTTGCCTTCAATCTTTCCCAGCATCAGGGTCTTTTCCAATGAATTGGCTCTTTGCATCAGGTCGCCAGAGTGTTGAAGCTTCAGCATCAGACTTTCCAATGAAGATTCAGGGTTGATTTTCTTTAGGATTGACTGGTTTGATCTCCTTGCAGTCCCAGGGCCTCTCAAGAGTCTTCTCCAGTATTACCATTTAAAGGCGGGAACACCTAAAATAAAAAATCCAGAAAACCTAAAATAAGTGACACTGGCTTAGCATGCCAGTTGTGGGAAGAGAGGAAACTGATCCTGGAGGCAGAAAAGGTGGCAGTGCATACGGTGCATGGCAAAAACTTGGCCAGAATTCTCCGTTGAGAGGCCAGCCATATGCTTCCTGACTGTCAGCTCCAAGAGAAGCAGTTGGAAGGAATCAAACTGTTAGTGCGTTTTGGCCACAAGTGGCTGGCACATTTGGGCAGTTTGCAGGAAGAAGTGAAAGAAAATAGAAAGACTACGTAAATTGATAGTCTTGAAGTAGACTATCTCTAGACCTCAAATGGTAGGAAATGAAAGTGAGAAAATTGTGAGCGACAAAGAAGTGCTAGGTCACCGCCACCTCTCGCACAGATCACCTCCCAGGTGTGGCTTTCCATTTCGATCCTGATATCGTCCAGATGGCTGCCATTAAGATGAGGGAGGCATGAGGATAAGGGGAAAAAGATATAAAGGATGTTGAGAACACTGCCTGGGACACTGTTTGGTCTTCAGTTTGTGGCATGGGAACTGTCTAAAAGGAAATCAATGGGAAGTCTGTTAGGTTTTTGCACAAATGATATTTCCAAAGAAAACAGAAGTCTAGGACAGAGGCAAGTCAAGGCACAAAACAGGACTTCCCTGGCAGTACAGGGAATAAGAATCCACCGCCAATGCAGGGGACGTGGGTTCCATCCCTGGTCCGGGAAGTCTTCACATGCTGCAGGGCAACTTAGCCTGTGCACCACAACGGCTGAGCCCTTGCTCCAGAAATCCTGCTCTGTAACAAGAGAAGCTGCCGCACTTTGATGAAGAGTAGTAGCCTCTGCAACTAGAGAAAGCCTGTGAGTAGCAACGAAGAGCCAAAGCAACCAAAAATAAGTAAATTTTAGAAAAAGGTACAAAGCAACATCCAGCCTTGGACTTACAGGTTTCCGTGAGAAGGCAGACTACAAAATCTGCATAGTGTCAGAGATAATTTACTCCCCATCACCCACTTCAGATATTGCCACAAAGGATAGATAGTGAACAATGAAGAGAATTCCAGAAGAGTGGAACCAGGGGTCACAGAGAAATATGGACAAGATAATGCCTCTCATAGAGGAGAGAGAGAGTCCAAGCAAAAGACATCTTCCAGTGCTTTCTGGTCAGGGAAATGTCACAATGCCTGACCAACCACTTTGGACCACTGTCGGCTTTCTTTTACTTCTTCCTTTTCCAGATGGGACCCTGAAGTTCCTTGTCTTTGCTCGCCAGTGTATATTTGGGGATGAGAAAGGAGCAGGGGGCAGACGACTCCTCTTTTTAGTTTGTAAAGTACTCAACCAAAAAGAACAACATGTGAACCAAATAGAGCTGGCTGAGCATCACCCAGGTCTGCTGCTGCTGCTGCTAAGTCGCTTCAGTCGTGTCCGACTCTGTGTGACCCCACAGATGGCAGCCCACTGGGCTCTGCCATCCCTGGGATTCTCCAGGCAAGAACACTGGAATGGGTTGCCATTTCCTTCTCCAAAGCATGAAAGTGAAAAGTAAAAGTGAAGTCGCTCAGTCATGTCCAACTCTTAGCGACCCCATGGATTGCAGTCTACCAGCCTCCTCCCCATGGTATTTTCCAGGCAAGAGTACTGGAGTGGGTTGCCATTGCCTTCTCCGACACCAAGGTCTAGAGCTTTGGATAATGTTCTAGGAAGTGAGTGGGGAGGAGTTTATTCTACAAATGGGAGGAAGAATGAAATGTAGTTACTGACCATGTGTTTTCCATGGTCATTTCTTTTTCTTCCTAGGCATTAAGTTAAATTACACTTCTCAGGCTCTCCTGCAACTGGGGTGGGTATGCAGAGGGAACACGTGACTGAGTTCTGCCCAATGAGATGTGGCCAAAGTAGATGTATGCTGTTTCCAGTTTTGGTCCCTAAAACAACACCACCATCCTTTCTACTCTCTTTTGTCCCTCATCTGCTAGCTCATGTCAACATCTAGGGCAACACTAGTTTCCAAATGAACTACACAGACCAGGCACCCCCGCAGCTGACAACATTGAACTCTTTGAGAACAGCAAATATACTTTTATTGTGTTAAGTCACTGAGTTTTGGATTTATTTATTTACACAGAAACTAGTATAAAGTATGCTAATAAAATTTCCAGTATACTAATTGAACACGCTACATGTTAGATGACCAGCGGACTGTTTAATGTTTATTCAGAAATTCCAGACCTTTTAAATACATTATTTCAGCTGTTAAATGATCACAGCCCAACTAACTTGATAAATTTTAATTTTCTGAAGGTTGCATTTCTGACACAAATATACCGACCCATAATGGAATAATGCAGAGAAGGCAATGGCACCCCACTCCAGTACTCTTGCCTGGAAAATTCCATGGACGGCGGAGCCTGGTGGGCTGCAGTCCATGGGGTCGCTAAGAGTCGGACACGACTGAGCGACTTCACTTTCACTTTTCACTTTCCACTTTCATGCATTGGAGAAGGAAATGGCAACCCACTCCAGTGTTCTTGCTTGGAGAATCCCAGGGATGGGGGAGCCTGGTGGGCTGCCGTCTATGGGGTCGCACGGAGTTGGACATGACTGAAGCAACTTAGCAGCAGCAGCAATGGAATAATGAATATCATACCTCAATGGGCCTGAGGAGTGGGCCAAAAAGGGATGCCACGGGAAGTAGTTAAAACCTTAAAACTGTTTTCGGGTATGGTCCTAGGTCCAATCCTGAGTCAACATCATAGATGGTCTGTCATCTAACATCCAACCAGGGTGTTCAGAAGAGACAGAAGAAGAAGCAGAGAAGCTAATCAGAGGACAGTGAGGCAACACAGACATTAGCAATGGCACAAAGCCATCACCACCTAGGCTGGCAAGAAGCAGGGAGAAAGTGATAGAATCAGATCCCAGGAGTTACGGTCACCAAGCAGAAGACAGAGTTAAGGCAGGCATGTCCATAGGTGATGGAGACCCCAGAGGAGGGTCAGCAGCTTTGGGGAGATGCCTCCCTACACAGTGAGGGAAGGAAGAGAAGATTCTGCCATTCTCACCAACATCTCCCACTGACTAAGCCTGCTGGAAGACAACTGACCCTGGACCCTAAGAGAGTTGGCTTTCCGGAGCCAGCCCCTGCCTCATCAGGCAGGGCAAGGGCATGGCAGGCAACAGATCTGAGCACATAAGCATAAGCATAAAAAAAAAAACAGATATAGAACATTCTATTCTCAATAAAAATAAAAGCTCAAGTGTCAGAGCAACTTAAAAGAGTGTTGCAATCAAAGGTGGGATATTTTTAAATTTCTTGCTTTTGAGAGGTTCTGTTCCAGTTGTTGTGATTTAAGTCATCACTTTTTTCATGTTTTATGTTAGGTCATGGAGAAGCCAGCATGTGGGTGAACTTCTTTATCCTGTGTCCTCTCACCCCCTGTTATTCTGCAAAAGCTCTACCTTGTTACTTCCTTTCTACTGCTGACTATAAACTGTAGGTGTTTTATTTGTTCACTTGTTAAATGGGTCTGATTGCCTTACTGGTTGTAGGCCTCAGGATGTTTTCCTTAGCACAATACCTGTAGATGCTCATAGAAGATATTGTATAAGTATTCATTGAATAAATGAATGAGGTAGATACCACTATTATCCCCATTGTATACAGTGCTCTCCAATATAGTAGCTACTGGTCACATATTACTATTTGAGTTTAAATGGTTCAGCTACTATGGGAAACAATATGGCTATACTTTAGTGTATACTTACAAATTTGCTAAGTAAGTAGATGTTATATTAAATGTTTTCATCATCATCATCATGTAATAAGAGGGAAAGGGCAGAAGGAGACTTTTGGAGGTGATGGGTAAATTTATGCCAAATTGTGATGGTTTGACAGGTATATACTACTTATCTCTAAACTCATCAAGTGGTATATATTAAATATGTACAGTTTTTATGTCAATCATAGCTCAATAAAGTGATTTTTCAAATAAGCTAATTTTTTAAATGTCAATTAATTAAAACATAAATACAACTTAAAATCCAGTTCTTTTGTCACATTAGCCACGTATCAAGTACTCAGAAATGATGCATGGCCAGTGACACATTTACCTCATCACAAAATTCTTGGAACGTGCCAGATAATAGAGGAAGCTGGCTGAGAGGAGGAGCTGGGATTCAAGCCTATGACTGAGTGACTTCAAAGATGGAACTCTTAAGCACGTAAGGTAGTATCATTGTTACTATTAGTTGCTTAGTCCTGTTTTCAATTTCAGCCGCTTTGAAGGATTTATAGGGAGCTACAAGCCTGGCTACCTCCTGGGATAAACAATTGTCCCATGGGGTTTGCTGGAAACAGAAAACTCTGAGGCAAACAGTGCTACTTCATTATCAAGATTCTCAGCTGAGGTTATTGCAGGTAAATAGATGGGCTCACTCAGCTCCACTTCAGCGCCCTGTAACATGCCGTATACAATACAAAAAAGATCTTAATGACCCAGATAACCACAATGGTGTGATCACTCCCCTAGAGCCAGACATCCTGGAATTCTAAGTCCAAGTGGGCCTTAGGAAGCATCACTACAAACAAAGCTACTGCCGGTGATGGAATTCCAGTTGAGCTATTTCAAATCCTAAAAGATGATGCTGTGAAAGTGCTACACTCAATATGCCAGCAAATTTGGAAAACTCAGCAGTGGCCACAGGACTGGAAAACGTCAATTTTCATTCTAATCCCGAAGAAAGACAATGCCAAAAAATGTCCAAACTACCACACAATCGCATTCATCTCATACACTAGCAAAATAATGGGCAAAATTCTCCAAGCTAGGCTTCAGCAGTACATGAATTGAAAACTTCCAGATGTTCTAGCCGGATTTAGAAAAGGCAAAGGAACCAGAGATCAATTTCCAGTATCTGTTGGATCCTAGGAAAAAACAAGAGAATTGTAGAAAAACATCTACTGCTGCTTCACTGACTACGCCAAAGCCTTTGACTGTGTGGATCACAACAAACTGCAGAAAATTCTTAAAGAGATGGGAATACTACACCACCTTACCTGTCTCCTGAGAAATCTGCATGCAGGTCAGGAAGCAACAGTTTGAACCAAACATAGAACAACATATTGGTTCCAAATTGGGAAAGGAGTACATCAAGGCTGTATATTGTCACCCTACTTATTTAACTTATATGCAGAGTACATCATGTGAAATGCCAGGTTGGATGAAGCACAAGCTGGAATCAAGATTGCTGGAAGAAATATCAATAACCTCAGATATGCAGATGACACCACCCTTATGGCAGAAAACGAAGAGGAACTAAAGAGCCTCTTGATGAAAGGGAAAGAGGAAAGTGAAACAGCTGGCTTAAAACTCAGCATTTAAAAACTAAGATCATGGCATCTGATACCATCACTTCATGGCAAATAGATGGAGAAACAATGGAAACAGTGACAGACTTTATTTTCTTGGGCTCCAAAATCACTGTGAACAGTGACTGCAGCCATGAAATTAAAAGACACTTGCTCCTTGAAAGAAACGCTGTGACCAACCTAGATAGCATATTAAAAAGCAGAGACATTACTTTGCTGTCAAAGGTCCATCTAGTCAAAGCTATAGTTTTTCCAATAGTCATGTATGGATGTGAGAGTTGGATAAAGAAAACTGAGGGCCAAAGAACTGATGCTTTTGAACTGTGGTGTTGGAGAAGACTCTTGAGAGTCCCTTGGACTGCAAGGAGATCAAACCAGTCAATCCCAAAGGAGATCAGTCCTGAATATTCATTGGAAGGACAGATGCTGAAGCTGAAACTCCAATACTTTGGCCACCTGATGAGAAGAGCTGACTCTTTGGGAAGCCCCTGATGCTGAGAAAGATTGAAGGCAGGAGGAAAAGGGGATGACAGAGGATGAGATGGTTGGATGGCATCACCAACTCAGTGGACATGAGTTTTAGTAAGCTCCAGGAGTTGGTGATGGACAGGGAAGCCTGGTGTGCTACAGTTCATGGGGTCACAAAAAGTCAGCCATTACTGAGCGATGGAACTGAACTAAACATTCTGTATCACTTGCTACACGTGAGAAAATTGAAGATGTCGGTTTCCCAGGCTCTGTTAGTGCCCGAGTCCTGTACACCGCTTAGCTCTGCCAAGCAGATGCAGCTGGACAGCATGTGGACGTCCAGACGGAGGAGGAGGCCCGACTTCTACCGTTTTGTCTGGTGGGCAGTGCCATGGCAGCAGGGGTCCTGGTGTCTTGTCCTGGACACCATGGATTTGGAGAGACAGAATACCGGCATGAATTCTGTAAGTTTCCATTCAGCCTGAGACAGTCAGCCCTGGACCCAGGGGTGCAATGACTCCCTGGTTTCTTGGTTTACTATTGTACCAGAAGTAGCAGCTCCCTTAGAGCAGTTCACTTAGGAAGCTGATTCTGTGGTGGGATTCACTGCTGGGAGCTCAGCCTAGAGGCCCTTCCTTTAGCCTTTCAGAGATTTGTATTCACCCAGTTCCATGTACTAATTCATTTTATGTAGGAATGAGTTAAAGCAGCTTTTATTATTTGCAGCTGAAGAAACTTCCGGATTCAGAGGGAACTTCACTCAGAAAACAGGAAAACTATAAGACAGATTTGAATGTCCTGAATGCTGAGACCCTAATCAAAGACTCTTCCTTCCACTGCTGTCATTCTCAAAGGAAAATGCTTATCCCTTATTTATCAGCATCCCCCCAAATATTGGAACTTTGATGATGAAGAGATGAATATGTATGTATTCATATATGTATATATTCATATGTATATATACACACACATACACATATGGATATAGATATAGAAGTAGGCTTCCCAGGTAGCACAGTGGTAAGAGTCCACCTGTCAGTGCAGGAGACGCAAGAGACCAGGTTCCGTTCCTGAGTCAGAAGATCCCCTAGAGTAGGAAATGGCAACCTGCTCCAGTATTCTTGCCTGGAAAATTCCGTGGACGGAAGAGGGAGCCTGGTGGGCTATAGTCTATGGTGTCCCAAAGAGTCAAACACACACACACATAGATATAGATACAGATACTCATTTTCTTTCCTCTTCCACGTGCTGGAATGCTCTTCTAAACCTCTCTTGACAATGCTTCACACCTCAGTCTCTCATCCCTCAGGAACCGGTATCTGTGTGGCTTCCCCAACTACCTGCATGTAAACTGGTTCCTTTCTTCCAATAATTCTCTGTCACGTCATTTCGTTTAATTTTTAAGTTACTTACACAGACTGTATTTATTGTTTATTTTCTGACTTTCCTTGTCCCCCTCCCCAAAGGAATGTGTGCTCCGGAATAGGAGGGACTTTTCTGCCTTGCTCCTCACTGTAATTGGAAGAATGATTTGCAGATCGTTTTAAAATATTTGTTGAATAGATATACAAAATAGAAAAATGGCAATAGCTGGCACATTTTTTAAAAGAGGGGGATAAACCCCTTTTGGAAACAAAAGTCTAAGACACTGGACAGCAAAACCATTTCAGTGAGAAGTAGAGGGACTCAATAAGTTTAAAAGGCACTGTTGTGTGGGCAGTGGAATACTATATCAGTTTGCAACCGTGTAAAATCTGCAGGTGACAGGAGGTACACCATCTTTTGGGAGGGCAGCGTGGTGGTTGAGTTACAAAATGTGAGGTTCTAGGGCCACCCAGACTTGACTCAAATGTCTGTTAGATTTTCTGCTGTGTGAACTTGGACCCATTAGCTTCTCTAAGCTCTAGTTTCCTCATACAAAATATGAGCTAATAATAGTATCCAAATCCTACTCACAGGACTACCTTGCTAATTAAAAAAGATGACACAGTGTGCTTAGTACAGTGTATGGCATGTAAGAACTCAATAAATGTTAGATAATAAGCCTACTGTCAATTTGCTAAAGCCAGATACATTCCTAAACTTATGCCCAGTACTTGGGGTCACTCTGATTATAGCTTATCAAATTCCTAGGTAGTCACACTCCCATCTCCCTTCACCAAATCATCATTGGTAGGTGCTCAAAAAATATTAGTGAGTAACAGGAAGTTAGTTCATGTGGGGTGTGTTTCATTCCTGTACACACAGCTATTACTGTAGTGGCAGCTGCTGATGTTATGTTTTTCCACTGCTATTGACCAAAAAACAGAAACAACAACAACAAAAACTAAAATATTCCATCAAGCCATATAGAAAAAACAGTAAAAAGAACAGGATTGGCCTAAACCCTCTCCAGTGGTTCATTTCGGTAAATAATCTTCCTGACATTCGATTTGCCCTATTGAGAGGAAAAGGGTCAATTCATCTTTTCAGTCAGCAAGTATTTATGAAGTGCCTACATATTTGACATGACATAAGAGAGCCTAAGAATACCTCCTCCACTTCTACCTCCACCTTCAGTTCAGTTCAGTTCAGTCGCTCAGTCGTGTCTCTCTCTTTGCGACCCCATGAATCGCAGCACGCCAGGCCTCCCTGTCCATCACCAACTCCCAGAGTTCACTCAGACTCACGTCCATCGAGTCAGTGATGCCATCCAGCCATCTCATCCTCTGTCGTCCCCTTCTCCTCCTGCCCTCAATCCCTCCCAGCATCAGAGTCTTTTCCAATGAGTCAACTCTTCCCATGAGGTGGCCAAAGTACTGGAGTTTCAGCTTTAG
>SJYT01083141.1:144654-231782 GCA_006410635.1 Cephalophus harveyi
CCCATGAGGTGGCCAAAGTACTGGAGTTTCAGCTTTAGCATCATTCCTTCCAAAGAAATCCCAGGGCTGATCTCCTTTAGAATGGACTGGTTGGATCTCTTTGCAGTCCAAGGGACTCTCAAGAGTCTTCTCCAACACCACAGTTAGCCTCCACCTTAGTTAACTTCTATTCAACATTCAGAATTCAGCAAATGCCATTTCATCTACTAAAGTTTAAGACAAGTCCAAGTCACCCTGCTATGTGCCCTCATGGCACTGAGAGACTTTCCATTTTTGCATTTCTTGGAATGGTAGTTACACTTTTGCTGTTGCGGTGATTACGTGCCTAAGGCCTGTCCATTCTATAATCTGGATAAGGATGGGAACTTTGTTTTTGCATAAGAGTATATCCTTGGTACTTAGTATGGTACCTGCTGTGTCGTAGTTGTTCAATTCTGAAGAAAGGAGAAGAGGGAGGCTCTGATGAAGTGGTCCTCAGAATCTCTCCATAACACTGTTATTCACAGGGCAGTTTTTGTTGGGTTTTGGTGGCCTTTGATTCCCTGAAGCAGCTCTACTCCCTAGGGCCCTGAAGAAAGCAATATGAAAAGCACTGTCATTGAAAATAGCACAGTACTTGAAAAATAGCCTCCTGAGGTGCCTCATGCGAATCTCTAAGAAAGGCATTGACACCAATAGCGAAAGAGGCAAAAATGAAAGAAAGAAGTCATCTTGGGTCAATATTATTCTGACAGTTAAAATTCTAGTAATTCTTTTTAAACTATGTCTTGAAGAGTATCCTTTCCCAAGCTCATACTGTGTCATCAGTGTGGTTATTAAGTGGTAGAAAGCTTGGGCACATTGGACTTTATTTCCATTTTAGCAAGGAACTAGAATTTCTACAGTGATCATGTGTAATGATGGCATGGTGGACAGGTTTTAATCTGTCTTCAAAAAAATTAAAAGTCTAATTTATAGTAGTTAAAAACTAGTGCTGACCTCCCTCTTTTTATGGGGGGAGGGGAAGAAAGAGAGAGGGAGGAAAGAAGGAAAGTGGTAAGTGTTGAGTTAGACTGAAACAGACAAATATTGATATGGCTTACATATCAGTGTAAGTACAAGAATGTCATGATCATATCTACATTTTTAAAGGATCACCCTTCTTAAATATAAATCCCAGAGAGAATATAAGTAGAAGGTCTTGCTCCTTTTCTGCATATTTTATCTTGCATGCTGAAACCACCAGATTCCCAGTTGTCCAGACTGGAAACATAAAAATTATCCTGGCCTTACCTCTTCCTCATTCTGCAGTTGGTTACCAAGTCCTATAAATTCTTTAAACAATTTTTGATCCACTTGGTGATCTCATTCTGAATGGTATATCCTTCACTTAGTCCCATCTCACTTCTTTCCTGGTTGTTTCCAGTAGTCTATCTGGTCCCTCCAACTGGGAACATCCTCTCCTATTTTATTCTCCAGACTGATGCCAAAGATCCTTCCAGAATGCAAATCTAGGAGTTTTTCCACAATCTAAAACTCTTCGGTAGTTTCTCGTGGCTTTCAGGAAAAAAGTCTGAATTGATTCCTATGGTGCAGAAAGCCATTTGAGATTTGGACCCCATCTCACCTTTTTGGGCATCACTCACCTCCTCCCTCGATAGGTTGCCTTGTTGATCTCCTGGCAGGTTTCCAAGCATGGCAGATGGTTTCAAACCACCCACAGGGTCTCCACTCCCTCAGTTCTGAATGGATTTCCTTCAGCCTTCCATGATGAAATTACATCATTGGTCAAACTTCAGTTTAAGGGTCATTTCCTCCCTGAAGTGTATTTTAACACCCATCTCAGCCCCATCTTCCTCTTCTCTTCCCTGTTCCATCATTGCTCCCTCTCTGGAGTCCTTTGGAGTTCCCTTCCATAGTATAGGTGACACACTTTGTTTCATTCACTGCAAAATTCACTATGAAGACAAGTGGGCCTTAGGAAGCAAGCTCTACCCTTAGGATATGTATATATTTCTGTATGTATGTTATTTTCAACAAGAAGTTTAAAAGGAAAAACTCCCTAGGTTATTCTTATGTACGCAGATGATGGAGAATCGTTGACTTAACTCACTGTCTCTGTCTCTTTCTATGAATTGTAAGCCCGTAGAGGGCAATGACGGAGAAGGCAATGGCACCCCACTCCAGTACTCTTGCCTGGGAAATACCATGGACAGAGGGGCCTGGTAGGCTACAGTCCATGGGGTCGCTAATAGTCGGACACGACTGAGCAACTTCACTTTCACTTTTCACTTTCATGCATTGGAGAAGAAAATGGCAACCCAATCCAGTGTTCTTGCCTGGAGAATCCCAGGGACGGGGGAGCCTGGTGGGCTTCCGTCTATGGGGTCGCAGAGAGTCGGACACGACTGACATGACTTAACAGCAGCAGTAGCAGCAGCAGAGGGCAGTGAAGCCATTTGTTTTTATTTTGTACTTACTCCCAGCATTTATTTTACTGCCTACAACATAGTGCACTCATAATAAATGACTGGTAAATAAATGAATGAACAGAGGGAAAGAGTGCCTTGTGGGTTCTTCCTCCCTCTCTCTCTTCCAAACATTATTTGTTCCATTCCCCTGCTGGAGCACATCATATAGTTCATACCTCAAAATTACACCTCTGAACCGCAACCTCCCTGCACCCCCCTGACTCCCGCACACCCCATAAACCTGTGATATGCCACCTGGCTTCCTCTCTATCACATGCAAGGTATAACTGATTCAAGGCACCCAGAGCAAAGACGAGAGGAAAGAAGCAGGTAGAGGATGTTCTGTCCCCACTACCAGTACTTCTGCCCTACCTGGGTCTGAGCCACCTGGCTCAGGCCTTCCTCACCATGCCTGGGAATCATGCTGGAGAGGATATGTCCTTGGATACACTGCATTGCTAAATCTACTCTCTGCATTTCTGCTCTGAAGTGCTTCCTAAACTACTGAGCTTAAATTACGTCAGAATTTGAAAGCTTTATAATTGAATATTTAGGAGTGACAATCCAGGCGTTTTGTTTTTAGCAAATTTACAGTAGAAAGTGAGAGACACCCTGGGGAAATATCACCCAAGTCATTTTTTCAGTCACAAATAATTACCAAGAGCTTCCTAGGGATACAGTTATGAAAGAGAGTCATCTGCCTTAATGGAGATTACAGTGTAGTGGGGGGAGATGTGCAATCAAATAATATTGAGCATTTTTTATAGCACTTATGATGGGCTGGACACTACATATATATTCATTTTATCACTGTAACAACTCAGTGATGTCCTATTATACCCCCATTGTGGTGTTACAAACTGATAGAGTCATGAAGGTCAAGCGTAGGAGGCAGCTCTAATCTTGTTCTAAGGGTCAGGGAAGGCTACTTTAGGAGGTTGAAGTAGAGATCTGAAGACTGAGTTGGAATCTGGTAAACAAAGACATCTGGGAGCACAGCAGATGAAAAGGGATGTTCGTGTGTTTGAGGGATGTTCATGTGTTTGAGGAACTGAAAGGCTGCTCTATAGAGGGAGAATCAGGAGCTCAAGGTGAGGCTGGGGCCAGGTCATCTAGGTTTTTTCTTCATATTTTCAAATAACATGATAACGTCAGGGAAACAAAAATAGGAGAATTAAGATTTATTTAATGTGCGTGCGAGCCCAATCGTGTCCAACTCTGTGCAACCCTGTGGACTCTCGCCCGCCAGGCTCCTCTGTCCATGGGATTCTCCAGGCAAGAATACTGGAATGGATTGCGATGCCCTCATCCAGGGGATCTTCCCCACCCAGAGAGGGAACCTGAGCCTCCTGTGTTTCCTGCATTGGATTCTTTATCATTTAACCACCTGGTTTATTCTTTGCTTTGTTCTTAATAAAAAAGGAGTCAAGGGACCTGTGCACTCCAGTGGTCATGGGTCCTAAAGCTGATTCCAGGTCAGACTCTGCTGGAAGGAATTCCCATCCAGGTACAGGCCCCTGGCTGCTGCTGAGTGCTCTGAGGCCTCTGACTCCTCTGTAGATTAAATAAGTACAGATGATGAAGAACATCACACACAGTAAGTTACACAATAAACATGACTGCGAGTATGGTTTATTCCCCTTGTTGGAAATGAAGGGTGATCTGCTAATAATAAGTGTAATAAGGATAACCAGTTCTTTGGGGCATTTACTGTGCACCAGGACTGTAGCAGATAGCTTTCTCAAGACAGTTTCTAGAGTCAAGAGCTGAGGCCTCAAGGCATTGCACAACTTTGGGAAGGTCCTCAGCACCCAAATTTGTCCTGCCTCCTGAGCATGCCCTGTCCTGTTTCCTGAAACCAGGTGTGTTAACTTGAGCAATGAGTTTCTCAGGGTTTGTTGGGTGCCTGAGTTGGAGTTTGAATCCAGCTCTGACTCCAGGGTTATGGTGCTGTCTCCCCTGTGATGCTGCCTGCCCTTCTGAAAACACAGGCAACTCCTTACTCTATAAATAGGGTGACATTGTCTCCTGAGCGTCCTTTCTGGGTGAGGAAAATGCTTTTTATAGCTGGGGACTGCTTCTGTTTACTTGGTCTCTTCCAGCACGGGTTAATCCCGCCTACATCTATGTCCTTCACTGTCCTTACACTGTATTCCTAGGTTCCTCCCTGTAAAAGACAACTCCAGGAGGCCACATGGTGTCTGTGAGTGCCAGCACAGAAATTACACTCCCCTCCCTCTCCAAATCCGCCTACCTGTCTATAAATAATCGTTCTCCTCCTTCCCCTCGTGCCTGTGAGTAGTTTGGTCACTTAACTAAACCCAAAGAAACACACAGACGCTCACAAAGCTTTCAGGGAGGAGGGGACAACGTGAATGACCTTGCAAAGGTATCTAGCTCAGTGCAGGGATCCCCGATTCCGCGCCGGGAGCGGGCATGCTCCAGGCGGGCGCCGGGGGGCCGGCGCTCGAGGGGCAGGGCGTAGAGGAGGTGGAAACGCCGGAGGGAGGAGGGGAGGAGCGCCCGGCTCGCCATCCCCCAGCGCCGGCTCTGCGGCTGCTGAATCGGAAGCCGCAAGGAGGATCCGGGGAAATAAAGACGCCCGAGAATGACCTCCAGCGAGGCCGCCTGAGCCGGGGCCCGCGCGCCGCCCCACCAGCCTCTGGCATGGGCGACCACGGCGGGCAGCCTGAGCGCTCGGCCCCGCACGCCCCGGGGACTCCCGCCGGCGTCGGCGCTGCAGCCGTGAACGGGCTGCTGCACAACGGGTTCCCCCCGTCGCGCCTCTGCAGCCGGGGCCCCCCGGGCGGCGGCGACGCGGCACCCCCGCGCCTGCCGCTCCAGCCAGAGCTCCAGCCACAGCCGCCGCCCCCTCAGCACGACTCCCCCGCCAAGAAATGCCGGCTGCGGAGGAGGATGGACTCCGGGAGGAAGAACAGGCCACGTAAGTCTCTCAGGGAGGGGAGCGCGGGCGCAGAGCGGGGCGCGACCCTCGGGAGCGGCGGGACGGGCACGCCGCCCCCTCAGCACGACTCCCCCGCCAAGAAATGCCGGCTGCGGAGGAGGATGGACTCCGGGAGGAAGAACAGGCCACGTAAGTCTCTCAGGGAGGGGAGCGCGGGCGCAGAGCGGGGCGCGACCCTCGGGAGCGGCGGGACGGGCACCTAAGCGCTCCCGGGGCATCCCAGCCCCGGCTGTCGGGGGACGGCTTTGAGGGGGCGCACGGGACTGATTCTTTCCCCAGGGGCGCCAGGCGCTACAGATCCCTCTCCTGCTTCCATCTGTAAAATGGGCCGATTTGACTCGGCTTCTGAGCTGCTCCTCGGGTAACGGCTCTGTAGAAGGCAAACGCGCTGGCCGCCTTACTAATTTGTCGGTGGGAAAATGCACGTGTGGCAACATTTGGTGAGGTCCGGGAGTGGGAGTCGAGCAGCGGTAGGGGGAGAGCCTGAGCTGCCGTCGCCCTTCTCCTCGTCCTTTTCTCTTCTGAGAGCTCATCTTTCTGGGGTTGGCGCTCAGGCAGTCAGCCTGCCCTTTGAATCGCAGAGGAGCCGCCAGCTCCCTGGGTCTATTGGCGAGTTGGAGGTCTGGAGGCGTGGAGTTTGACAGCCCCCCAAATTACAGCCTATTAGAGGCTGTTTCCTCGCAGCCAATGAGAGGACTTGTTGGGAGGGACACACCCACTGATACCATGTGGGCCGGAACTATGTGGACCAATGAAGATTGGAGGTGGATTTTTTTTTTTTAGGTTTTTTTTTTCCCGAGAATGGGGAGGTTGAGTTGAGGTTTCCAATAGTAATATACAGTGCAGAAAGCTGAAATGCGTTATTTCACAATCTAAAGCTTGTATATATATGTTAGTTTGTGAAGAGTCTCTCCCCCGCTGAAAGTTCTGAGATGCAAATTTGTAGATCAAGTTTACAGCTGTTTCTTATCTGAACCGAACTTTCAACTTGTTACCTCCTTCTGGGTCTCCCTAATGAAGCTTGTAAATGGCAAAAAGCAAAGTAAGTAGAATGCATGCTAATAACGTGATTGCATTCAAATATGCATATTTGCGTGTAGGTTATTCTGTTTCATACAGGGAAATTGCTAAATATGCTTTAGATTCATCTGTAAAACCTTGATATTTGGCAGCTTCACTTTTTGCTGTTTCTGTTTATTGTCTTAGACTCTTAGCTTTTCTGCATTCAGTTAAAGTCTCTGAGACTTTGGGAAGCTTTTTAACCCAACTATGGGACGCAGTAACTCTGATACTTGTGTTTTGTAAGTCTGAAATGTTCAGGTTCAAAGTTAACTTCTTGTCGGGAACTTTGAACCCACACAGCAGATTGATAGGGTTGTAAGGAAGGCATCTAAACCCTGAATTTCTGTTTTCTTTCGTTTTTGAACCTTGTTAGAAAATGACTTTATTTATGCATTAGTATTGATTGTTTATGATGTATTAACCTGTTTTACTTCTTTTGAAGCCACATTTCATTTATTTCTCTGATTTACTTGAACAAACTATATTAGAGTTTAAAATGTAAATAGCTAAAATATAACAAAAGAGAACTGCTTTGAGTTTTTATTTAGTATTGCTAGCATAAATGGTCTATGTTTGAGTGTATCATACCTCTTGAAATAATTTTTGAGGAATTGAAAATTACTCTCTTAACAATTTTCTCTGCAGGAACGCAGAGAAATAACCTTGAGCCTTAACTTTTGCTTGAAAATCCACTGGACGCATTATTTAGAATATAAGAAAGTATAACTTTATGCCTGTGTGTTTTGTCAGGTATTGAAATAGGTGTTTTGTTTTTTTTTTAAATGAAAAACCATAGGTATTTTAAGTTTAGTGATCGTACTTATTTATCAACTTTTAAAAAGAATTCATCAAAATTGGTGTTTCATTAGCCTGTTTTTTCCTCAAATTTGAACAAACATTTCTGAAATAAATTTTACATATTCTAAGCCACATCTGCTGTGTTCACTACCAAAATTTATTAGTTGAAATTAGGTTTAATTTGGGATCCTTATACCTTGTATATTAATATTCAAGTATCTTTTTACAAAAAGAAAAAGAAAATAATTGCCAATCAGTTGATTTTTAGGCAATCTAAAACAAATCTTTGGAAAAGACTTTGATGCTGGGAGGGATTGGGGGCAGGAAGAGAAGGGGACGACAGAGGATGAGATGGCTGGATGGCATCACTGACTCGATGGACGTGAGTCTGAGTGAACTCCGGGAGTTGGTGATGGACAGGGAGGCCTGGTGTGCTGCGATTCATGGGGTCGCAAAGAGTCGGACACGACTGAGCGACTGAACTGAACTGAAAACAAATCTACTTAGACTTAAGTATCTCTCTATTTTCTGATGACTGATAAATTTTACATAAGCAATTATTACAAAGAGTATTTACATGCTTTAAATGAAATTTGAGTTATTGTTGATAAAATCATCAAAGTTGGACAAATAACTATTTCCTACTTACAGTCTGCAACTTCAGACTCCTACTTCTATCTGAACCAGAAGTGCTTTAGGACAGCCAGGTATCACTTCTCTCAGATGGGCACCTGGAATGCATATGTGGGTAGATGTGTTTCTTTTTGGTAATATATTGGATAGAGTGCAATACACTTTGAAATACTGCATGTTTGAAAACAATGAATGCAACGAAATAGGCAATTCAGTAGTTTTTGATTATTTAAAAAGATTAAATCTAATCCCTCCATACAAGGACCGTTCACAGTCTTGTAATCTAAAAATCAGAGTAGTAGCAGGTTGATTTTGTTAAACCAGGAAATCTTGTCCACTCTTTTCATCAGAAGTACCATCACCTCACTCACTGTGCTTATCCTTGGAAAGCTGTTCCAAGACTTAACTGCTTCCTGTCTGCTACTGAGCAACTGTGTGGCCTCAACCAGGTTATATCTCCTCTTGGAATGCTGGAGTCCATGAAATGATCTTCAAGGGTTGTTTCTTGTACTTTCAAAGTGCTAAGATACTGAAGAGATGACAGTTCTCTCTTCATAACTTCCACACTAGTCATGTCATCTGGTCTACCACATGGCTTAGCATTTTATTATCATTTAAAAAGTTTTTATTTTTGCCTTGTGCTGATTGTTCCCTGCATGTTATAGTCCTAATAAAATGCCAAGAGCCTAATGTTTGTAAATGGTGGAGTTACCCAGACTCTGGAGGGCTTGAGTTTAAATTGCATCTGGATGACCTGGGGCTACTTATTTAACCTCTATGCTTCAGTCTCAGTATTGATAAGATGGAGCTAATCATGCTATGTGATCAGGTTGATGTGAGGATTAAATAAGATATATATGTGTATAATACATATATGTATTATATATATATATAAAAACGTAAATTCCTGCTTGGCACATAGCAGTTATTTGGCAAATGCCAGTTGTTATCACACATGCAGAACACTGCCCACCACTAACCCACAGGACAAGAGACTGAGCTAGCAGAGACACCTCAGATTGACTTTCTTGTTTTTTAAAAAAAGGTGGGAGTTGGCTAATATAAGAAAGCCAAAACGTTTTATTTGATTATCTATGACACTCCTAGTCCAATGGTCACTTCCAACACCTTTTTTCCAATAAAAATATTACATCATACAAAATGGAGGGAACAAAGCAGGAAGAAGTACTCACAAATACCATCACCCAGAAAAAATGGCTGTTTAAAATGTGCCATTTGCTGAAGGTAATTTTGGATCACATTAAGATAAGATTTTTTAAATTTTTATTTTATGTTGGACCATAGTTGATTTACAATGTTATATTAGTTTCTGATATACAGCAAAGCGATTCAGTTTTACATATACATATATCTATTGCTTTTCATTTTCTTTTCCATTATAAATTATTACAAAGTATCAATAGTTCCCAATGCTATACAGTGGGCTTCCATGTGACTCAATGATAAAGAACCTTCCTGCCAACACAGGAGACACAGGTTTGGTCCCTGGGTCAGGAAGATCCCCTGGAGAACAAAATGGCAACCCACTCCAGTATTCTTGCCTGAAAAAAAATTCCATGGAAAGAGGAGCCTAGCGGGCTATAGTCCACGGGGTCTCAAAAGAGTCAGACGCAACTTAGCAACTAAACAACACCAGCAATGCTATACAGTAGGTCTTTGTTGATTATTTTAAATACAGTACTGTATATATCAATCCCAAATTCCCAACTTACCCTTTTTTATTTGAAAATCTTAGTAAAAGCATTTTCTTACAGCATTAAAGCGTCATTTGTAGTGGTTGTATTACATTCCCAATATTCCATTATATAGATATACCATAATCTATTTAACCTGTCTCTAATAGTTTTAGGCTGCAGCTTGAGTCTCTAAACATCATAAACACGGCAGCAGCAACAATTTTGTACGTAGCTCTTTTATTTTTGATGAAACTGATGAATATATACTTTTTGGTGAAGGAATAGAAATGGCGCAAAAAAGTATACAGCTGTTGCCTTGAAATCCTGGATATTTTAGACTGTAAGGATACTTGTAGATGAGCCACATTACTGAAGAGAGGAGAAAAATGCAAAGGAGATAACTGAGCCAGCAAACACTGCTTTCTACATTTGCTGTAGAAAGGCAAATATCTGAGTGTCATCAGAAGACTCAAGGATGTGAGCTGCCCTCTTCAACAAGCAGGAATAAGGGCTGGAGCAGTGCCTGCAGGCTCCTAGTAGAAGTTCTGGATTCTGAGATCATCCAGATAGAACGCGAGCAGAAAATGGGCGAGAGTTCATTATGCACATAACACATTTGTGGGGTATAAACTGAAGAAACACACATCTATTACCAGTTTTAGCTAGCCACCATTGACAAAGTGTTAAGTCTTCACTTTTCTAAATATTAGGATATTTAGCTTTGGCACCTAGAATTTCCCCAACTTCTGAAACGGGCTAATGGAAAAGCCAGGATATAAAGATAAATAGGTAGAATTCTCTGGCTGGAACGGTGTGACTATATATGCATTTTTATTAAAAACATAATCAGAACTTCTAGATGGTAGAGAAGTTTTGCAAATCAAGAACAAAAGACGAGGATGGAAAACAGGGGCACATTCTAGAATTGCTACCTCTGGGATGTGGTCTGATTTCTACGTTTGTCAATAAAGTTATTAATTGTACAATGCACATTTGGACTAGAGATTTATGAATTTAAGGGCCCAAGTGTTCAGTGTCTAAGTGGTTAAATTGGGTGTCAGGATTCATTAGGGACCTGAACACCAGTTTTGGCCAAAAGGCCACTAAGTGAATTTCATCATTAATACAAAACATATTTTGTTTGGCACAGTAACCAAAAATTTTGACGGAAAGAGTGCTGTTAATTTTTAACATGTGGGACATTCAACAAGGGTATAAAACAAAATCCAGCATGGTTTTTGGAGATATAATTAGTCAGGAAAGGAGAGTACTGGTTTTAATTAACAGGTTTGGGGTTGGTTTTTTGTTTTAATGTTTGTGATAGCCAGACTTTTAATAGTGTGTGTGTATGTTTTAATACAAACCAATTGGTTTGACTTCCATTACATTTAATTATATGCTTTAGCTTCACTGTGTAGGTCAGTGTTCACCTTGGGATGACAATATTCTGAATCAGATAGGGTGCCCAGAATTTCTAAGTAGACCTTTCCTCTGGATAGTGCAGCTGTCAAGCTTGGTATCTCATTACTTAATTTATGAAGTCTTTTAGATACTTCAATTCAGTTCAGTTCAGTCGCTCAGTCGTGTCCAGCTCTGTGACCCCATGAATCGCAGCACGCCAGGCCTCCCTGTCCATCACCAACTCCTAGAGTTCACTCGGACTCACGTCCATTGAGTCGGTGATGCCATCCAGCCATCTCATCCTCTGTCATCCCCTTCTCCTCCTGCCCCCAATCCCTCCCAGCATCAGGGTCTTTTCCAGTGAGTCAACTCTTCGCATGAGGTGGCTAAAGTACTGGAGTTTCAGCTTTACCATCATTCCTTCCAAAGAAATCCCAGGGTTGATCCCTTTCAGAATGGACTGGTTGGATCCCCTTGCAGTCCAAGGGACTCTGAAGAGTCTTCTCCAACACCACAGTTCAAAAGCATTAATTCTTTGGCGCTCAGCCTTCTTCACAGTCCAACTCTCACATCCATACACGACCACAGAAAAAACCATAGCCTTGACTAGACGGACCTTAGTTGGCAAAGTAATGTCTCTGCTTTTGAATATGCTGTCTAGGTTGGTCATAACTTTTCTTCCAAGGAGTAAATGTCTTTTTATTCCATGGCTGCAGTCACCATCTGCAGTGATTTTGAGAGTTGGCTAATTGTATGTGTGTATGTTTGACTATATTTTCTCCTTGGGAATGTATTTGAAAGCAGTCAATGATTCCAAGGGGTAAGGGAGTGTTATTTTTAGAGGCAGTTACATCAAAATAATGATCTGTGCCTCTAACAGATTTCTCTATAGTTTGGAAAGAAGGTGAAAAGATGTATGACAATAGTGGGTACTTATAGTGGTCACTTTGATTAGCCGAGTAATTAGCTTAGCTATGATTGAGCAACAGCTGTGTGTCCCATTGCTCCCTATGTATCTTTACAAAAGTATGTGGTCACCACTCCCACACTTGATTTTTATGATGGGGAAAGAAAGGCCTGGAGAATTGAAGCAACCTACCTGAAGTCAGTGAATGGCAGAGCCAGAATTCAAAGCCAAGTCTACCTCCATTTTCAGCTAGCTGCCTTTCTTTTCTGCCACATTACACCTATTATTTTGGGAAAAGGAAGTGTGTTCTGTAAAACTTGTAGAAGAAATCGGTGTATACAGTTGGTATACCTTTGGCAAAAAGCTCATTCATGTGTTTGTGGAGGTTACACTAGCCGATGTTAAGGGACACTTACTCTGTGCCAGGAACCAAAACATTTTACATGGATTATCTCATACAGCACTTCCAGCTCCCTACGAGATAGGTCCTACTCTAGATTTATTTCTTGTGTCCCCCCGAAATTCAGATATCAAAATCCTAACCCTCAAGATAATGGTAGTAAGAGGTGGGGCCTTTGGGAGGTGATTAGGTCATGAGGACAAGCCCAGAGAATTCTCTAGAGGTTAAAAGCAAAAAGACAGCTATCTATGGATAACCAGCAAGGAGCCGCTGTATGGCACATGGAACTCCACTCAATGTTCTGTGGCAGCCTGGAGGGGAGGGGAGTTTGGGGGAGAATCGATACATGTATATGCATGGCTAAGTCCCTTCACTGTTCACCTGGAAGCTGTCACAGCGTCGTTGATCGGCTATACCCCAATACAAAACAAAAATCTTAAAAAATAAAATTTTAAAAAAGACAGCTTTCTAGGAATTGAGCTCACCAGACACTGAATCTGCCAGTGTCTTAATCTTGGATTCCAGGACTGTGAGGAATAAATTTCCGTTTATATTCCATGGCTGCAGTCACCATCTGCAGTGATTTTGAGAGTTGGCTAATTGTATGTGTGTATGTTTGACTATATTTTCTCCTTGGGAATGTATTTGAAAGCAGTCAATGATTCCAAGGGGTAAGGGAGTGTTATTTTTAGAGGCAGTTACATCAAAATAATGATCTGTGCCTCTAACAGATTTCTCTATAGTTTGGAAAGAAGGTGAAAAGATGTATGACAATAGTGGGTACTTATAGTGGTCACTTTGATTAGCCGAGTAATTAGCTTAGCTATGATTGAGCAACAGCTGTGTGTCCCATTGCTCCCTATGTATCTTTACAAAAGTATGTGGTCACCACTCCCACACTTGATTTTTATGATGGGGAAAGAAAGGCCTGGAGAATTGAAGCAACCTACCTGAAGTCAGTGAATGGCAGAGCCAGAATTCAAAGCCAAGTCTACCTCCATTTTCAGCTAGCTGCCTTTCTTTTCTGCCACATTACACCTATTATTTTGGGAAAAGGAAGTGTGTTCTGTAAAACTTGTAGAAGAAATCGGTGTATACAGTTGGTATACCTTTGGCAAAAAGCTCATTCATGTGTTTGTGGAGGTTACACTAGCCGATGTTAAGGGACACTTACTCTGTGCCAGGAACCAAAACATTTTACATGGATTATCTCATACAGCACTTCCAGCTCCCTACGAGATAGGTCCTACTCTAGATTTATTTCTTGTGTCCCCCCGAAATTCAGATATCAAAATCCTAACCCTCAAGATAATGGTAGTAAGAGGTGGGGCCTTTGGGAGGTGATTAGGTCATGAGGACAAGCCCAGAGAATTCTCTAGAGGTTAAAAGCAAAAAGACAGCTATCTATGGATAACCAGCAAGGAGCCGCTGTATGGCACATGGAACTCCACTCAATGTTCTGTGGCAGCCTGGAGGGGAGGGGAGTTTGGGGGAGAATCGATACATGTATATGCATGGCTAAGTCCCTTCACTGTTCACCTGGAAGCTGTCACAGCGTCGTTGATCGGCTATACCCCAATACAAAACAAAAATCTTAAAAAATAAAATTTTAAAAAAGACAGCTTTCTAGGAATTGAGCTCACCAGACACTGAATCTGCCAGTGTCTTAATCTTGGATTCCAGGACTGTGAGGAATAAATTTCCGTTTATCCTTCTCCAAGAAACCGAGCAAGGGCTCCAGGACTTGGGAAAATTGAGCTTAGATTTGGACTCTGCTGGCCAAGAGACCAGACTCAGGACCCTCTTGGATTCCCAGGATGAATGGGTAGTGTTCTAGAGTGGAAGGAGCTTTGGAGTCACCAGACCTGGATTCAGAGCCTCATTCTACTACTTGTTCACAGTGCAGTCTCAGTTGAGATGCTTAACTTCTCAGAGGCTCACTTTGTTGACTACAAATAACTGGCATCTGTCTTAGCAGTGGTGAGGACCAAATGTGGAAAATAGGGCTTCCCAGGTGGCACTAGTGATAAAGAACCCACCTGCCAATGCAGGAGACAGAAGGGATGTGAGTTCCATCCCTAGGTCGGGAAGATCCGCTGGAGAAGGAAATAGGTACCCACTCCAGTATTCTTGCCTGGAGAATCCCGTGGACAGAGGAGCCTGGCTATAGTCCATAGGGTCGCAAAGAGTCAGACACAAGTAAAGGGACTTGCACGCACACACACATCTTACCTTTGAGTACCAAATGTGGGAAATGTAGGTGAAGTCTCGTATAGTAGAATGCCTATATCCCGATATGCACAGAGTAAAAGATATGTTACTATTCATACTAGCTACTATTTACAAAAGGATTCAATATTAATTTTCTTGCTATGATTTAGTCACAGAGGCTTTCAAATCTTTCTGAAATCTCAGGATTCTCATCAACCCATCTTGCTCTGACTGAGGACTTTTATGGATAGGGTTTTCAGGGTATCCTCCAACCTGATCTGACATCATCTCCAAACGGAAGCTTCCTTAATTCCTTCTGAGGTTTCTGGAAGCAGGACACATGGCTGTGTCATGTCTTTATCTCACTGTCACTTTCATAGATGGCTCCATGGTGACTCTTGAGACCAAGTACGAGCAGGCCCTGCCTGAGAATGATGTGAATAAGAAGGCTGTGTAATTTATGTAACTGCTAATCGAGTGTCAGGACAAAGTTATTTTTAAAACAGGAAGTATCTTCCTTTGATCTTTTACCATTTGATATCTCAGCCCTTGAGTGAGGCAGATAGGCACCATGGAGAGGAGAAAGATTACCACTTTTCCTTTACAAAAGCTGCACAAATTGAAGAAGGCTTCAGAATTCAGACCAGCCACATCCAGCGCTTAGGTGTTGTTTTTTAACCCTCAGCCTAGCAAACTTTGTTCTGGCAGAAGATGAGATGGATACTTCTGGGCGCCTGTTGCCTGCAAGGCCAGAATATGAACCTTCTGGTGTTGTCTGGCCTTGGCTCTGCTGAATCTGAGGCCACAGGACTTTAGATAGCGGCTCGGGACACTTTGGACCTGCGTGGACCTCGTAAGATAAGGCCAGCCTAGGTGGTACCAGTTATCGGGAATCCTGGGGCTTACGGAAAAACAACTGCTTTACAGTCTGAAGTAGGCAATCCAGGAGTGAAACAGACAGGGATGGACTTAGTTGACTTGAAGCTCAGTCTCAGTTGACTTGAGATTCAGCAGTATGGTGAGTCTTCCATCAAAACATAGGCACTCAATAGAAATTATGGGGGTTGATGTTAGATGTCCTTCCTTACACTAAGTCAGAATCCATCTCACAATTTCTACCCTGTGTTCCTTGACAATGCAGCACATCTAATTTATCTTCTATAGATATTTCAAGATAGCTATTTTATTTTGACTTTCCCTTGGGGTCCCACCCTTTGAAGAACCAAGAGCCACACTCTCGCCTGACAGATTCCTTCACCCATGTGATTCAGTACAGGTTGTATTGACTTACCAGAAAGCATTAAACTGTAGACTACAGGATGACTTCTTTTAGATTGTCATAAAGGAGATCAGGTAAGTATTGACCTGGGTGACCTTGAAAACTGAGATTTAATACTCCCCATGGGTCGCACAGGTGTCAGTCAGTTTTTATTCCTTTGGGCCCAGGTACCTTGCTAGACTCTGGCTGTGATATTTGATTTCATGTGATTCCAAACTGTAGTGTAGCCTGAAACCAGTTACATGACTTTATTCTACTCCTATGCTATGGCAGTTCCTTAAGTCTTGAAATGGTGTGTATGAGTCAGAAGGCTTGAACATAGTTAAAATGTTCACCATTCATATTTCCTCAGCTACCTTCATTTGATGAAAAACATCTAAAGCGATACCATGTCTTTAGAAGGAAGATAGCATGAGTTTGGTCAGGGAGATATCACGTCTTCTTTCCTTTCATGGAAGCCTTTTACTGTGAAGAAGTAGCCCAAATGTGATTTATTCTTTGCAGTGACCAATAATATTTCATCAGCAGTCTTTTAAAATTTATTTTGTTTTTTTTCTTAATTAGAGGATAATTACTTTACAATACTGTGATGGTTTTTGCCTTACAGCAACATGAATAGGCATTAGGTATACATATGCCCCCTCCCTCGTGAACCCCTCTCCCACCTCCCTCCCCATTCCACCTCCCTCCCCATTCCACCTCCCTCCCCATCCCACCCGACTAGGTTGTCACAGAGCACTGGCTTAGGGTGCCCTGCTTCATACATTGACCTCCCACTGGCTATCTGTTTTACCTGTTGGTGATGTATATGTTTCAATGCTATTCTCTCAGATCATCCCACTCTCTCCTTCCCCCACTGTGTCCAAAACGTCCCTGTCTCCTTTGCGTCAGCAGCCTTACAGAGTGGTTCAGTTCAGTTCAGTTCAGTTCAGTCGCTCAGTCGTGTCCAACTCTTTGCCACCCCGTGAATCGCAGCATGCCAGGCCTCCCTGTCCATCACCAACTCCTGGAGTTCACTCAGACTCATGTCCATCCAGTGATGCCATCCAGCCATCTCATCCTCTGTCGTCCCCTTCTCCTCCTGCCCCCAATCCCTCCCAGCATCAAAGTCTTTTCCAATGAGTCAACTCTTCGCATGAGGTGGCCAAAGTACTGGAGTTTGAGCTTCAGCATCATTCCCTTCAAAGAAATCCCAGGGCTGATCTCCTTCAGAATGGACTGGTTGGATCTCCTTGCAGTCCAAGGGACTCTCAGGAGTCTTCTCCAACACCACAGTTCAAACACATCAATTCTTCGGCGCTCAGCCTTGTTCACAGTCCAATTCTCACATCCATACATGACCAGAGGGCACCATTAATAAAGATGCCAGAACCAGCTTGGGCAAACCAGGAGTTCCAGTGGTGTGCTGGAAGTGGCTACTATAGGCTCTGGGAGCCGGCTGTTTACATTACATCCCAACTCTGCAGTCAGTGTCCTTGCATTGACAGCTTGAAATTGGCTACAGTGGGTGTATTTACACAATGGAAATTGGCAAATGCTGAAAATCAGGGCTTTATTCAGAGATCCAGTTGTTAAATATTTACCACTGACCGTAATACAGGTCACATGTCACTCAGAGAAAAGTCCCAGAAGGCAGCAGTAATATAAACTGAATTATCACAGCTTTGGGGGCAGAGAATGGGAGAAAAAGCTCAATATATCTTCAGATACTTAGGACATTACAGAATATGAGACATTAGATGATGGAGCCTCATTCTCAGGAAAGAAAGTATTCTACAAATGTTTGAAAACGCACTATAATATAAGGGTAGAATTTAGACTCACATACAGTCAACCCTCTGTACCTGCAGATTCTGTATCGGCAGAGTTCAGCCAACTACGGATTCTATTAAAATATTTGAAAAAGAATTCCAGAAAGTTCCAAAAGGCACAACTTGAATTTGCCATGCACTGGCAACTATTTACATAGTATTTACATTGTATTATGTATTATACGTAATCTAGAGATCATTCCAATGAGGGGGGGTGCGGGTTCTATCCCCAGTATACAGGAGGATGCATGTAGGTTGTATACAAATATTATGTCATTTTATATAAGGGACTTGAGCATCTGAAGATTTTGGTATCCACTTGGTGGGGAGGGGGGTGGGATTCAGGGTTCTGGAGCAAATCCCCCCTTGGATTTTAGATGAACAACTATTATCTGCTTTCCTTTTTCCCTCTGAAATTTCTACATCAAAAATAGGCTTGGGACTTCACTGACAGAAGTAGGAAATGGCAACCTCCATTCAGTATTCTTGCCTGGAAAATTCCATGGACAGAGGAGCCTGGTGGGCCCCACTCCTTGGGATCACAGAGTCAAACATGGCTGAGCACACATGCACACATGCTTCCTTTGTGGTCCAGTGGTTAAGACTTTTGCCTTCCAATGAGGGGGTTGCAGATTCTATCCCCAGTAAGGAAGCTAAGATCTCACATGCCTCATGGCCAAAGCCAAAGCATAAAACAGAAGCAATGTTGTAACAAATTCAAAAAGACTTTAAAAATGGCCCCGACAGAAAAAAATCTAAAAAATAAAATAGTTGGGCTCCGGTAGCTCAAATGGTAAAGAATCTGCCTGCAATATAGGAGACCTGGGTTTGCTCCTTGGTCGGGAAGATCCCCTGGAGCAGGGAATGGCAACCTACTGCAGTATTCTTGCCTGCACAGAATTCCATGCACATAGGAGAGTGGAGGGCTACAATCCATGAGGTCGTAAGGAGTCCAACACAACTGAGGGACTAACGCTTTGGGGCTAGTACTGGACGACCCAGCAGGTAGAACGAGCAGGTAGGTGTTAGTGTACCACCAGTGCAGCATGGGAATCAAGGAAAGGAGACGATAACATACATGTCTTTGTGTGTGTGTGAGTGTGTATACATATATGTTTGCACCCAAGTATTAATCATAGCAAAATCATAACTTGGACTTCTTTATACTACTTTCATAATTCACCGTTGCTTTTATTTGAATAACAAATTTTGAGTTACACTCTCATCGCTTGTCGATTGGAGAACAATATAATTTTTCTTTCAGTTCAGTTCAGTCGCTCAGTTGTGTCTGACTCTTTGCGACTCCATGAATCGCAGCATGCCAGGCCTCCCTGTCCATCACCAACTCCCGGAGTTCACCCAAACTCATGTGCATCGAGTCGGTGATGCCATCCAGCCATGTCATCCTCTGTCGTCCGCTTCTCCTCCTGCCCTCAATCCCTCCCAGCATCAGGGTCTTTTCCAATGAGTCAACTCTTCGCATGAGGTGGCCAAAGTATTAGTTTCAGCCTCAGCATCAGTCCTTCCAATGAACACCCAGGACTAGTCTCCTTTAGTATGGACTGGTTGGATCTCCTTGCAGTCCAAGGGACTCTCAAGAGTCTTCTCCAACACCACAGTTCAAAAGCATCAATTCTTCAGCGCTCAGCTTTCTTCACAGTCCAACTCTCACATCCATACATGACTATTGGAAAAACCATAGCCTTGACCTTTGTTGGCAAAGTAATGTCTCTGCTTTTCAATAAGCTGTCTAGGTTGGTCATAACTTTCCTCCCAAGGAGTAAGCGTCTTTTAATTTCATGGCTGCAGTCACCATCTGCAGTGATTTTGAAGCCCCCCAAAATAGTCTGACACTGTTTCCACTGTTTCCCCATCTATTTCCCATGAAGTGATGGGACCAGATACCATGATCTTAGTTTCCTTAATGTTGAGCTTTAAGCCAACTTTTTCACCCTCCTCTTTCACTTTCATCAAGAGGCTATAGGTATAAATCCAGCCCCAGTTGAGCCTTGCCGATTTAGAATTTCTATGTTGATTTAGAATTTACTGCTCCTGAAGCAGCAAGGTGGAGTTGCCAGAATATCTTCATTTCATGTTTCTGGTTACAGTGGGCAGGTTGAAATTTGTCTCAGCCAGGAGGAGAAAGAACTTGGTATGTAAGTTTGCATCCAAAACAGGATCTCTCAAGCAAAAAAGGGACTTCTCCATTTCATCCCCAGTTGAATTTTACTCCAAAGGCAACTCATTAAGCTCCATTTATTCTTTCACTGTCCTGAAGAAGTGTTTGGAGCGTGCTGGGATTTTTGTTTTTAAATCTTTTTATTTAGGAAAATTTCAAACATTATACAAAACTAGAGTATATGGTATAACTAACTGCTAAGTACTCATCACTCAGCTCAGTTATCAACTCATGTCCAATCTTAATTTTATTTAGACTATTACATGCAAATCTTCCCCTCCCAAACTGGATGATATTGAAAGCAAATCTCAGATATCATATCATTTCAATGGTAGGTATTTTCATATATATGTTTAAAGGATAAGAATGCTTAAAGAAATAGGCATAATTTGTTATCTGCTAAAAACATTAACAATGTATTATATCCAATTGAGAAAATGGTATTTTATGATGCACAGTGAGATGAATAAATTCAGTTATCTAACCATGGTTAAAATCATTGCATCCTATTTGTTGATAGCCGAAAATCTGATATCATGTTGTCCTGAAGGATTCCTTTTCTTTTTTGGGGGGTCCAGTACCTTTTATTATTTGTTTATCATTAATTTTTAACCATTTCTTCATGGTCTGAGATTTTGAAGCCTTTCTTGGGATGAAATAGTCCTGTGCCCCAAAACAGATGCTTTGGGATCACTCCAAAATCACTGAGATAGAAGCATCTGGTGTCTCCTATGCAGTTTTTGTCTTGAGCTTGAGAGGTTTGTTGTTGTTTAGTTGCTCAGTTGTGTTTGAGCGACCCCATGGGCTGTAGCCTGTCAGGCTCCTCTGTCCATGGGATTTCCCAGGAAAGAATGCTGGAGTGGGTTGTCATTTCCTTCTCCAGAGGATCCTCCCAACCCAGGGATTGACCTTGTGTCTCCTGCATTGGCGGGTAGATTCTTCACCACTGAACCACTAGGGAAGCCCTGATTGAGAGGTTGGGAACAGTCTTACAAGAATTCCACCCTCCTTTCTTCTGAAGTCAGTAGGGTGAGAACAGGCAAGCTAGCACTCACATTGGAGATAAAGAAAAGTAGGATGTAGGTCTGGGCTCGGGCCTGGCAATCTGGAAGTGCTAGATTCAGGGTTGAGCCAAGAGGGATATTGCTGAAATTTGGGAGATATTTGTAATTCCAGGCAATCTCTCCACCGATGACCCTGTATTTCAAGTTAACCAGGAAAAAGAAAAAAAAGATCCTGAATCTATCTAGTATCACTCTTGTTTGTCAAGCATTCCTAGGGATCAAATCAGTTAAACATCAATGAATTCTTATTGATATAACTGTAGTCATGTGTTTAAGACTGTGCTTCCAATGCAGGGAGCATGGATTCAAGCCTTGGTCAGGGAACGAAGATTCCACATACTGCATGGCATGGCCAAAAATAAATAAAGGGTGTGTGCGTGTGTGTGTGTATGTGTATAAACACCTGTATACCTGAAACTAACACAACATTGTACAATCAACTATACTTCAATTTAAAAGTTTTTGTTTTTTATTTATTTAAAAGCTGTAATTAAAAAGCTGGAGATCACATAACTAATGTTTGGGTGGGCTCATTAACCTCTCTGTGCCTCAGTTTTGTCATCTGTAAATTGAGCATAAGAACAGTGCCTACCTCATTCGGTTAGAATGAGAATTAAATATTGCCTGTGAAGCTCCTAGTACAGCACCTGGCACATAGTATGCCCTTAACATTAGTTGTTACAATGCCGCTGCATTTTTTATAGACCCTGGAATAAACTTCTTCAGAATTTCTAAAAAGAGACCTTTGATTGGCTGTGTGCAGCCCTGAAGTATTTTTTGAAATTTGGCCTGTGTGTCTATGCCCACATATCCAGATAAACTTGCATAAGCTAGTACTTCAGCACACGTTTACCACACTCCATTAAATTTTGGGCAAGGCTTAGGCATATTTGGTTGGCAAATGCTCTCACAAGTAAATGGATAACCTGTTGCATCCTGATTATTGTTGTCTTAGAGTTTTAGCATGTATAAGATTTAGAGGCTTTTTGTTTGATTTTTTTTTTAATGTTTACTACAAGTAAACTGAGGAGCTGTTAGATATTTTACTATTCAGCTTCTTGTGATAGATTTCCAGTAAATCTTTTCAAGCTACTGCATCAGTTTTGATTCAAGAAATCTCTGAGATTGTAGGGAAAACTGCTGCAAAACCAGTTAGGATTTACGCCTACTGTCTGTGACTCAAATTTGTCTACATATTGTGTAATTCAAAGAAAATGCAGAGATAAACTGGATGCTGAGGTTCCTGATGCTGCACCTGTCATCCATAAATGACAGTTTTCCGGTCTTTATGTTCATCAAAACAGCATCATTCTTATTGGTTCACTTAACGTTAAATACGTGATATGTTTTGTAAAATAAACCAACTTAAGTAAGATATTGTTTTTACATCTTTCATGTCTGAGATCCAGAGTTAAGATGTTTTTTAAAAAGCTCCCATGCTCAAGAGTTTGACAGTCTCACGTTAGTGATAGAGAAGGGCACCATGCCTCTAAACTAAGTGGCACCAGACAGATAAAATATTTTGAATACTCATATATCTGTAAAGTTTGAATCTCTTTTCCCAATTAGATATTACATCTGGCTGTTCTGCTGATCACAGCAATCATCACTTCTGGCATCTTGGCAGCGATAACCCAGAAGGCAGCTGAGAATCTGGAAGGAAACAAACACTTCTGACCCGCCAAAAATCAGTGTTGGAAAGTAGATCAAGTTGGAGATGCTCGTGCATTTTACACTTGGAGTACTTCCTGGACTCTCTTGAGTCTGTTTACTTTCACCCAAGTCACAGTTTGAACAGACTTGATTTTCTGGTTTCTTTGCAATCATACATAGCAGGTTAGGGATTGACATTACAGTACACTGACAACAGCCAAGAAATTAACAGCAATAGCTGAAAAGAGAAGGAAATGGCAACCCATTCCAGTGTTCTTACCTGGAGAATCCCAGGGACGGGGGAATCTGGTGGGCTTCCGTCTATGGGGTCACACAGAGTCAGACACGACTGAAGCGACTTAGCAGCAGTAGCAGCTGAAAAGGAAGACATAGAAAGCTATAACAGAGACAGATGAATACTCAAACCGTAGCAGCCTGGGAAGCACAAGTTTATGTGGTACTTGAGGGCATCAGTATATAGTGGGTATAGCAATTGATTCTCACATGACCCCTAGTCATCAAAAGAGCTAAGATTTTCTTCATGTTTCTTTAAGAATATGAGAAGTGAGTCATGCATTTTAGAAAGATTTCCTTCAAAAACTATTTATAATTTGCCATTTATATCTTAAAAGTCATTGGTAAAATGCATGGATTGGGTCAGAGCTTTATATACATTATGAAATCTGCTTTATTGAGACATATACACATACAATTCACCCATTTAAAGTGCCCATTTCAGTGGTTTTCAGCATATTCACAGTAAAACCATTAACACAATTTAGGCTACATCATCACCCCCTAAAAAAACCTGATTAGCAGTCACTCCCCTTTTCTCCCACAACTCCTAATCCTGCTGCTGCTGCTGCTAAGTCTCTTCAGTCGTGTCTGACCCTGTGCAACCCCGTAGACGGCGGCCCACCAGGCTCCGCCATCCCTGGGATTCTCCAGGCAAGAACACTGGAGTGGGTTGCCATTTCCTTCTCCAATGCATGACAGTGAAAAGTGAAAGTGAAGTCACTCAGTGGTATCCAACTCTTAACGACCCCATGGACTGCAGCCCACCAGGCTCCTCCGTCTATGGGATTTTCCAGGCAAGAGTACTAGAGTGGGTTGGCACAACTACTGATCGTTTTGTCTCTATAGACTTGCCTATTGTGGATATTTCATGTGTATGGAATCATATGATATCTGGTCTTTTGCGATTGGCTCTTTTCACTTAGCATAGTGTTTTCAAACTTTACTTGTGTGTTAATTTGTATCAGTATTTCCTTCCTTTTTATTGCCAAATGATATTTCATTGTATGGACGTGTCCTATGTTATTTATCCATTCATCAATTGATGTACATTTCTGTTGTCTCCACTTTTTGACTATTATATGTAATACTGCTCTGATAATTTACATACAAATTTTTGTGTGGGCATATGCTTTCATTTCTCTTGGGTATATACCCAAGACTGCAATTGCTAGATTATAGACAAGCTTATGTCTAACCTCTCGCAAAACTGCCAGACTATTTTCCAAAGTGACTGCACTGTTTTATATTCTGACCATTGGTGTAGGAGTGTTCCAGTTACTCCATATACCCAACAACACTTGTTATTTTACATTTTTTAAATTATAGCCATCCTAGTGGGTTTGAAGAAATACCTCATTGTGGTTTTGATGTGCATTTCCCTAAAAAAGTGCCCTTACATCCCTCCAACATTAGCATCCTGTGATTTTGAAACATTTAGTAGGTTCAAACTTTATCTGCAGTTTAATTAGAAGGTTCCTGAATGTCTGGGAAGTGTCAGACTTTACTGTGCTCAAAAGAGAACCCTGCCCAGAACTGCTGCCCTTTGTAAATATTAAAGGATTGTTTTAATTAAGTAATGTCTGGTACAGGGACAATGTGAATTTCACTCATAGCAGAATTTTCAATTCTTCTTTCCAGACTTCTTGATTAATGATCAGTCCTTGCAGAGGAGAATGTAATGGCAGGAGACCAGGTTCATTGCTGCATCCTGACCCCGCCATAGTGCCTCCCAGTCTACAGAACAAAGTGTCTGTTCACTGAATCGGTGGCAGCATAAGCATATAGATTGGTCTTAGATCACTGAAGGAGGGTCCTTGTGACCTCCTCGATCTCAGCTTGTGTTGCCATGTGAGCAGTTAGCACATCTTTTCTCAGTCCCCACCCAGCTAGACCTGAAAGGTTTGCCAGGCTTTCACAGCTAAAATTAATGAACAAAGCTCATTTCTGGTAGCCCTGTTCTTCTCTGCAGTGCCACCTAGCAATGCTGTTCTCCCCAAAGCCTCTTTAATTAAGCACTCCCTGGTATTAAATTGTCAATAGCATCCCTAGAGTAAGGAAGCATGCTCTGGTGGCTTGTCAAGACACAAAGCTAAACCTCTTGGAGATTTAAACTGGGATTTGTTTAAGGAGGTAATGAGATTACCATTTTGAGCTTCAGTGCAGGGCATTAGGAAGCTGGAAGAACCATTCTTAAGTGGATGCTGGGATCAGCTCTGGTGGCTGAAACGGTCACACTGGAGATAGTCGTACGGGTGCACTGCCTTCAGGACCCCTTGGCACATCTTGCATGGTCAAAACGGTGGCATCTTCTTTTTAATTCATGGACTGTATTTCTGATGAATTGTTGTTTAGTCACTAAGTCGTGTCTGACTGTGACCCCATGGACTGTAGCTCATCAGTCTCCTCTGTCCATGGAATTCTCCAGGCAAGCATACTGGAGTGTGTTGCCATTTCCTTCTCCAGGGGATCTTCCCAACCCAGGGATCAAGTCCATGGCTCCTGCCTTGCAGGTGGATTCTTTACCGCTGAGCCACCGGCAAAGCCATTTCTGATGAGTAGAGTGGTGTAACTAAAGGTGAAGACCGCATGGGAGATCTGTAATTGTGTACATCTCTTGCCACCCCAGGTGGTACAGTGGTAAAGAATGTTTCCTGCCAAGGCAGGGGACTCGGGTTTGATCCCTGCGTCAGGAAGATCCTCTGGAGGAGGAAATGGCAACCCACTCCAGTATTCTCACCTGGAAAACTCCATGGACAGAGGAGCCTGGTAGGCTACAGTCCATGGGGTCCCAAAGAGTAGGACACAACTGAATATGCACACACACACACCCGCCACCCCCCACCCCCAACACACACACACACACTCAGCCTAATATTGCAACAGAATGGGAAACAAATTTCATCTGCCTTTCATTTCTCCTCCTTAAGACCTGTTGCAGGAAAGCAGGGCTGGACTTCAGGGGTGAGGGCTGGAAGATGAGTTCGATGGGCACTGTGGTGAAATTAGAAGACGCTTACTCCTTGGAAGAAAAGTTATGTCCAACCTAGATAGCATTTTCAAAAGCAGAGACATTACTTTGCCGACTAAGGTCCGTCTAGTCAAGGCTGTGGTTTTTCCAGTAGTCATGTATGGATGTGAGAGTTGGACTGTGAAGAAGGCTGAGCGCCGAAGAATTGATGCTTTTGAACTGTGGTATTGGAGAAGACTCTTGAGAGTCCCTTGGACTGCAAGGAGATCCAACCAGTCCATTCTGAAGGAGATCAGCCCTGGGATTTCTTTGGAAGGAATGATGCTAAAGCTGAAACTCCAGTACTTTGGCCACCTCACGCGAAGAGTTGACTCATTGGAAAAGACTCTGATGCTGGGAGGGATTGGGGGCAGGAGGAGAAGGGGACGACCGAGGACGAGATGGCTGGATGGCATCACGGACTCAATGGACGTGAGTCTGAGTGTACTCCGAGAGATGGTGATGGACAGGGAAGCCTGGCGTGCTGGGATTCATGGGGTCGCAAAGAGTTGGACACGACTGAGCAACTGAACCGAACTGAACTGAAGAAGGTGGAATGGAGAGAGAGATTCCAGGACCTTGGAAAAGAGATTGCACCTCACTGAGCCTCTCAGCAACTCGTGGAAGAGACTCGAGGAAAAGTTTGTTTGAGCCTCAGAGGTTTGACATTTTGGGTCCCCTCATGTCTGGCTCCCGGAGAAGGCAGTGGAACCCCACTCCAGTACTCTTGCCTGGAAAATCCCATGGGTGGAGGAGCCTGGTGGGCTGCAGTCCATGGGGTCGCTAAGAGTCAGACACGACTGAAGCGACTTAGCAACCACAGCATGTCTGGCTCCAACTTGGCCCCACTTCCTCCTGGCCCAGATCCAGGCTAAGAATACATTTACTGGTGCCACCACAGTGGTGCCCTGCAAGGCCTTTTTTTCCCCTCCCAAATCTTAACTTAAAAAAAAAAGAGACATAACTTTCATGTCAGTATACCTGTTTGTTCTGATTTCATGTGGTTGTCTGTGCCGTGGGTTGCAAATCAAAGAATATCTGCCTGCCTGGCCTAAATGCACTAGTGCTGTTGCCAGAGCTTACTTCTTTATGGAAGAATGCCTGGTTACCTTTAAAATGGAAGTCATTGAAGAGAGGAGCACGTGATGAAATTTCATTATACGTATAACGTTTCTAGACCCATGTCCGTTGAGTTCAGTCTCTGTTTAATGTTAACTGGAAACCTGAGAAGCTGTATTTAAAATGTGAAAATCACCCGCAGCACTCGTGTTATAAATTGTGCAGAAATAATTTCATTAGCAAGCGATGTTTCCCAGTCCCTCCTGGGAATGGGGACGTCAGCCGGGTCATTACCGTGCATCGGCCTCAGTTGGCAGCCTGAGCTCCCTGGCAGTTATGAGCAAAGACAGCCCATTCAGACTCTGACTCTCACTTTCAAATTGTGGTCCAGTACTTAAGAGCGTTCCAGAGCATTAGTTTCGATTCAGCTAGAACTTTGGTTTTGAACTTGACCCATGAGAATTCCAGGGGCCCCTCCTTGAAAACATTGTCTCTAGTCACCCTGCTCTGGGCTCTCCAGGCGATGGCCTAGGAGTCTGTATTTTTAACAAGTGCCTTGGATGTTTTTTATGATGAGGCAAATTCGAGAATTACTGTTGTTGATGGCAGTCAAGGTTTTTGTCATTGTTGTTTAGGTTTTTTAAATATTTTTCTTTCTTTATTTACCTGGCTGCACCAGATCATAGTTGCAGCACCCTGCATCTTTGATCTTCACATGCAGGATATTTAGTTGCAGCATGTGGGATCTAGCTCCCCAACCAGGGATGGAATCCAGGCCCCCTGCTGTGGGAGAGGAGAGTCCCAGCCACTGAACCACTAGGAAAGTCCCTACACAGTTAGTTTTTAAAGCTAATTGAAACATTTGACTTTAAATTTTAGTTGCATAAAATACTAAAATGGGAGTTGCTTTCGGGAAATACAGTTGTAAGAAAATCATAGAGCTCCAGTTCAAATTGCATATGCAAAGTAGACCCTGATTGGGTTTCACATCATTTCTAACCTGGGGTTGGGCACAGAGAAGAATATAAACAGAGTCTCACTCTCATGGATGTCAGGCACTCTTGACTTTGTGGGCCTCTTGCTCCATTTAAAAAAAAAAAAAAAAAGGCATTTTACGACTTGCTATAAAGTTGGATGTATTGTTATGTATGATAGCATTTTCTTTGACCTGAAAATTCATGTTTTCTTCTGATTTTTTTGTGATTCCTTAAAATATGGTAGGCATGTAACCTGTGGTGCCTAACGGTTAACTGGAGCACCTGTATGGCAGAGGTGGTGAAATCCAGAAGTTAGTCCTAGTGACTGTTGTAATACTTCTGCTTGCCTTGGGAGTTCTGAAAGGATTATTCTCTGAAAGGACTCTTCTCACTATTCTGTTCCCCTTTTGCATGTGAGAATATGATCGGCCCTTTGGTTCTTTCCCACCTGTCTGGGAGAGAGGGAGAAAATGGACGGGCATCTGAGGCTTGTCAGTGGAAGAAAGGCTATTGACACACAGCGATGTGGGCCCTGCCATGGTGATCCATTCCCACAAACATACCTGTGCTTTCTTAGGTGTATTCTGAATTCCAAGCTTAACGTTCAGGCTGTCAAGGGTGTGCCTTGCCAGCAGTGGGGGAAATCAGGTCTCTTCCTGCCTGAAAGAGCCCTGGTGATGTCAAGCATCTAACTAGCTAAACAACTCTGCTCTTGAGTGTCAGATTTTCCCTGTCACTCCTTTTCTTTTTTTTTTTTTTTAATGTGGACCATTTTTAAAATCTTTATTGATTTTGTTACACTATTGCTGCTGTTGTTTATGCTTTGGTTTTTTGACTGCAAGTTATGAGGAATTTTAGCTCCCTAACCAGGGATGGAACCTGCACACCCTGTGTTGGAATGTGAAGTCTTAGCCACTGGACAGCCAAGGAAATCCCTCTTTTTTTTTTCCAACCTTTTAAATTGAAATATAGTTGCTGTACAATATTATGTAAGTTAAAGGTGTACAATATAATGATTCACAAATTTTAAAGGTTATAGTCCATTTATGCTGCTGCTGCTAAGTCGCTTCAGTCGTGTCTGACTCTGTGCGACCCCATAGACGGCAGCCCACCAGGCTCTGCAATCCCTGGGATCCTCCAGGCAAGAACACTGGAGTGGGTTGCCATTTCCTTCTCCACTGCATGACAGTGAAAAGTGAAAGTGAAGTTGCTCAGTCGTGTCCGACTCTTAGTGATCCCATGGACTGCAGCCCACCAGGCTTCTCCGTCCATGGGATTTTCCAGGCAAGAGTACTGGATTGGGGTGCCATTGCCTTCTCCAAGTCCATTTATAGTTATTACAAAATATTGGTTATATTCCATGTGCTGTACAGCATATCCTTTCAACTTACTATAGCTAATGGTTTGTACCTCTCACTCTCCTACCCCTTTCTTGCCCCTGTCTCCCCACCGGTAACCGCTAGTTTGTACTCTATAATCTGTGAGTCTTTCTTTTTTGTCATATTTACTAGTTTGTTTTATTTTTTTAGATTCCGCATATAAGGGATAGCATACAGTATCTGTCTTTCTCTGGTTTAGTTATTTCACTAAGCATAACCTTCCAAGTCCATCCACGTTGTTGCAAAGAGCAACATTTGATTCTTTTATTTTGACTGAGTAGTATTCCATTGTGTGTGTGTGTATCTATGTATATATATATATGTTATATATATGTATGTATCACATCCTCTTTATAGTGCCATGTTAGATTTTGGTAACGGGCTTGACATGAGCAGAATATTGCTTGAGATGAGTAATCCAAATTCTTGAGATGAGGAAATGCAGGCACACTTTTTCATGAGCAAGACCAGAGATCTGCTCTCTGTTCATTGAAGTGAAATTAAAACATTTTTTTTTGCTTTTGCATTATTACAGAGAAGTTTTTGATTGAGACTTATAAAATAACTCTGCTTATGAAGATTAAACATATTGATTGTAAAAATTGAAAAACATCCTATCCGCAAGGCCAGAAGAATAAAACCATAAGCCCGCTATAATGGGCTTCCCACATGGTGCTAGTGGTAAAGAACCTGCCTGCCAATGCAGGTAGGCATAAGAGATGTGGATTCGATCCCTGGGTCAGGAAGATCCCCTGGAGGAGGGCACAGCAACCCACTCCAGGATTCAAACAGAGGAGCCTGGTGGGCTATGGTCCATAGGGTTGCAGAGTTGGAAAGGACTGAACTGACTTAGCACACACTATCCATAATGCCTGTTAACATTTTGGCCTGAAGTTTCTAGTCTTGTTTTCTGGGAACAAGTAACTGTTTCATTTTTACACAAAACTGTAATCATACAAAATGTACCACTTAATCACCCGCACTTTTCACCTAATAATATATAATGAATGTTCTCCTCACATCATTAATTGCTATCTTATAAAATCATTTTGATGGTGATATATTGTTCCTTCGTGTTAATCATCTATAACCAACGTTTTATTTTTGGACATGAAATTCATTTCCTCAGTAGTAGTAGTTGTAAAACTTAATGATTTTTAAGATAAATTTTTGAATGCATGCATAATTATTTCTATAGGGTAAAGTGGAACCTCTGTATCAAAGGGCATAGGAATCTGGTGCTTTTTAATACAGCCCAGAGGAAGGATTGCAACCATTTATATTCCCATTCCTACTCTGGAAATGCTTGTGTTCTGATACCTTTGTGCTGTGTTGTGCTAGGTCACTCAGTCGTGTCCTACTCTTTGCAACCCCATGGACTGTAGCTTGCCAGGTTCCTCTGTCCATGGGGATTCTCCAGGCAAGAATACTGGAGTGGGTTGCAATGTAACTAAAATTTCAAGAAATCTGGTATGCATTAATTTAAAAGAAACCATGACTCAAGTTTCTTTGCATAGAGTATTTAATGTTTAGCAGACTGCTCTGTGTACAATAATTATGGGTTTCTTCACAATGTTATTGAAACCCTTTTATTAAATTTTACATTTACCATTTTCTTCAAGGTCCTTAAATAGTTCTTAGGTTTTCAACTCTTATATTTTATGCTGTTAAAGCTATGCTTTTGGAGGACTTTGTATATGTGTAATTGGGATGATGAAATGTAAGAATTGGTAAAGTGTCTGTCTACAATGCAGGAGATCTGGGTTCGATCCCTGGGCCGGGAAGAATCCCTGGAGAAGGAAATGGCAACTCACTCCAGTACTCTTGCCTAGAAAATCCCACAGACGGAGGAGCCTGGTGTCCTTGGGGTTGCAAAGAGTCGGACACAACTGAGCAACTTCCCTTTCACTTAGTTGGGTTAGTCTGCTTCATCTTACAGATTAGTAAATGGCTCAAGAAAAAAACTTGCCTACAATCATTCTGTCTGTGATTGACAACTCAACTCAGACCAGCCTAGCGAAATGGGGAATATGTGGGCTCATGAAACTGAAAATACTTTCTGTTACCTACTGTGATCAACCTTGGGTAATCCCTTGATCTTTCCAAACCTCAATTTTGTTATCTGTAAACAAAGTGTTGAATTTGACCAAAGATCCCTTCCACCTCTTAAAGTTCAATGCTTCCATGAATACATTAGCAGAGAATTTCATTATGCTGTCAATCAAATTTAGACACAGTGAGGGGGGTGGCTAGCACTGAGGAAATTTTTAAAGAAATACAGTTTGTATTACACGCTTGGATCTAAATTAAAGTTGTTATTGGTGGTGTTTTTAACTTGCAAAAGTCCTTAGGCAACTTGAACATAATCGGTATTCACATAGCATAAAAATATCTTCCAAAGTACTTGAAAAGTCTCTTTTCTGTTGATTACACAATCCTCAAACTTCTTTCCCACCTATTTATTAGTTTGCTTGACAATCTATTAAAAAAGAGTGGAGAAAGAAACTCAGTCCTTTTTGCTCCCTATTCATAATTGTTACAACAAATTTCAACTTGGTGAACCTAGGGAAAACTGTGACACTGTCCTGACAGCAGGTTGCTGAGTCAGACCTGCGCACAGGGGGATTGATCTTGAATACTGAGCATCTACTTTACACACGTGATGAAATAACCACGGTAGGAAACCTCCCTCACCAGAAACACCTTAAAACTCTGTAGGTTGTTCGAAAGGAGGTGGATTTTCTCATGCCAGGCTCCCTTAGTTAGCTCTTTATTATTGTTTGTTTGACTGGTAGGAAACCTTTCTCTGTGTTTGATTTTGGATTCTTCTCAGCCTTTACTCATTTATACTGTTAGAAACTCACTGTGTAACCCTTGCAATTTACTGCAGGAAGCCTAAGTACCCACTCGGAGACTATTCTAGTGTTCTGAGAAGGTCTTTAAGAAATAGGCTTTGTCTTAAAGCCATTGACCACCAATAAAATTTTAAAAATATTTTTACCACATCGTGTAGAATATAGCTTCATTTCAGGGTTTTCACTACTATCAAATGACCAATTCAGGTTCGTGCTTGGAGAAGTTTTCAGGCAAATAAATGCAACAGAGCCAACATGCCTTTTTGTTAACACTCAACGACCACATGTTTATCAACAATATTGACAGTCCCTGGATCTGGTTCTACAGGAGAGAGGGAGGGTTCCAGGGGAAAAACCAGCCAAAGATTTTCATGGAAAGTTATAATAGTCAGGACGGGGAAGATCATCCTGCAGTGGTGATAAGCCGCTTCAGTCGTGTCCTACTTTTTGTGACCCTATGGATTGTAGCCTCCAGGCTCCTATGTCCATGGGATTCTCCAGGCAAGAATACTGGAGTAGGTTACCATTTCATCATCCCGCAGTAACAACCCCCAAATCTCAGTACCTTAAAACAACAAAGGTTTATTTCTCCTTCACACTGTAAGTCCGTTGACAGTGACCAGGGCTGCAGTCTGCCTCATCTTCATTCTACATCCGGGCTGATGGAACAAGCATTATCTTGAATTCTGCTGGTTATGGTAACAGGGAAGGAGTTCTGCAGGCTCTGACACTCGCCCTAAGTGTTCTTGCCTGAAAGTAACACACACCATTTCCATTCCCAGCTCACTAGCTAGGTTAGGCATGTTGCCCAGCTTCATTAGAAAACGCCAGGACCTGCATTGTGACCCCGCGGGCCAGGAGGGACCGGGGCCAGCAGCACTAGTGACCGCCACAAGGTGCTGTTCTGGTTCCCAGGTATTTGGCTCACTCTCCTTCCTCCACGGGAAGTACTCATCTCCTCCCCAAAGGAGAGAACCCCACGGTCCCACCCAGTCAAAGAACCTAGATGATGCACAGTTGGCACTAGATTAGGGGGGGAAAACAAAGTCATTTCAACATCAACTCTAGATGTGGGTCCTCTTGATCTAGAGGCTTCTGAACTAAAAAAAAAAAGCATCTAGGTTTAAAAGGGAGGAGTAAAGAGTGAGTGCAGACATTCTGTATCTAGAAGGAGCATCACTTCTGGCAAACACAGAAGAGATTCTTTTTTTTTTTAAATAAATTTATTTATTTTAATTGGAGGTTAATTACTTTATAATATTGTATTGGTTTATAATATTGTATTGGTTTATACTTTATAATATTGTATCGGTTTATTGTATTACTTTATAATATTGTATTGGTTTATTACTTTATAATATTGTATTGGTTTTGCCATACATCAACATGAATCCACCTCAGGTATACACGTGTTCCCCATCCTGAACCCCCCTCCCTCCTCCCTCCCCGTACCAGTGGTTCAGCTGAATTTATCAAAGCATCTGCATACCCTGGATTAAAGACATGAGTCATGGATGGTGACTGCATTCGGATTTCTTTTTTCCCTTTCTCTCTGTCTCCAACCACAGCTTGTATATGGGAACTATCATTTAGGTAGCCCTTGATATCAGGAAGATAAATAAAACTGAACATTTAAAATATGGTGGTATCCTATAAAAGCATTAAAATGTGAATAGAAGGGCATTTAATTTTTTATGAAGGTAAGGAATGAATATAGTAAGTGAAAGCAATTTCTATTGCTGTTTAAACTATATAGTTTTCTGATCCTTATTCCCTTTTACCTTAACCCAAACTGCTGATATAACATTTAACTGAATTTTCAAAACTCTACACTTTCCCCCACTGTTTTGCTGAGTTGCTAACAAAAGCTTTGAAATGGAGGAGGTGACGCAGGAAGAAGAAACTGGAATTAAAAATAATTTATAAAATGCTTAGCTGTCCCTAGACACGTTTTAAAAAGGGAGACCTCTTTTCAGTTGCCTGTACTTAAATTAACAACAGCTAACCATATAAAGGCCACAGGGGCTTTTCTGGGTTACATACAACGTGTTCTGTCCATTCTGCACTAAGATGTCTTATTTTCCATTATCACTGAATTCTTATTTTACTTCTTCATGTACTAAAAGTTCTAAGTATAGAATTTTCTCATGCTTTTCTCTGACTTCTAGCCTCTACCTATACAATCTACTTATCCCACAATCCTCCAACAATATAAACAACCTGAAGGGGTGGCCTTCTCTACCTTTCTGTGGGTTCATATAATCATAAATACTTGGGATCTGCCTTCCATCTGCCTGCCCACTCTCCCTCGTTCCTCCTTCCTCTTCTCCTTTCTCCCTTCCTTTTTTTTCTAAGCCAGATGGGGTTAATAAGTTATTTACACTGCTAGGTATCTCATTTTTCTCATTCATAGAAGATTGGGGGTATCTCTAGTATAGATCTCATTCATTCTTTCTAATGTCTGCCTAATATCCCATGGTTTGGAAAGCCATACTTTATTGAAGTTTCTCTGTTAAAGGGTATGTGTCTTGTTTCCGATTTGTTTTGATCTTGCTTTTTTTGTTTTTCTTACATTTGGCCACTGTAAGGGGTGCAGTGGGCTTCTCAGGTAGCTCAGTGTTAAAGAATCTGCCTGCAGTGCAGGAGACATGGGTTTGATCTCCAGGTCAGGAAGATCTCCTGGAGAAGTAAATGGCAATCCACTCCAGTGGATTCTTGCCTGCAGAATCCCATGGACAGAGGAGCCTTGCTAGCTTCAGTCCATGGGGTTACGAAAGAGTTGGACACGACTTGGTAACTAGTCAACAAGAAGGGGTGCAGTAAACTTCTTTATACCCATCCTCAAATACTGGTCCTTTAAAAAATATGGTCCAAGAGAGGAATTAACTGCATTTTAAAATGTATATGTGCTTTTAATAGATGTTGGCAGAGTCTGTCAAAAATGGTTATCCTAGCAGTGTTCCAGAATACATTTCTCCCATCCTATTCAGTAGTAGGTGTCTTTCCTACTTGGACAAGAACGGATTATACCTGCAACCTCGATTGCATAACTGGGCACCTGTTGACATACTACAGTATATTTCAGTGGGGCTTAAAACTAGGGCTCTGGTTGGCCTGTTTGATTGTGGGTGGTTATGATTTTTGTGTATGTCTTTCTTAAAAAAAAAAAAAATTCTTGGGAAGTTTATGCGAGGGAGGGAACTGGACGCCATTCTTACACAGTCCACTCCTTTCACAGATAAGGAAATTGCAATCCAGAGAGGTGAAGGGAGTTCATGTGAGCTAGTTACTGGCTGCTGCTTCTGGGAAGCAGTTGTTCAGAATCCTGAATTGGGACTTTACCTATTACACTGTGGGTTGGCCTTCCCAGGTGGCGCTAGTGGTAAAGAACGCTCGTGCCAGTGCAGGTAGGCGTAAGAGACCTGGGTTCAATTCCTGGGTCAGGAAGATCTCCTGGAGGAGGGTATGGCAACCCACTCCAGTATTCTTGCCTGGAGTATGCCATGGACAGAGGAGCTGCAGTCCGTGGGATCGCAAAGAGTTGGACACAGCTGAAGTGACTGAGCACGCACGCATGCACGCTGTGGGCCATGCTGACAGGGACCTTTAGAGAACGGACCAAGAAACACCATCTGTGAGCTAGGGATGAACGGTTCCCAGGTTTCTGTTCTCTCCTGCTAGGATAGGCAAGCTTCCCAGTCTACGCTGAGCTGTGTGGGATTTGCTTTGCAAACTTCTGCAAAGATAAGAGGACATTTGTTAACAGTCTTGTTACCGGAATTTGCTTCTCTTAATACATTTTTTTGGGGAAAAAAATTATTTATATAGCTGCATCAGGTCTTAGCTGTGGCATGAGGGATCTTTGATCTTCACTGAGGCACACAGGATCTGTAGTTATGGCATATGAGAACTCTTGGTTACAGCATGTGGGATCTAGTTCCCTGAAACTGGGATTGAACCCGGGCCCCCGGCATTGGGAACACAGTCTTAGCCACTGAACCAACCAGGGAAGTCCCTGCTGTTCTTAATCTTTTGAGGAGTTTGGGATTTATCATTAGAGTTGCTGCTTACCAAGTGTGGAGTAGCTGGCTTGGATCAGAACTAAAAAGACAACAGGGAAACACAGGAGGGAAGATTCTAGGCAGGAATGGCTTCCTCCTATGTACTCCTTCCTCCTCCCTTCCCAGTGTACCGATGGAGAGGGCTAAATAGTGGGGCTGCCAAGAAAGAAGACTTCCTCTAAGTCCTAGTTCTGTTCCTGGAAATGTAATCTCTAGGTATAATGTGCACATTGTGACCAGAGCTCAAATGGCAGTTCTCTAGGGCTGAATAAAATAAGCTTTTTGAAAGAAGCCACTTTAACTTCTTGAGTCTTTAAACTCAGTTTTGGTGTTTTGTTAGTTTAGATCTGAGTATAGTTGATTTAGAATGTAAACTCAGTTTTACTGTAAGGTTCAGATTTAGCCCATACAGTCTACGAGGAAGATGAAAAGGGATCTCCAAATTTCAGATTCCCGTTTGGGTTTGCCCTGTGTTTACTACAAAGCATTCGATAGTCCAGTATTAATTTTCCAGGTTGCCTCTAAATAAAGTCAGCCTGTTCAGGGAGCTCAGCCCATTCCTCACAATAACAATAAAAATAATTACATGGAAATTCATTTTGTCATAGGTAAGCCTCTCCAGCATTTATTAAATATAAATATATATTTATATATAAAAATATTACACAAAACACGCCTCTGTGTTGTATACCTGGTCAGGGGCTGTGCTTATTTGTAGGCTTGACCATCAGTGGTCATGATTCTTGTGGTTTAGCAGTTTGCAAGCCTGCAAACTGGAATGTCTGGGGAACTTAAAAAAAAATACTCATGCCTAGGTCCTCCTCAAGAATTAAATCAGAATCAGTGGAGGGAGACACAGGGCTGAGGTGAGGACTTCTGGGTGGGCAACTGGAGATGGAGAGAGAATCTCTTCCTTAGTACAGAAAGGAATGCGTTGTAATTCGATCTGTTCTTTTGAGAAGCCTGTTGCCATTGGAATCATCATGTCTGCCCCTCAGCTCTTATAACCCACTGTCTCTCCTTTCTCCTTCCTATTTATTCTGTTGAGTGAAGCAGTGGAGTCACATTGTATAAAAGTCAGCTCATGAAGGCAAAAAATTGTATACCGTGAAAATTATCATCCATGAGTGCTCTGGGAAGAGAGCATGAGGCTTAGGGGTCAACATACCATCTCTTGGTACATACAGATGGCATAGCAGCATTTCCTCTGGTGTCAGATCATTGTTTCTTTCGCTGAAATTCGGATAAAATAGCTTTGGGGAGCCAGAGTGTATGCACAATATGTATCTGTAAGTATTGAAATTGCACATCATTTGGTGACATTCTGGAGCCCTGAGAAGCAAGCAGCAATTGACTGCCTTAAAGAATCCTGTTCTTATCTCATAGTCAATTCTGAGGCCAACTCTTGACTGGGATGAAAGCAGAATCATGGGCACCATTTTAAAGCGTGTGTTTCACCTCGCCTGTCTCTTCTTTTAGGCATCTATAGTAGAATTCCGGTAAATTGAATGGTGAATGCGCATTCATATGCGACACCACTGCATTTCAGCATTGACTGTTTCTCGAATGTACAGAATTCATGGCTACTCCATCTTTCTGTCCCCTAGCGTTCCCGTGGTTCGGCATGGATATCGGTGGGACGCTGGTTAAACTGGTCTACTTTGAGCCAAAGGATATTACAGCCGAAGAAGAGCAGGAGGAGGTGGAGAACCTAAAGAGCATCAGGAAGTATTTGACTTCTAACACGGCTTATGGGAAAACCGGGATCCGAGACGTCCACCTGGAACTGAAAAACCTGACCATGTGTGGGCGGAAGGGGAACCTGCACTTCATCCGCTTCCCCAGCTGCGCGATGCACAAGTTCATCCAGATGGGCAGCGAGAAGAACTTCTCCAGCCTGCACACCACGCTCTGTGCCACGGGAGGCGGGGCTTTCAAGTTCGAAGAGGATTTCAGAACGGTATGTCCGCGTTCAGTTCAGTTCAGTCGCTCAGTCGTGTCCGACTCTGTGACCCCATGAATCGCAGCACGCCAGGCCTCCCTGTCCGTCACCAACTCGTGGAGTTCACCCAAACTCATGTGCATCGAGTTGGTAATACCGTCCAGCCATCTCATCCCCTGTTGTCCCCTTCTCCTCCTGCCCCCAGTCCCTCCCAGCATCAGGGTCTTCTGCTTTAGCCCTGTGCAGACCACAAAACCACTTCTTAGAGAAACAAAGGAAGCCTCTCCCATGCCCATGGGCATGGCGTCTCCAATGGAAGAACTAGGCTACTGGGCTTGGCAACTTTGGACAAGTTTACCTCACCTCTCACTGCTTCAGCTTCCTCATCTATATGAGAATAAAAATAGTTCCTACTTCATAGGGCTGGGGGGGATAATATGTACCTGGCACTTAACAATGCTCAGTAAATATTAGCTGCCCTGTTCAGTATGTTTCAATTATGTCTACACAATGTGCCAAAGACAGTGATGTAAATCACCTTCTGAAGTATTTTAGTTTTCCACAGACTCTTGAGTCTTGTGAAAAACATAATTATTGTGCCAGTTTCATAGATATATAGACTGAGGCCTGCAGGAAAGACTTTTTACACATCTTACTAAAAATGATTACTTATTTCTGCCCATTTGCTCTGTGTCTTTTCTGTTTTATGAATGCCCTTTAGAAGTTTTGCTCACAAACAAAAATGAAATCTTTGATATTACTTACAGGTAAATTCCTTTATAAATAAGATTTAGGCAGTATGGTTCTACATAATAAGAATAGTACCTTATCCTGGGGGCATCCTTGGCATTCCAGTGGTTAAGACTGTGATTCTAGGCCAGAGGGTGTGGGTTCAATCCCTGGACAGGGAACTAGGATCCCATATGCCACATGGTGCAGCCAAATAAATAAATAATACCTTATCCTGACGGGCAGCATATTCTGCCTCTGTGTTGCTTATTTAGATTTGACAGATTTGGCTAAATGGAAGATATGCATGAGTGACATAGAGTCCTAACTTCCGCTTTATTAAGCAATCTCTAACATCTATGTGTTCCAATTTCCCCATTTCTTTAGTCAAGGTAATCTCTTTATTGTCTAGGTTCATCTGACAGGGAATACAATGAAAAGAAAGAAAAATAATAAAGATAATAGAGAAATTTAAATGAACAGAAGTGTTTGAACATAAAAGAAGGAAGGGTTGAAAGATTCTGGGATTAGTCTTGCCAGAAATTTTATCATTAATGAATAAATTAGTAACTCAATGCCTTATTCACTGTATTTAATAAATCTCTAATGCAAATTTATTTGCACAATCAAAAGGAGGATCATTTATCTCATTGATAAGTAGTTTCTACAAGAGCTAGCAATAGAGCCCTGGAACATTCCCTTCAGTCAGATTGATTATATTCAGGTGTTGACTTTTATGGAGAATCCCAGGGACGGGGGAGCCTGGTGGGCTGCCGTCTATGGGGTCGCACAGAGTCGGACACGACTGAAGCGACTTAGCAGCAGCAGCAGCAGTGTGATCTATAGTTCAGAATCAACCATTTTATATGCAGATCGTTCTTAAGCTTAGTAAGATAACCTTTTCTGCCATTTCCAGTATGACTTATAGAGCCAGTGTCAGAAAAAAGCACCTTGGAAAGTGTGGGGTATCATACAGATGTATTTTTATTCATTTTGTGAAAAACAGTTTAGTGACTCATTTCTCAAGGGCAGGAGAGTGATATAATGAGGTAGGTCCATAGCATACTCCCATAGAGAGCAGGCATGAAACCTTCTGGGATGGTTTTTTTCAGATTTATGAACATACATATGTATGTATGAATGCATTTATTTATTTATTCATTCAGCTATTTATTTAGTTACTTTGAAAGTTTATTGTATTGAAGTCTAGTTGATTTCCTAGTTGAATCTAATCGAATCCACCTGCAATACAGGAGACCCTGGTTCAATTCCTGGGTTGGGAAGATCCCCTGGAGAAGGGATAGGCTACCCACTCCAGTATTGGGCCTCCCTTCTGGCTCAGCTGGTAAAGAATCCACCTGCAATGCGGGAGACCTGGGTTCGATCCCTGGGTTGGGAAGATCCCCTGGAGAAGGGAAAGGTTACCCAGTCCAGTATTCTGGCCTGGAGAATTCCATAGACTATATATAGTCCATGGGGTCGCAAAGAGTCAGACATGACTGAGCGACTTTCACTGGTTGATTTACAATTGTGTGTTCATTTCTGCTGTACAGCAGAAAGGTTCTCTGTATAGATACACGTATACACCTTCTTTTTCATATTCTTTTCCATTATGTTTTGTCAGAGGATACTGACAATAGCTCCCTGTGTTATACAGTAGTACCTTCTTATTTAGCCTATCTTATATATAATAATTTTTGCTGTTTAGTTATTTTTGACAGAGGGAAGCACATAAGGAGAACCTCTTCCAATTGTATCCTCAACATGTCTTGTGTTTATAATCCATATTTTTTTTCTAATTTCAGTATACGGGAAATCACTAAATTCCTTTGATAAATTAGAGCCTTCAGTTTGGAAATGGGTTTCCAAATGTATCTCAGCTTAAGAAGATTGAATTATTTTACCTCTTGTATAAGTTGTATAACTCACGTCTAACTCATCTTTCCAAGGCATTTTCACACAGCCATCTCATCGGGTTCTTGAAAAGAGCCCTGCAAGTTAACTAGGGCAGCTGGTACTGGGGAGAGTTTGTGATTTTATTGAAGGCCTGTTGTCACTGTACTGTGGTGTGATCATGCATTCATACCAGCTCTTCAGCTCCAACGTCTGTGTGGTCGCAGGACCAGCAGCGTCTGGATCACTTGGGATATTGTTAGACAGGCAATCAGAAACTCTGGGAGTGGGGGCCCAGCAATCTGATTTAACAAAACCTCCAGGTGTTCTGGGTGGTACCTAACATTTGAGAATCCCCATTGCACCCATGCTTGCTTGGGTGACTCTGGGAATGGGTAAAACAGACTTAGTTTATCATAGTAATAATTTGAAAAAAAGGTTTTTTTGTTTTGTTTCTTTATTTCTTCCCTTATCCCCATTATTTACAGAGTTTGAGTCTTAGGGCTAATTTTGATTTCTTGTTTTTAAGTTTGGGGAATAGTTTAAACTTAATGATTTAAGAACTGGCAGAACTCACACTTTCTTTTCTTCTTGGCTGCACTATGCGGCCGGCATGTGGGATCATAGATCCCCATCAGGGATTGAGCCTGGTGCCCACTTCAGTGGACGTGAAGGGTTTAACCATTCGACTGCCAGGAAGTCCTGCAAATCATATTTTCTGAAAGTGCTAAGGAGAGTTACACGCAGTGGTGTGCTGGAGTCGGCTCCTTTTCGCTCATGAGAATCCATTGTGTGTTCCCAACTTTGTGCTTAGTGACATTGTGTTGGCAGCTTGAAGCTGGCCACGGTGGGAGTGATGATACAACTGAAATTGGTAGGTGCTATAAACCAGGGCTTTTGCTCCCAGAGAGCTAATTGTTAAACATTTACCAACACACTTTGGTAACAAGGCTATGTTCACATTAACTGGAGCTTCATCTGCATATTCGCTGCATCTGATATTTCAGATCTACCATCATCTAAGACCCATTATAGAGATCACCATTAAGAATACGTATAAAATTCATAGGAATTTACTGCCTATTAGTGGGAAGTCAGATGTAGCTCACAGCTGTGATGGTGCCCTTCTACATAGAGATATATATTTAATTTAAACTAGCTTCCAGCATTTAAAAATTGGAAGTTTCACGTAAAAATCTAGGTTTCTGACTCTTGAGAAATCTGATCATTTGGCAACACTGAGCCCCCATTATCACATGGGCTGCAGTGAATTTTAAACACGCGTGGATTGCTTTGTGTGCCACGATCCCCATCCTTCTGTTACTTGAATAGAAGTCAAATCCCTTGTTTAGTCAAGGGACTTTACTCCTTCACTGGCTTCTGCAACATTTGTTTTTGTTTACCCCCAGTATAAAGAAAACTAAGTCCCAAGAAAGCGTTTCTCTGTAGCTGGGATCTGAACATGATGTCCAAGTAATAATTTGACTCGTGGCTTACACTTGGGAGCCTGTCCTATTTCCTGGATGAGAAAGACCTTTGAGGGAGGTCTCCATAGGTCTCAATGAAAGTGACTAATATTTCTGTTTCTCAGTGGGGGGGTGCATGACCTCAGACTTCAGAAATATCCGTCATACTGATGAACCTATTTGCAGGGCAGAAATAGAGAAGAAGACATAGAGAATGGACTTGTGGGGAGGAAGGAGAGGGTGGCACCAACTGGGGGAGCAACACTGACATAAATACACTGCCAGGCACAGAAGAGCCAGCTAGTGGCAGGCAGCTTTGCAGCGCGGGAGCTCAGCTCAGTGCTCTGTGCCGACCCAGAGGGGTGGGAGGGATGGAGGAAGGGGGCTGAAGAGGAAGGGGATGTAATATAGTCGATTCACGTTGTTGTACAGCAGAAAGCAACACAACAGTGTAAAGCAATTATACTCCAATGAAAAAATAAAAACAAATACCCATCCCTCAGTAAAATGCTATAGAAGAGATATCTGTTTGCAGCTAGCACATTATTTGAAAGTGATTTTGAGGGGAAAGTTGAGATCTTTCCTTTCAGAGCAAAGTCGCATGCTTTATATGCCTTGACAGGTTTTTCTTTTTCCTGAGCAGTTTCAGGACGTCTCCTGGACACACTTTGTTCACGTTTGTGATGTTAGTTCTGGGCATGGCTTTCAATGTTGTTGATGGACCTCTAATTAATTTTTAAGCAGGTTAACCTATGGCCCCAAGACTGGCTGATGAAATCGCTACTTTTCAGTGTGGGGTGATTTAAGAGGGGACAACTTTCCCTGTTCTATTTAAGAAATGTTTATTAAGCCATTATCATGGACAGGCCTTTGAGCGTGGTGCGCAGGGGCACCCAGTGAACCAAAAAGCAAGCCAGAACATGACCCTTGCTGTGAGTGCGATGGAAGATATGGATAGAGCTGAGGAGTCCAGGAGGAAGAGAAGACAGGGTTTACACGGCTATGTATCACTATAGCATTCAGATCTCCAGGTGGTCTTACACCTCTAGTATTACCCCCGAACACGTGAATCATGATATGCATCTCACCCAGAATTTCACTTGGTGGAAAATGAAATGTTCAGGATCACTTGATAGATTTGCTTTTTATCACCATGTGTTATTTAGAATGCTTTTTCCTGTATATCGAGAAAACGTCCACCATCTTGCTAGTAACCTATTCTAACTCTGCCCTGCAGATAAAGCTTCAGTAGATTTTGTTGTCTGGGACAGAGAGATGACAAAAAGTCCAAAATTTCCTTCTAGCTATTAACTTTCAGAATGAAGATGATGCTTTGGGGGCAATATATCTAAGTATAGTATTCGTGTAGGTGGTTTCCAGATCCCAGAAGCAGGACCCATTGTGAATGAAGACAGGAGAAGAACAGCAAGGCATTTGCTAGTTGTGCCACTTAGGGAAAGTTACTTCAGGTCTATTAGCCTCAAACATAGTATTAGGATAATGATACCTCTTCATAGGATTTTTGTGAGAACTGAATGATCTAGTATGAGTTGGGCATATAGTAAACAATAAATACTAGTTATTATTTTCTTAAAGAGATTTTTAAACATTTAAATTAGACTCTATAAATTATCTTCCATTGTTGATTCAGTTTTATGTTGGTAATTATTAGATTGTTTTCTTTTTTTTCTGGACCAGCAGTAATATCACTCCTGAGGACCATGAATAAACTTTTGAGGATGCAAAGTACCCATTGCCGGCTAAGGCTAGCCCTCAGTTAACTCATTCCCCTTTTCTTTTTCCGCCCAGTACCTAGGAGAAAAGGAGTTTTTGTTTCTCAGGAGCATGAAAGGACATTCTGGGACTACCTAAACTATTAGTAAAAGAGTCCCTATTTTTCAAGTCCTTTGTACTTGCCAAGCCATGTGTAAGCATTTTGTTTTATTTTATTTTTTAAGATATTTATTTGTTTGGCTGCTCTGGGCCTTAGTTGCAGCACATGGGACCTTTATTTATGGCACTTGAACTCTTAGTTGCGGCATTTGGGATGTAGTTCCCTGACCAGGGATCAAACCTGGGCCCCCATGCACAGAGAGGGCAGTGTGTTAGCCACTGGACCACCAGAGACGTCCCAGCATTTTATATATTATTATCATGTAGTCTTCACAACACTATGCTGTGGCTTTCATCCCCATTTTACAGAGGAGGAAACTGAGGCTTGAGAAGTTAAGGAACTAGCCCCACATCCCTCAATTAGCTAAGTGTTAGAGCTAGTGTTAAAGCCTGGCGCCTAGAAAAAGGAGACCTGGGCTATTTGGGCTCAAAGGAGATTGTCCCCAGCCCCCAGGCTCACGTGCCTCCCTCAAGACTGTGTATCTTTTCAAGGAAGTGTAGAAGTCTTTCTGCTTCCGGAACATTCTCACTCTCTTCACCCTATGGTATGCTGGGTTAGTTTCCTGTGGCTGCTATAACAAATTTCCACCCTTCTAGCGACTTAAAGCCACAGAAATGTATTCAGTCACAGTTCTGGAGGCCAGAAAGACGAAATCAGGGTGTTGCTAGGACCACACTTCTTCAGAGACTCTTGGGCAGAACCCATGATTTGCCTCTTCTGGCGTCCGGTGGCTGCTGGCATTCCTGGCCTGTCTTGCAGCCCTGCAGTCTCTGCCTTCTGTCTTCATGCGGCCTCCTTCCCTGCGTCCATCCAGTCTTCCCTGTGTCTTATCAGGAAATTGTCCATGGACTTAGGGCTACCCAGATTAACCCAGGATGCTCTCTTCATCTCAGGATCCTTAATTTAATCACATATGCAAAGACCTTGTTTCCAAATAAGGTTACAGTCACAAGTTCTGAAAACTAAGATATGGGCATATCTTAGGGGCAAGCATTTAACCCACCCCACATGCTAGTGGCTGGTTTTCCACTGGAATGACTGAATCTCAACGAGATTTCCCAGTGCAGTGCTAGAAGAATGTTTCCATGCCTTTCACGTTCATGACATGTTAAGACCAAAGAAAAGCGCCCAGGACGTCCCCTGGGGTGGTGGCAATCTCCCTCCCACCGGCTTGTTCTCTTTCAGATTGCTGACCTGCAGCTCCACAAACTGGACGAACTGGACTGTCTGATTCAGGGCCTGCTTTACGTCGACTCCATCGGCTTCAACGGCAAGCCGGAATGTTACTACTTTGAAAATCCCACAAATCCCGAATTGTGTGAGAAAAAGCCGTACTGCCTGGATAACCCGTACCCTATGTTGCTGGTGAACATGGGCTCAGGTGTCAGCATCCTAGCAGTGTACTCCAAGGACAACTATAAAAGAGTTACAGGGACCAGGTAAATGCGGTTTCCACGAGGAGAACCTTTCTGTGCTTATTAAACCCCGGCCTCTTCCTTAAAGACCAGTTTCTGAAAAGGTTCCTTGTATTGAATACATTTTTTAAGAAAAGATCTTACCTCCTCAACCAACCAAAAAGGATTTATTGGATGTGTTATACAGGGCGATTGATAGAAAGGTTAATAAAACACAGCTCTTGCTCTGGTGGGAAGCTGGTCAGGTGCGGGAAAAGGGTCACACAACCCAGAAGCCAGGTGGAAGGATGCTTGTGATGGTCAGAGGGCTGCAGAGAAACCCTTTCTTTGCAACTACCTTGCTGCCTAGCACAGGAAGAATTGCTTGAAATAATGTCGTTCCAATCAGTGAGCCAGACTGTTTACAGTGCTTTTTACCCTCAGATCAATGTTCCTGCTGCAAACTGGAATAGTCAGCACACCTCACAGGGAATTTGGAAGTACAGTGGATAGGCAGACAGCCCTGTGACAGCCGTGGGGTGGAGTGAGTGTTTCTTTGTGTACACACACCCTACGGGCACGTGGGCTCAGCTTCCTGTTAATGGGGACTCAACACGGAACAAAGATACAGGGTCAGAAGTCTTTGAGAGATCGTAGTGTAAACAAAATTACAAGGGTTTTCTTTGCTTGTAAGAGGATTAGAATGAAGTTTCTCACTGGACCACAAGAACCCATTTTTGGAGGAACGATTTAAGGAACTAGCGCTGTGTGACATGTGCTTTGAGACATGATGTTGAAAGTGTTGTTTTTGATAGACAAAGATATCATGTAACTCCCCTGAGCCTCAGTAGCCTTGTTTGTGCCATGAAGTGAGTTGTTTCTTAATTTGTACCTGCCTCTCCAGTACCGACATTCTGTAATCCTACTCATGCATGAGGAGGCGAGTACTGCTTTTCTCCTGTATTAACATGACTTGTGATGAGTCTACATAAATCAGTAGCTCACCACTGGGGAAGGGAAGATTGAGCCCCTGGGGGGGTGGGGGAGGTTTGACAATGTTTGGAGGCATTGTTTTTTGGTTGTCACACTGAAGATTCAGTGATACTGGCATCTAGTGACCAAGGGTGTTGCTAACTATCCTACAATAGCTCGCTACACCAAAAACATGTCAAGTCCCAAATGTTAGCAGTTAGTGGTATAAGGAAACCCTGGTACACACATCCTGACTGATCCTGCTTCTGTGTGTGTAAACTGCCTCCAGGCAACACACTTTCTTACTAAGAATACAGCACTAAGCTGAAGGATCCCAACTGGCCCCACAGCCTCATTAGGACTGTCAGAAGTATCAGAGACAAGTAAATATTTAGGCTAGGCTGGGTTTACCTGAAGAGAGTGATCTCCTGAGAAAGGTATAATCAATCTTCAACTACAGACTTCCTCCCAAAAGGGGCCATCGAATTGGTAGAGCTAGTCCCAAGGTAACAACAAGCTAACCGTTGTCCACAATTAGAGATATTTATAGTTTTGTTGATTAACACTAAACAAAGTCATGATTCATATCACAGGTTCATGCTCTCAACCTTGGAGGTTCCAAGGATCTGGTTGTCTTTGAATAATGAGACAAACTGTGATGTTTGGTATCTGGTATATGTGCAGTAATGCCTATAAATTCCAATGACTGGTAAATGCTGGTTAATGACCAGTGCTTTGCAATCAGTGAACACTGTTTGGATGTCCAAGCTTTCTGACAAGCTCCCTTTAGCCAGTAGTTTTGGAAAGGTATTGCAGGAGACTGAAGGCTATGAGAGAGCCCTTTCCAGGGCTGCCACAGGTTGGGGAGGGGAACGAAATACCAAGTCTCTGGACTCCAGGTCTTCTTTGTCCAACCAGTTATTCTGCCAAAGGTTTTTTGTTTTGTTTTTGATCCAAGTTAGAAAACCAGTTATCTATAAACTATAGGCATACCTCAGAGAAATTGCAGGATCAGTTCTGGACTGCTGCAATAAAGCCAGTATCACAATAAAGCGGATCACATAAATCTTTTGGTTTTCCAGTGCATTTAAAAGTTGTGTTTATACTGTATTGTAGTCTATCAATTGCGCAATGATATTATGTTTAAAAATACATATATATACCTTGATTAAAAATTTTTATTCCTAAAAAATGCTATCCATAATCTGAGCCTTCAGCAAGTCATAACCCTTTTATAATAGTAATTCCAAAGATCACAGATCACTGTAACACATATAATCATAATGTTAAAATTTGAAATATTGTGAGAATTACCCCAAATGTGACACAGAGACACAAAGTGAACAAGTGCCATTGGAAAAATGGCACTGATAGGCTTGGCCATCCAGGATTGCCACAAACCTTTAATTTATAAAAACGCAGTATCTGTAAAGTGCCATAAAGTGAAGCACAGGAAAATGAGGTATGCCTATATTTTGGTCAGCCGTGAACATCAGTGTGTGGAACACACTTTGGAAATCGTTGACTGAAGCAAATGGCTTGATCTTTAAGTTTTGCTACTCCTAGTATGATGCCTGTAACTCTAGGTTTTTTGTTATTCTGTTATACCCTATTTTCCTATTAAGCATTTTTATTTTTAAGAAGCTACCTTATTACAGGATATCAGTTTTCTTTTAGACATATGATTTTAAATGATTTGTTTCAGTGTTATATGTAATTTTACTGCATCCTTGATTCGTAGCAACATTTCATTTCTGTTGACACAACTCCAATTATATTATAGCAGTCAATGAAAAAAAAAAGCAGAACTTAACAGCTTATATTGTTAGAATGTGTAATCTATGAAAAGAAGAATGTAAAAACTTTTCGGGCTTCAATGAAATGAGCAGTGCAGCTTATTTCATTCTTTTGGAATCTATTTTAAGGGCATGAGCATTCATGTAATTGGATTCTTTTACTTTCTTCCTGAAATTCCTCACTACAAGTTTGTTGGGTTTTTTAAAAAAAGAATGATGTTTTGGTCTCTGATTTGCTGAGGGTTTTGCTTTGTGTCTGCTGAAACAAACATGCATCTGATGACGAGCGAGAGAATCACTAGGCTGGATAACGGGGGGCAGGTTGAGGATGTTAATAAAGTGCTCTTCTACAACTGTACGTTCTTTCCTCCGACCTGCAGTGTCCCAGCTGTGCCCGTGCATGCTTGCTCTCCCCATTCAGCACCGATTCTCTGTCAGTCACCTGTCATTTTCCAGTCATACAAAACCCTCGTCCCTTTTCACTCATACCAACACATCAGATGATGAGTTGCCTTCTTTCTAAGTCAGCCAGTGCCTTTAAGTGCTTATATGTTTGGAGTCAGTTGCTGAACACCTTGAAGAATACACATATCTGATTTCAAAGACAGGATATTAGTGTGGATGAAAGATAGAAACTAGAAATGGGAGCCAAGCTTTAAATATATATATACACACACGCACACACATAATCACACACATACAGAGAGAAAACAAGACAAATTCACGTCACACAAGCCCAAAAGTGTTCCCATTAAACCATGCTCGCTATGTGAGGCAGACTAAAAACTAACAGCATCTCATGGTGCACCATGTTAAATGTAAATAAACACAAACTTTCTTAGAGGAAATCCAGAATTTCTGCTGCGACTGAGTTGTCAAGGCAGTAATGCCCGTGGAGCTCTTTTTGTCCTCGTGGTACTGCACCTACAGTTTGGATAGCTGTGACTGGTGCCTAACTACCTAATCTGCTACGAAGACACATCATTTCAATCAAGTATGTATTTTTGTAAGAATCACTATTTAAGAAACATTACAGTTACACCTTAGATGTAAATTCTAAAGAACTGTGTGTCTATAATCTGGTACCTTTTTGGTAACAACTTTTTGACAATAAATAATAGTTTATCCTAAATTTTCTTTTTTTTTTTTTGATTTAAGTTTTGAAAATAACCTCGATCTCAATTTGAATTTTCTCTTAAAAGCCAGTATCCAAACACATATGGAATCCCTAGGGCTGGCAGTTCTTGGAATTTCAGAACAAATTGATATGCGTTTACTCTTCTGTAAACAGAGAGTAAGACCCTTTCATGGCCATATCAGCGCTCTTCTCTGCCAGGCGCTCACTGCTGACAGTTTTATTCTGAATCTGCTTTTCTTCCCCTCAAATAACTTTGATATTAATATACAATTGAGTTCCCTCTCAACTATCATGATTGGTTTCGAATTTTGTCTCAAAAGACTATTGTAGAGGAATTCCCTGTGCCCCGCCCCCCACAAAAAAAAAAAAAAAAGAAAGCTTTTAAAACATAGTTCAAGCACTAAAACCGTTTTAAGATTTCTGTTACTATTTTTTGACTATCGGATGGTAAGTAAAATACTAATAATCTTTTCCAAAGTTTACTAGAAAAAAAAATCAAATATGAGATCCATCAGTTGTTCCCTTTTTGAAATTTCTGAGAATCTTCAATGACATTACTTCTGCTGGAGAAGCAAGGTCAGAGGAGAGATACAGCTTTGGGACTGGCTATTCCTGGCAGAGTCCCTGTTCACTTTTCTCATCATAGAGTCTGTCTCTCTAGATTTGAACTATGCTGCATGTATACATAGTTTCTAAGTATTTGTATTTAGCTACATATGTTTGTATTTTTTTTAATAGCAGTCATTTCTCTGGTTATTTGCCGCTTTCACACCACCCAAATTAAGGGAGCTAGCTCATGATTTGGCCCCATTTTCTAGGTGGGACAATTGCATGAAGCACTTAGGTCAGCGGCTGGTTGAAGGTCTCACAACGGAAATCAGTGAGAGTCTTTCTCTGGGTTTTGTCCTTAAACTTCAGGGCAAGTTTTCCTTGATGTTTCTTTTAGTCTCTGCCCTCTTTTTTTATTTCAATCCAATCTACCCTAAAGCTTTTTCACCCAGCACTTTAATTCAAGTGCCCCTTAGTTTTTCTTCTGTTTTTATTCACCCGTATTAGTGGTCTTGATGTAGTTGGGGACTTGGACGGGCAAAGTCTTCAGTAAAAATTAAAAAATAAACCTTATTGTTCCTTCAGTCTTGGAGGTGGAACATTCCTAGGCCTTTGTTGCTTGCTGACTGGTTGTGAGACCTTTGAAGAAGCTCTGGAAATGGCAGCTAAAGGCGACAGCACCAATGTTGATAAGCTGGTGAAGGACATTTACGGAGGAGACTATGAACGATTTGGCCTTCAAGGATCTGCGGTAGCATCAAGGTAGAGACTAAGTAGCTAGGAGCAGTAGTGATTAAACACAAGGCAGTCTCTCCACCCTGGCTGTTCATTTAGTTTTTTTTTTTTTTTTTTAATGTCAACCCACCAGCGTGGTGCAAGGATCTATGGTATTGGAGCTCAGTCTTGATCTCCTGCCCTTGATGAAGCACTGAGATGTTTAGCTTTGGATATCTGTGCTTAAAATAAGGCAGCTTTGAAAGAAGGTTCTGGAAAACTGCAGCAGTTTCCCCTGTTCCATACTTGTCCAGATATCTAGAGGCATTAAAAAAAATTTTTTTTTTCCCTATTAATAGCCATGCTACTTTGTCCCTATTAAGAAAAGGGCGGCCAATCATCCATATGGTAATCCTGTCAGCTTGTAAACCATGATAGCTAAATCAGGTCATTTGAGCTTGATCAGAGTTATTCATAAAACTCTCCGCTGTACTTTGGTGGAAGCATGGGGCCTGCCTGAGGATGATTTTGAACACTCGCTAATATTTCCAACATAGCTTTGGCAACATGATGAGTAAGGAAAAGCGAGATTCCATCAGCAAGGAAGACCTCGCCCGAGCCACCCTCGTCACCATCACCAACAACATTGGCTCCATTGCTCGGATGTGTGCGCTGAATGAGGTAAGGCCTTAACCCCGGGACAGCCACCTGTCATTCATAAACATCATTTTTGGCAGTGCAGTAACTGTTGACCCTCACAACACAACAGATTCTTGGAAAACCTGCTGTTTCTCATAATCATACCTTGTAGAACATGAGGGATGTGTGTTGGGGGAGGGAGAGGAGTATGTGTTTTATTTTTAAGGAGGCACTGGGTAATGACAAATAAAACCATCTAACCGGGGTAACACAGTAAAAATGACAGTCCATTCTATAACCTCTCCAACGTCATGGACACACACCTATTGAACTGTGAGGGAAATCTCATGCATCCTTGTAAAGGATATTCTCTCTGCAATATTCGATATTCTCTCTGCTTTCAGCTTCTTTACAGTGTTGCCTTGTGGCATGGAGTTCAAGCAGCATTGTACAGGGCTATCAAAGCACAGAGAGCTTGCTACAGCTGAGGCCAGCCAGAGCCCCAGGCACAAGAAAGGGCAGAGTTGGTGACTGACAAAGCTTTGGTAACGTGTTTTAAAACACTGCAAAATTACTTTGAGAAGAATAGAAACCTTTTCTGAAATACAAGATGCGTCAAGTAGAATAGTTCTCACCGAGTTGTATTAGGAAGACAAGAAAGAGGCATTAGGATGTGGAATAAGTAATAGTAAAAGTATTAAAAAATCACTGTAGCATCAGTAGTGGGGCTTCCCAGGTGGTGCTAGTGGTAAAGACCCTGCTTGCCAACATTCTTGCCTGGAGAATCCCACGGACAGAGGAGCCTGGTGGGCTACAGTCCATGCGGTCACAAACAGTCAGATACAACTAAAGCAACTTAGCACTGGAGCATCAGTAATAGAGTTTTCAAAATATGAATTTTCATAGAAATGTGAAATACATACAGAAGAGGGCTCAAATCACAAGGATACAGCTGACAAATTGTCAGATACATATGCATGTGTGCACACACACCTGTATAGCCACCACTCAGATCAAGAATTAGAACTCTACAGCTAACTGCAGAAACCCTCTCCAGCCCCCTTCTAGTTGAACAGTGGAATATTAAACAGGGTAGCAGGCAGGCTTTATGACAGGTGGGTGACAGCCCTGCCTTGGACCTCTCGGGTTATGAAAGAGACACACTCCTTTTACAGTATTGAACAGACTTTGTCACTGGCCTAGGGATCAGTGTCATGCTTTTTGTAAGCCCCCATTTCGATTGGAGTTTAAATGAGGGTGGTATTCAGATGAAAGTGTGCATTCCAGAGACATGCATTTTCAAAGTCCACCGTGGTCATGGGATTCACTTTAACAGAAAATTTATTTTTTGACATTAACCTTTGAGGAAGGTTTTCCTAAGAAGCCAAACAAGCCCTCGGACTAGCGTGTGTATAGTTGGCTGTGCCCATAAACTCTCAAAGGTCACTTGGGTGGAATGTCTCCCATCCAATAGAGCAATAGGTGCCATTTCCCCTACTTTCCAGAGAGCTGCAGTGAGCCAGCGCATCTTTTTATAGGTATCATCATCACTTTACAAATAGAGTAACTGATCTTATTTTTCACTTTTATTTCAGTGTCAATACCATTTATTGTTGGAGTATAGTGTAGCCATGGTACATACTATTAATAGTTGGAGTAACCCTTTTGAATGTTTCTGTGGTGTTGAATGAATGAGAGGACTCACGGATCACTTGGGGCCAGGGTTCTGGTAGCCAACGTCCTGCCAGCCATTGCTTTGCTCCCTGGAGTCACTGATTGGAGGATCTTTGATTCCAGCCGTTTCATGGAGGGACACCACATTTACTGAGTCTAAAATATTTTTCTGTGATTATTGGAATGCTATCAAATAGTTCTCTACCAACTTTTAAAGTTTGTATTCTTCTTTTTTGTTGGAATAGAGGGCTTCCCTGGTGGCTCAGAGGTTAAAGCGTCTGCCTCTGATGCGGGAGACCTGGGTTCGATCCCTGGGTCGGGAAGATCCCCTGGAGAAGGAAATGGCAATCCACTCCAGTATTCTTGCCTGGAGAATCCCATGGGCGGAGAAGCCTAGGAGGTTACAGTCCACGGGGTCGCAAAGAGTCGGACACGACTGAGCGACTTCACCTCAGAGAGTACAAACATAATACAGAGCTCTGAAGACACCACAAGTACAGTATACATGGAAATGAGTCACCACTGCCATCCCATCCCTCAGTTTTAACCTCACTAGAGGTAGCCATTGTTTTTAGTTTTTCTGTTTTGTTTTGACTCTGTACTATCTGCATTATAGGATAAACATACTGAATAAATATTTGATTTTTGAATTAAATGTTAGACTTTTCTTTAATGGAGTCTGACTGTTATACTTTTTCTACTTCCACATTTTTAAAAAGAATTCTTCCATGTTTTCTTTGTCTCTTTTATTTTTTTTTTTAACATTTATATCTTTGATCCACCTTGAATTTATTTGAAGTAGGAGTACCTATCACATTCTAATGCCATTTCCCTTTCTTCTGGCTTCCTGCCAGAGCAATGTAGGACTGAAAGTTTGAGCAAGTCCTACGTGGGCAGTTTGTGGCTACAGTTCTTATTTGTGGAAACATTAAAGTTACCTCCCACACCTCTACCCAAGGAAAATTTTCACTGTGGTTAATAGATTTGTTCACACGTATTGTTGAAATGTGCGACAGTTAGAAAGTGATGTTCCCACACTCTGGTTGCTCTTGATAGATTGAACAGAAAATAATGCCAGATCCCAAGACTCTGTTCCCTTCTATGTGAGTGACCATAGCAACCGGCTCTGTGAGTGAGTGATGGTGAGCAGCGTCTGTATGGCAGACAGGCTGAGTTCAGTGTGAGGTGTGTGTTCAGAATGCAAATCTATATCCGTGACAACAAAAATATAAATGTATTTTCCATTATCTTATTGTAATCCACACATTAATCAAACAGGATATTTCATCATATATTCTAAAGGGCAAAACTGGGTATCATTTCTTTTTTGTATTCCCAGTGTTTGCAACAGAGCAACCTGACCAGACTTGTTAGATGAATAACTCATACCATAACCATTTAATTTATGAGTTGGTCACAAGTTCTCTGATAGCCTAGTGGTTGGGATTTGATGCTGTCATTGCAGCACCAAAAACTTTTTTTAAAAAATAGATAAAATTTATAAAAAATAATTTATAAGTTGATAATATTTTAGAATTGGAAGTTTGGGGGATTGAAGGAATGCACAAGCAATTTAGATGAGCTTGAACTCCAGTTTTACTTTCATATATGAAATGTTGGGAGGTGAATTTTATATTAGACCCAAGGCAACCTAACATAATACCTGTAAACAAGCCCAATATCAGTCTCTGCCTCACCCATGCAAATTGTGGAATGAACTGTGAGGTTGGTTTGGCTTCATCTTGGAAATCCTGAAATAATTCTGCTTAACAACAACAAATTCACTCTGCAAGGTCCTGGAGCACAGGGATATACAAAGCATTGGGTCTGTTAAATGCTATTTTTATGCCCTGGTTCACTGTTTCTCTTTCGTTTTTTCTTTTCCCAGAATATTGATAGGGTTGTGTTTGTTGGGAATTTTCTCAGAATCAATATGGTCTCCATGAAGCTGCTAGCATACGCCATGGATTTTTGGTCCAAAGGACAGCTAAAAGCTCTGTTTTTGGAACATGAGGTAAGTTGAGTTCACATGGACTTAATTGTCCTCCGTGGACATTTTTGGGTTGTCTAACATGTGAGCGGGTCCCTTAGTTTGTATTATACGAAAGATAAGGAAGAACAGTATATAAAATGGAAGCTCTCTTATCCAACAATCAAGACTGCTGCTGCTGCTGCTGCTAAGTTGCTTCAGTCGTGTCTGACTCTGTGCGACCCCAAGACGGCAGCCCGCTAGGCTCCTCTGCCCCTGGGATTCTCCAGGCAAGAACACTGGAGTGGGTTGCCAATTTCCTTCTCCAATGCATGAAAGTGAAAAGTGAAAGTGAAGTTGCTCAGTCGTGCCCGACTCTTAGCGACCCCATGGATTGCAGCCCACCAAGCTCCTCCGTCCATGGGATTTTCCAGGCAAGAGTACTGGAGTGGGTTGCCATTGCCTGCTCAGACAATCAAGACTAGAAGATGGTTAATTTTTTTTTAAGTTAAAAAATGAGTGATCCTAGGAAAATACCTCCCTACTTTCAACAATCTATTTTAATATAAAATGTATAAATGTTCATTTGCTCACCAATTTTTTGAGGTCCAAGACCTAATTTTGAGCATGGGTTCTGTTGATGGGAGCTTTGTAATTGTCTTTTTTTTTTTTTCATAATCCACAGTATTATGTACCTTTTTTTATTTTTGGCTTGTTTCTTTAAAGTAAATCAAGAAATTAAAGATACTTATGAAGTAATTTGGTTGCAAAATCATTCTAAATTATCCCAATCTTTCATATGTACAATCTACCTAAATAGAGGGCAATAGTTATGACTACCTTTTTCAATCTTCGTTGCATTTTTTTTCAATATTGAGATAGAGTTAGCACATAACACTGTTTAAGGTATAGAATAATGATTCAATATATGTATATATTATAAAATGGGTTATTATTAATAGCATAAGTTTAGTTATCATCCACCACCACACATTGTTACAAAGATTTTTTCCTTGTAATGAGAACTTTCAACATTTACTCTCCTAAAAACTTTCACTATTATTAACTAGCTTTTTCATCTTTTTAAAGAATTTAACTGGCTTTTCATAGAGATGACCATTCATCTTGTACTGTTTTTATTGGTTTTGGTGGTATATAATTACATTTAGCTTTATTACATTAACAATGAAATTGTCATAGATTGAGGATAAACACAACTGACCCTTGGCAAATAAACAACTCAGTTGGTGAGAACAGAAGTGTTCAGACTACTCTTAGGAACCTGGTGGCCTTGAGAGGCTAGTGTGCTAGACATTAGGCAGCCTGTTTACAACGACTCTTTGCGACCATGGATTGTAACCTACCAGGCTCTTCCATCCATGGGATTCTCCAGGCAAGAGTACTGGAGTGGGTTGCCATTTCCCTCTCCAGGGGATCTTCCCAACCCAGGGATCAAACCCGGGTCTCCTGCATTGGAGGCAGACGCCTTTACTGCTTGAGCCACCAGGGAAGGCACAGAAGTAGAGAGCTCTGATTAATTCTGCTGCTGCTGCTAAGTCGCTTCAGTCGTGTCCGACTCTGTGTGACCCCACAGACGGCAGCCCACTGGGCTCCGCCATCCCTGGGATTCTCCAGGCAAGAACACTGGAGTGGGTTGCCATTTCCTTCTCCAATGCATGAAAGTGAAAAGTGAAAGTGAAGTCGCTCAGTCGTGTCTGACTCAGCGACCCCATGGACTGCAGCCCACCAGGCTCCTCTGTCCATGGGAGTTTCCAGGCAAGAGTACTGGAGTGGGATGTCCCTTATATCCGGTTTCTACACTAATAGTAATTGGAGGTTTCTAAGAGTGAGTAGGGGGGTGCCCTCTTTTCTTCCCACCTTCTCTATCCTCCTTTAAGATCAATACTGTAGGGTTTCCCTTGTGGCTCAGTGGTGAAGAATTCGCCTACCAGGGCAGGAGACACTGGTTCAGTCCCTGTCTGGGAAGACCCCACATGCCGTGGGGCACTGAGCCAGCGCTCTCGGGCCCACAAGCTACAACTATTGAGTGCATGCGCCACAACTACTGAAACGTGTTTGCCGCGCTCCTCAACGAGGGAAGCCACTGCAACAAGAAGCCTAAGCACTGCAAGTAGAGCGTAGCCCCGGCTCACCACGAGAGGAGAGCCCACACAGCAACCAAGACCCAGCCCAGCCACAACTAGATTAATTAATTTTAAAATGGCAGAAAATAAAATCAGTGCGGTAGAAAGCAGCTCTTTCTCATAGCAGGTACCCAGTGCCTTGGATAGAATGCAGCAGGAAGGACAGGAAGAGTCATAAATTTCCATTGTAATGAATATTGTGGCATTTTTCTCATTTCCAAATTATTTGTTTGAAAAGTTGCTGATGCATTTGTAAGTTATTTAAGGCTCTCTAAACCTATGTTCAGTTGTATTACAGCATATAAAACAATAGGAAGTTAAATATGAAAGAGTTAAAGGCCAATGATAGACATTAATACTAAAGAAAGTTTTTGTTTTTGTGTTTTTATGCAGGCTAAGAAATGATGTTAATTGTGGGCAGGATGGGGAGTCAGAATTTTCACTTTCCTTTCCCCAACCAGAGCATCTCCCTTTCTGTCTACTTAGTTAATCGATTTTCCTTGTAAAGTTTTGTTTAAAAAAATAAAATGAAAAAGAAAAACACTCTTCTGGATATCTGTGCTAAGTCGCTTCAGTTGTATCCAACTCTTTGCGACCCTGTGGACTGTAGCCCACCAGGTTCCTCTGTTCATGGGATTCTCCAAGGAAGAATACTGGAGTGGGTTGCCATGCCCTTCTCCAGGGGATCTTCCTGACCCAGGGATTGAACCTGCATCTTCTGCAGCTCCTGCATTGCAGGTGGATTCTTTATCACTGAGCCGCTGGGGAAACCCTAGTGTTACTATATTTAGCCATCAAAAATATAAGACACAGTTATTTTATCTAGCATTTATCTGTTTTATCTGGCAACCCTAAGTTATGATCCTCTTGGACTAGGAAAACAAATGCTGGAAGCCATCACGGATTAAAAGCCATCTACAGGGGCACACGGGTAGTTAGTTGATGGTAAGACAGGGAGTAAAACCCAATGTTTGGGGGAAACCCACTTCTCTGGGTATAAAGGCATATCCTTCATACAGTCTTAGGCCTCTGGATGATAGCTATGGTTTGTTACTAAGTGTTAAACTCAGTCTCTATGGCCAGTGAAAATAGAGCATTTTTGTATCTCCTTGTAGGTACGTCTCAGAAAATTCTCTACCTCTTTGGGTTCACTCTCAGTTAGGCAGGTCTTTCTGGAGAAAGGTATGGAGAGGAGGGCTGGTAAGGTGGCTTTCCTGCCCTGCCGGGAGTCCTCACTCAGTCTCATTCATATCACTTATATGAGTGAGCATCTCCTAAGAGAAGTGGGCTCCCCGGTGGCTCGGTTGTAAAAGAATCTGCCTACCAATGCAGGAGACACAGGAGATGCTGGTTTGATCCCTGGGTCAGGAAGATTCCCTGGAGGAGGAAATGGCAACCCACTTCAGTATTCTTGAAAGAGGAGCCTGGTGGGCTACAGTCCATAGGGTTGCAAAGAGTCGGACCTGACTGAGCATGCACATGCATGAATCTTGGAATCTAAAAGAAATAGTCTAGTAAAGCAGTTGAGAACACAGGCTTTCACTGACTTGGAGACCTTAGTCAAGGACTACTTCTCCATTCTGTTTTAGCTTTTGTAAAATGAAGTAATAATATTTGTCTCATAAAGTTATTATGAAAATTAAGTGAAGAAATTCATGTAAAGTTCTTAGAACAATTTCTAGCTTATAGCAAGCCCTTACAGCAAGCCCAGTAAATGTTAGCAGTTGGCAGTGGAGGCAGAGAACCCTGCTATGTAGTGTTCTGACATCTGCCACCTATTTCTGCAGGAAGTAACCACTGATCCAGGCGAATACCAGAGAAGAGGCGTCTCCTGCCTTTTGGAAACCAACTTCTCTAAATATTTCTGTTTTTCAGGTTCTTTCATTTTTACAGATGAGAGAAGCTTAGAGTTCCTTCCCGTGAGACATTACAACTTCGGAGTCAGATAGATTTTGCGATTGAGCCCCGGGACAAGGCATGTGACCCTGAGAGGGTAATTTACTTTATTACCTTCCATTTCTCATCTGTGGAATGGGGGTAATAACGTGAATTTTGCCATGACAAGGATTAAAATGAAATAATTATAATACGAAAAATCCTAAAAATACTCAACAACAAGGTGGTAGTGTAGACTGTGGTGCCAGAGATTTTTCTAAGCACTTTACATCTGTCAATTTATTTAATGGATATAAGCAAATAGATATGCAGTGCATTTATTATTATTACTCTGTTTTATACCAGAGTTGAGGTTTTAAATTTCTCATTATCTACAGCTTCCCAGGTGGTGCTAGTGGTAAAGAACCCGCCTGCCAATGCAGGAGACAAAGAGCCGTGGGTTCAATCCCTGGGTCAGGAAGGTGCCCTGGAGGAGGGCATGGCAACCCACTCCAATATTTTTTCCTGGAGAATCCTATGGACAGAGGAGCCTGGCAGGCTCCCTAGGGTCTCAAAGAGCCAGACATGAATGAGTGACTGAGGACATACGCACACACAGCATTAGTGGGCAGCATTCCTCAAATTATGAAAAGCAGCAGGTATTGGGCCGAGGTTCAGAGATAATCATACAGAAGTTTTCCCATTGTTGTAGGGTTACTTTGGAGCTGTCGGGGCACTGTTGGAACTGTTCAAAATGCCTGCTGACCAGTAGAGATGAGCCATAGGCATGGAGCAGCCCTCTGTGAGGACAGGGACGCAAGCTCTGCTGCTGGAGAGGGTGAGAGCCACTGGGACGGAAGCCAAGCCATTATGGCAGATGAGCCTGCTGGATTTGTACATAGTTTAAAATCCTTCTTGCTGATCTTTTACTCTTGGGTTTTGAGCTTATGATTCAAAGTGGGGAATACAAGAGTTTTTTCTGTATACTGTATTTTTAAAAAAAGAAAAACATTTGTGCAGCGTGGCCAAACCTACCAATTTTATGCATTGACTTTGAAAAATTGAATGATGTTTAAAGAAGGACCTGAAATGTAAGTGCTGGTTATTTTTCTTCTGGGGTTTACTGATCAGTGTGATAATTTTTAATTTCATTTAGTAATGACTCTAGAAGATTTTACCTTGACATATTTTTCATGACGTTTCATGATTTGCTGTTGGTTTCAAATGAAACTACAAATCTGGCATGTTTTACTGTGAACACTATTTTGTTTGTTTGTTTGTTTGTTTACCTTTTTTTGGTCTTGTTTTTTCTGTTTGACTGTCTTATGGAAAAAGAGAATCCCTCCCCGTTTCTGTCCTTGGATGACTCCCCTCCCCCCACCCCTGCAACACATTCGTTCTTTAATGTCCTTGTTCATATTAATCAAGGTGCTGACCAACTCAATACAAAGTTAAGCACGAGATCTCAAGCTCTCAAAAGTGCCCTTGAAGAGAAAACTCTGAAGAAGTGTTCATGAATTTAGTGAGTCTGGCAAAAGCTGAAAATTATTAATATATGCAATTTTGTCATCACCCTTATGAATACAAAGTGTTGCATTGAATTTATTTTATGTTAGGTTATAATATTACATTGAAATGTTCTCTGATTAAATGTCCTCATCCATGCAGAGCATGTGAGTGGCAGCAAATGCTGTGCAAGATGCTGGAATTTACAGGGAAAGTCTCCCGGTAGATAAATGTTCACACTGGGATGTTTAGGAGAAGTCATGGGTTGAGGTGTCATGTAGTAATATCTGTGTTTTGTACGTGTATGTACCTAGGAGCTTTGTAACAATGCATCTTAAATGATAACAAACTCTTTTATTTAAAATATTTTAGACTGAAAACTGTATTTCAATCCCACTTTCTAAAATTAAAAAAAAAAATTATGATACTGATCTATATTTTTTTTTTCTGTTTGAAAGATATCATTGGGAATGATGGGTAACTTTAAAATGAGAGCTTTGTACAAATATTGAAACACATGAGATCTAATGATTTAGAACTAATTAATCTTTTGAATTGAGCATATTGTCGAAAGGGATTTTTGAAGGGCAGTACCGTTGTTCCATGATGAAACTTTCCTTCTTTGCCTTCTGGGCACCATCTTTAATTTCCATGTCTTCAAGTCTTGAAGAAGTTGATGTTAATGAAAGTATACACTTGTCTGGTTGAAATAAAGCCCGTTTCTGTTGTGATTTGTTTTAGTGTATATGTCATTTTCATATCTTAACCTTTATGTCCATATTATCTGCTTTTGTATTATAAAATGAATATGTGTTATACTTTAGCTACTCTACATTTCATAATTTGAAGCTTTCCCATAAGCTTGGTAAGGCCCAAAACCTTACCTTGTCTCCAGTTAAAGCTTGTCTTTAACCTTGTCTCCAGTTAAAGCGGTAGTGTAGCCCTATACAAGGATTTATTTTTTTAATGTAGCTTTATTGTTCTTACACAACTAACTCCTTATTCCCAAAAGATCACTACTATATTTGATAATTCTGAAAGAGTTTCAAAATTTGGTCATCATTAAAACATTCGATCAACTTCCACCCGGCTTAAAAAAATGCCAGAAACTACGATGGTTTTGAAAAAGGTAAGTGTGAAAACCCACCTATCGTCTATGACAGGACCTGTTTCAGATTGTTCTCTTCAGCCATTCCTACTCTCATCCATCAGGGAATAGCACCCCTTGGACCATGGTTCTTCAAAAGAACTCAAGGCATGTTAGTGCAACTACATAATTTTTAAATTATCTGGAATCACTTGATCTCTCATTACAAATGTATGTAACATTGGTTTAGCTGAAGAAATAAATTACTCCATTATACAAATATCAGTTATATGTTGGCTACTTATAGCCAGCCTTTTTTTTTTCTTTTTTTAAACAATGAGGGAGTAGTACCCAGAGGAATTTTTTTACATTCACTTGAATAACAGACACTTTGGCTCAACATCATGAAGAAATTTGGCAAGACTAAGAATGCTAAAGCTGAAACTCCAATACTTTGGCCACCTCATGCAAAGAGCTGACTCATTAGAAAAGACCCTGATGCTGGGAGGGATTGGGGGCAGGAGGAGAAGGGGACGACCGAGGATGAGATGGCTGGATGGCATCACGGACTTGATGGATGTGAGTCTGAGTGAACTCCGGGAGTGATGGACAGGGAGGCCTGGCGTGCTGCAATTCATGGGGTTGCAAAGAGTCGGACAGGACTGAGCGACTGAACTGAACTGACTAAGAATGCGTATCTTGAACTCCATGACGTCAGGGTGACCAGAAGGTCCACAGCAGGGCATCTGGTTGTGAGACAGCTTCTGACTGAATCCAGCCTATCCACTGATGAGCTGTGTGGGCAAGTAGTTAACCCTCTCTTTAAACCCGCTTTCTTATTCATACGTGTGCATATGCGTGCTAAGTCGCTTCAGTCATGTCCGACTCTTTGTGACCCTATGGACCATAACCCAACAGGCTCCTCTGTCCATGGGATTCTCCAGGCAAGAATACTGAAGTGGGTTGCCATGCCCTCCTCCACAACATCTTCCCAAGTCATGGATCGAAACTGCGTCTCTTGTGTCCTGCATTAGCAGGCAGGTTCTTTACCACTAGCGCCACTTGGGAAGCTGTTTTTCACTTATAAAATGAGGCAAATAGTAGTTTTTACCTGTATACTTAAAAAGCTTAGCACAGGGGTTGATACACAGTATATACTTCATTAATGCTACCTATGCTAGAAAAAAAAAAAAAAAATAGATTTTTTTTTTAAACAGGTTAAATCGGTGACTTCTAACCTGGAATGTGGGGAACCCATTTCACCATGAAAATACTATACAGGTCTCAATATGCCAGCCTACATCTACAGCCCCACATCCACAATTCTGAAATCCCAAACCTTAAAATTTATCTTGATAATTCATTTCACAGAAAAAGTTGACTTGAGCATTATTTATGACACTTTGGAGGTCTCTACACGTTGCAAAGAAATTAATGTGTTTGATTACAAGGTACTGCCCCAGACCCTACTAAGGGTGTTAATTAGGTCGGGAAGCATTCTGAATTTTGAAACACGTCTGGTGCCAAGAGTTTCAGATAAAGGAATTATGGAAATATTTACTTGTATTCTTCAGTTTATGTATTCTTCATCCATCTTTACATGGATTCAGAGTCCCTTTGTTGAGAACCATTGTTACAGGTAATTTATACTTGACATCATTCAGTTGTACAAGGAATATTAAGAAGTTATTTTGTGCCAGGAAGGGGCACTGAGTAGACTAGGAGGAATAGGGAACCGCTTCTTGATAACTGCTGCTTATCAAGTGTGGGGAAGACAGATGTCTTAAACCAACCATATAATTTCAGGTGTCATTCATTCATTCACAAATATGCACAGCAGTAAACAAAACTCAGACCCATCCTCAGAGAGCTTACATTCTGGAAGGGAAGACAGCTAACATTACTAATCACATAATGTTATATCAGTACTACAAAGAGGAAAAAGTAAGAGAGAGGGGCCAGAGAGCGAGGTAATTCTGTTGAGAAAATGAAAAGGAGAAATTTCTTTGGTTAGAATGCTCAAAGACAACCTCTCTTAGGAGGTGATGCTGGAGCAGAGTTGACTAAAGTTGAGGACACACCATGGAAACACCTGGGAGAAAGTCTTTCACTCCTGGAAAATGTCAGTGGAAGTGGTAAAGAACTGTAGGAGGCCGGTGAGCCTGGAGTCAACAATGGGCAGAGTGGTGGGAAATGTTCTAACAGTAGCCGTGGACTAGGTCCTGTTTGAAGTCCTCCAAGTGAGAGTAGAAAGCTCCACTTGGAGACATTGGTCCTCTCCCCTGGAGGAGGGTACAAGAAAAGGTTTCACAGAGCCTTAACCAGCAAGCCCAGAGCACCAAGCGGACCAGGAAGGGAGAGCGCAGGGTGAGAGAAGCAGTGAGGGAAGAAGCAGCCTTGCTTGTTCAGGAAACCGGATGCTGTCTGCTTCAGCTGGCTGTGGTTAGTGAGAGAAAAACCAGATGCAGGAGAGAGGGCAACAGCCAGAATCTGAAAGGACTCGTATTCCGCATTAAGGATGGTGGTCTTTTCTGTAGTCAGTGTGGAGCCGTCAGAGTTTCAAGTAAAGTGAAACTAGAATTAATCTGGCTTCAAAGTGATAGTAGAGCAAAATGTCCTATACCTACCAAAATACCTATACCTATACCAAAATACCTACCAAAATACCTATACATATACCAAAATACCTACAAACCGGGTATTGTGCTTCTGAATACACACTATTCCATTATCATGGGTACTTTATTTCCTCTACTGTGCCAAACCTCGTGCAGGAGCTGCTTCAGTTCAGGTGAGTTCAGTTCAGTCGCTCAGTCGTGTCCAACTCTTTGCGACCCCGTGAATCGCAGCACACCAGGCCTCCCTGTCCATCACCATCTCTCGGAGTTCACTCAGACTCACGTCCATTGAGTCCGTGATGCCATCCAGCCATCTCATCCTCGGTCGTCCCCTTCTCCTCCTGCCCCCAATCCCTCCCAGCATCAGAGTCTTTTCCGATGAGTCAACTCTTCGCATGAGGTGGCCAAAGTACTGGAGTTTCAGCTTTAGCATCATTCCTTTCAAAGAAATCCCAGGGCTGATCTCCTTCAGAATGGACTGGTTGGATCTCCTTGCAGCTTAGTGGACCACATTTCTCTGTAACTAAGATGGTTATATAAACTCTTGAGCATTTTCCCACAGGACAAAGGCTACGACTAGTAGCTACAATTCTCTTGTGGTTCTGTTTAGTGAGCGGGAAGGTTTCACCATCAGAGATTACCATAAGCTCCATTACTGGTAAGAACTGTTTAGAGAGAAGGCACTTTTCCTCCCAGGGATCAGAAGATGATCCTTCCAAATTTGTTGAAGAAGATTTAATGAATGCACATTTTCTACAGGGTCTTCTAAGTACTCACTCATTCTCTCTTCATCTATTTACTTTTGACTGAATGCCTATGATCCGGAAGGCACTAGGTAGCATTTAGAATACATTCTTTTGTGAAAAAGACAACAAGATCCCTTCTTTCATTTGGCTTCCATTCTGGTGAGGGAAAATTGACTTTAAGCAGAGACCAATAAATAAATGAGAAAACAATCAGATAGTGATAAATGCTACAAAAGAAACAGGTTTTATAATAGGAAAGAAAAAGACTTCCTTAGTCATGGGTATAGGGGTATGCTCAGTCGCTTCAGTCATGTCTGACTCTTTGCGACCTTACAGAGATAGCCCGCCAGGCTCCTCTGTCCTTAGGATTTCCCAGGAAAGAATACTAGAGTGGGTTGTCATGCCCTCCTGCAGAGGATCTTCCCAACCCAGGGATCAAACCTGTGTTTCCTGTGTCTCCTGCACTGCGGGCAGATTCTTTACCCACTGAGTTGCCTGGGAAATCAGACGGGCATGAAATACAAATATGATTAAGTTATGACCTCAGCTTCTAAGGAATGCCAGTGAGTTCATCTTTCTTTCATTCATTACCACCACCTCCATGAAAATGAAAGATATTTTGGGGAAGCAGTTTGATGGCTAACCCATTTCATAAGCTTTGAGTATTTAATTTAGTTCACACATGTGTGATCATAGTTCCCTGACCATGGCTTGAACCCACAACTCATGGAAGCACGGAGTCTTAAATACTGGACTACCATAGAATTGCCTCATCTCAGAGTCTCTTATAAAGCTTCTTGAAAATTTAGAAATAAAAATTTAAGCAAGGATATATTATCAAATTTGAGAATGCTGATTAATTTGAGACATTCAAAATATGTGAAAATTAAACAATACACTTCTAAGTAATCAATAGGTCAAATAAGAATCACAAAGAAAACAGAAAATACATTGAAACGAATGAAAATGTCAACACAACATGCCAAAGCTTTGTTGCGTGCAGATAAAGCAATGCTTAGGGAGAAATTTATGGCTATAAATATTACTTAACCATAAAAAGAATGAAGTACTGGTATCTATTACAACATGGATTAACCTTGAAACTACTATGCTAAGTGAAAGGGGCTAGTTTCAAAAGACAATCTGCTTTCAATACAGGAGACCCAGTTTTGATCCCTGAGTTAGGAAGATCCCCTGGAGTAGGGCATGGTAACCCATTCCAGTATTCTCACCTGGGAAATCCCATGGACAGAGGAGTTTGATGGGCTACATTCCATGGGGTAGCAAAGAGTCGGACACAACTGAGAGATTAAACCATCACACACACAATATAGAGACAGAAAGTTAATTAGTGGTTTCCCAAGTCTAAGGATTTGGGAGAAATGAGTTACTGCTCATTGTTATGAGGTTTCTTTTTTGGTGACGAAGTGAAGTGAAGTGAAGTCGCTCAGTCGTGTCCAACTCTTTGCGATCCCATGGACTGTAGTCTACTAGGCTTCTCTGTCGATGGGATTTTCCAGGCAAGAATACTGGAGTAGGTTGCCATTTCCTTCTCCAGAGGATCTTCCTGACCCAGGGATCGAACCCAGGTCTCCTGCATTGCAGGCAGACGCTTTACCCTCTGAGCCACCACGAAAGTGTCCTAAAATTGATTGAAGTGACGCTTGTACACTCAGAAATCACTGATTATACACTTTAAATAAATTGATTAAATGGCATGTGAATTCTATTTCAGTACAGCTATTTTTCACAAATAAGTTATATTTGAAAGTTGAAAAAAATCCTTTCTATATAGCACAAAAGTGAAACTATGTACGCTAATTGGATATTCTTTATTTTAACCTTATGGTGTCATTTCAATTTTATAAAATATTCTTCTCATTAAATTTGGGAGTGCGAAGTTAAGTGGGCCTTAGGAAGCATCAGTTCAGTCCCTCAGTCGTGTCCAACTCTCAGCGACCCCATGAATTGCAGCACGCCAGGCCTCCCTGTCCATCAGCAACTCCCGAAGTTCACTCAGACTCACGTCCATCGAGTCAGTGATGCCATCCAGCCATCTCATCCTCTGTCGTCCCCTTCTGCCCCCAATCCCTCCCAGCATCAGAGTCTTTTCCAGTGAGTCAACTCTTCGCATGAGGTGGCCAAAGTACTGGAGTTTCAGCTTTAGATGATTCCTTCCAAAGAAATCCCAGGGCTGATCTCCTTCAGAATGGACTGGTTGGATCTCCTTGCAGTCCAAGGGACTCTCAAGAGTTGTCTCCAACACCACAGTTCAAAAGCATCAATTCTTCGGCACTCAGCCTTCTTCACAGTCCAACTCTCACATCCATACATGACCACAGGAAAAACCATAGCCTTGACTAGACGGACTTTTGTTGGCAAAGTAATGTCTCTGCTTTTCAATATGCTATCTAGCTTGGTCATAACTTTTCTTCCAAGGAGTAAGCGTCTTTTAATTTCATGGCTGCAATCACCATCTGCAATGATTTTGGAGCCCAAAAAAATAAAGTCTGACACTGTTTCCACTGTTTCCCATCTATTTCCCATGGAGTGATGGGACCGGATGCCATGATCTTTGTTTTCTGAATGTTGAGCTTTAAGCCAACTTTTTTGCTCTCCACTTTCACTTTCATCAAGAGGCTTTTTAGTTCCACTTCACTTTCTGCCATAAGGGTGGTGTCATCTGCATATCTGAGGTTATTGATATTTCTCCCGGCAATCTTGATTCCAGCTTGTGTTTCTTCCAGACCAGCGTTTCTCATGATGTACTCTGCATAGAAGTTAAATAAGCAGGGTGACAATATACAGCCTTGACGTACTCCTTTTCCTATTTGGAACCAGTCTGCTGTTCCATGTCCAGTTCTAACTGTTGCTTCCTGACCTGCATACAGATTTCTCAAGAGGCAGGTTAGGTGGTCTGGTATTCCCATCTCTCTCAGAGTTTTCCACAGTTTATTGTGATCCACACAGTCAAAGGCTTTGGCATAGTCAATAAAGCAGAAATAGATGTTTTTCTGGAACTCTTTTGCTTTTTCCATGATCCAGCAGATGTTGGCAATTTGATCTCTGGTTCCTTTGCCTTTTCTAAAACCAGCTTGAACATCAGGAAGTTCACGGTTCACGTATTGCTGAAGACTGCCATGGAGAATTTTGAGCATTACTTTACTAGCATGTGAGATGAGTGCAACTGTGCAGTAGTTTGAGCATTCTTTGGCATTTCCTTTCTTTGGGATTGGAATGAAAACTGACCTTTTCCAGTCCTGTGGCCACTGCTGTTTTCCAAATTTGCTGGCATATTGAGTGCAGCACTTTGACAGCATCATCTTTCAGGATTTGAAACAGCTCAACTGGAATTCCATCACCTCCACTAGCTTTGTTCATAGTGATGCTTTCTAAGGCCCACTTGACTTCATATTCCAGGATGTCTGGCTCTAGATGAGTGATCACATCATCATAATTATCTGGGTCATGAAGATCTTTTTTGTACAGTTCTGTGTTTTCTTGCCACCTCTTCTTAATATCTTCTGCTTCTGTTAGGTCCATACCTTTTCTGTCCTTTATCGAGCCCATCTTTGCATGAAATGGCAGCAGCCGAGAGTGCCAGGCTGCAACAGTGCAGGAATCGCCGAGAGTAGCTACCCCGCTTCGAGGTCAGGGGCGGCCGGGAGGAGCCACCCCCCGTCCGAGGTCAGGGGCGGTGGCCGGGAGGAGCCACCCCACGCCTGAGGCCAGGAGCAGCAGCTGGGAGGAGCAACCCCACGTCCAAGGAGCGGTTGCTCCGCGGGTGCAGGAGGGCCTAGAGGAGCTATCCCGCTTTAGGAAGCATCACTGGGAACAAAGCTAGTGGGTGATGGAATTCCCGCTGAGCTATTCAAATCCTAAAAGAATATGCTGTGAAAGTGCTGCACTCAGTATGCCAGCAAATCTGGAAAACTCAGCAGTGGCCACAGGACTGGGAAAGGTCAGTTTTCATTCCAGTCCCAAAGAAAGCCAATGCCAAAGAATGTTCAAACTACTGCACAATTGCACTCATCTCACACGCGAGCAAAGTAATGCTCAAAATTCTCCAAGCTAGGCTTCAACAGTATGTAAACTGAGAAATTCCAGATGTTCAAGCTGGATTTAGAAAAGGCAGAGGAACCAGAGATCAAATTGCCAACATCCGTTGGATCCTAGAAAAAGCAAGAGAATTGCAGAAAAACATTTGCTTCACTTACTACACTAAAGCCTTTGACTGTGTGGATCACAAGCTGTGAGAAATTCTTTTAGTGATGGGAATTCTAGGCCACCTTACCTGCCTCCTGAGATCTGTATGCAGGTCAAGAAGCAACAGTTAGAACCAGACATGGAACAATGGCTGGTTCCAAATTGGGAAAGGATTACGTCAATGCTGTATATTTCACCCTGCTTATTTAACTTGTATACAGAGTACATCAGGCGAAATGCCAGACTGGATGATGCACAAGCTAGAGTCAAGATTGCCAGGAAAAATATCAATAACCTCAGATATGCAGATGTCACCACCCTTATGGTAAAAATTAAAGAGGAACTAAAGAGATTCTTGATGAAAGGGAAAGAGGAGAGTGAAAAAGCTGGCTTAAAACTCAACATTCAAAAAAAGAAGATCATGGCATCTGGTCCCATCACTTCCTGGCAAATAGATGGGGAAACAGTGGAAACGGTGGCTGTCTCTATTTTTCTGGGCTCCAAAATCATTGCAGATGGTGACTGCAGCCATGAAATTAAAAGACACTTGTTCCTTGGAAGAAAAGCTATGACCAACCTAGACAGCATATTAAAAAGCAGAGACATTATTTTGCCGACAAAGGTCTGTCTAGTCAAAGCTATGGTTTTTCCAGTAATTACGTATGGATGTGAGAGTTGGACCATAAAGAAAGCTGAGTGCCAAAGAATTGATACTTTTGAACTGTGGTGTTGGAGAAGACTCTTGAGAGTCCCTTGGACTGCAAGATCAAACCAGTTAATCCTAAAGGAAATCAGTCCTGAATATTCATTGGAAGGACTGATGCTGAAGCTGAAGCTCCAATATTTTGGCCACCTGATGCAAAGAACTTAATCATTGGAAAAGAATGTGATGCTGGAAAAGATTGAAGGCAGGAGGAGAAGGGGATGACAGAGGATGAGATGGTTGGATGGCATCATTGGCTCAATAGACATGAGTTTGAGCAAGCTCCAGGAGTTGGTAATGGACAGGGAAGTCCTGGCATGGGGTCGCAAAGAGTTGGACTTAACTGAGCAACTGGATTGAATTCTCTTGTACGTTCCTTGAATCATCACATTTTCAGACACAATAACCAAGCGCATTTAGTCAAATGTGTATCACAGAGTTGATGTGGTAACAATAATAAATCATAAATGCCAGCAAAAATAAATGCCAGCAGCCTCAGTCCAGTTGTCTCCATTTTCTTTTTTTTAACAAATGAATTTCTCTTTTAATTTTTGCTCTTACAGCTTAAGAAGAGTTTTAATTTTCCCCTTTGGTTGTAAAGCAACTAGAAAGAATTGAATCTTTTTAATATTAGACTTTTCCTTCTCTCTTTTCTTCCCTCTGCTTTCCCTCTGTTCATGAAATTTGCAGCTGCTATTCTAACCAGGTTCGGCATCTAAAAAATTCTTGCCATTTGGCTACCATAATGTGTCTAATGAATTATGTCTATTTTAGCATGTTCCATAGTGAGGCAGGTGGTATATGTCTTCTTCTGTATCTTTAAGAGATAAGTAAATTGTAATTTTAAAAGAAAACTTAAATGTTGAGATAATTGCCTTTTCATTAACTACTCAAGTTAACTTACCCTGACTGGTTAATATTTTTTCATGGGATGTTCTCAGACTACACTTTCTAGCATTTATGTTGTGTGTACATGCTTGTGTTTGTGTGTGTGTGTGTGTAGACATGGTGCACTGGGGAAGAGATAAAGCCCAGTGTTAATCCTGCCAGTAATGCATCTGGAATTTATATTAGAACTGTAATTTACACAGAGTGTATTTTTAAATTCAATACTTGAACAGTTTGTCAAATGTCACATTATTTTAAAAATAGGCCAAGAGTATTTTTGTATTAAGTTCCACAAGTGTGTGGGTTGAAATTAGGCAAGTTAAACAGGATCGTGAATGTTAAACAGGAATATTTTTAAGCAGTCTTCTTTGGGGTTTGATGACTATTTATGTTGGAATTATAAATTTTGAAACAAGCAGTCACTCTTGTCTGTCTGTTCGTGTGCCAACATCAACACTGAATTTATCAAGTAGTTATTTATGCAATGTTTAGACAAGCAAAATGAGATGGAGAAGGGAGGCAATTATCTGTAGATCCTACCCACACAGCTTTCAGTGACAGCAGAGAAAATGGCTTGGTTGTTGAGAACAATTGAGTTATGTTGACTGTACCCTGAATATTCAGTTAATTACACAATTCTTCCTGTCCTTTAGCCTGTGTTTCTACAGCCAATGCCTGACCTCAGCTGTCCTGACCTCACAGCCTCGACCATGGTCATTAATTAACCATGACAACTACTCAGCAAAATCAGGCTGGAGGAATATCTGTGCATCAAAAAGTTGGTCTCAGAGAACCTTAAGGAGCATTTCATCCGTGGCATAATCTGTTTTCGTGGCCATAGAGAAAGACATTGAATATGACCAAGATATAACCACCCTTTGATATTAAAAAAATCAACCTTTCTAAAATGGTATATGACATTAAGATTTGCTTTAAAAAGAAAACACCAAATTATGTCTAGTTTTGGGATGCCAAGCAAATTCCAAATATATTTGCATGCAAACTTTAAGACTTATCAACTCATTATATAATGCTAACTACTGATTAATTATTGCTCATGTTTTTTTTTTTTTCTATAGTATAGTTTAATTATAGAACAAAGTATGAAATACCAGTCAGGAACAGTCTTTAAAAAGCAGCAAAAGTAGGCAACATAAAAGCCAGAGAATCTGAAAGGCATCTTCTTGGAGACACCAGGGAAAACATAATTTTGATATTCATTAATGACCAATTTCATTGAAAAATGAATTGGACATTATAGCCCTTATAAACAAAGCATAATTATTAAGTGTTATTCTAATTGTTAATTAGGTTTATTTACACTCTGCTGCTGCTGCTGCTAAGTCACTTCGGTCGTGTCCGACCCTGTGCGACCCCATAGACGGCAACCCACCAGGCTCCCCTGTCCCTGGGATTCTCCAGGCAAGAGCACTGGAGTGGGTTGCCATTTCCTTCTCCAATGCATGAAAGTGAAAAGAGAAAGTGAAGTCGCTCGGTCGTGTCCAACTCTTCGTGACCCCATGGACTGCAGCCCACCAGGCTCCTCCATCCATGGGATTTTCCAGACAAGAGTACTGGAGTGGGGTGCCAACACCTTCTCCATTATTTATACTCTAGATTAGTTTTTAATTTATTTTTATTTGGAGAATAATTGCTTTACAATGCTCTGTTGGATTCTGCCACACAACAATGTGAATCCCCTACCTCTTGAAACCTCCCTCCCACCCCTCATCCCATCCCACCCTTCTAGGTTGTCACAGGGCACCAGGTTGAGCCCCCTGTGTCATACAACTGCTAATGTTTTAATGTCAGCTTATTGATTCAGTACTGCAAAAGAGAATCTGGAAGCAATAATGGAGTCTTACATTTCAACTCAGGGGAAAGTAGTTTTGATCGTTCAAGTGGTAAGTTACAAAACTATGCTAAAAGCTTCACCCAAAGCAAGTATGAGCAGTGGGAATTACACTTTATGCTTTTATTCTCATTTTTAATTCCTAAATAAATGTTGAACAACAGTTAGGAAGGAGTCAATTGATTAGCCTGCTTTGAACTCTTTTGAACTCTCACAGTTTCTGACCTGGCACTGGATGAAGAGGGAGTGATTGGGACAGAGATGACCTTTAACATTCTTCCAAACCTGCGTTTCTGATTCTAAGAATCAGACACTGAGCCTGCCCTTTATAAAGTTATCACTTTTATGAGAAAAAAAAGTGTTAACACAGAAAAGCGTTCATAACAAGGACAGCTCTGAGGATTAAGCCATTCACATGCCTGGCATTCCATGTATGTAACCTCCTTTAATGTACCCAGCATATGAACACTGTTGGCATTCCTGTCTCACTTCACAGAAAAGATCAAGGCTTGGAGAGGTAAAGGAGCATACCCATGATCATGTACCAGTCATCAAGAATCTTGAAATGGCCTTCTGGGAAAAAATCAAGGTTTCTCTGAGTTCAAACAATCCAGATATTTTCCGAAAGGGATTGTATATAGACACAATACCTGACTGTGTAGCTATCACTGCTATCATTCATCTTTTTGAAATTTCCTCATGCCCAGGCTCAGAATTTCACATTGGCTGATCTGAGGTCTCAGTTCAAGGACTTTCCTTCTTTGTTATTCAGTTAATATTAACATTCCACCACTTGGCCTTCTCTTTTTCTTTTCTTCATACTTCCACTACATTTTACACAAACATTGATGCTAGAGTTCTTATAAAACAGAAAACAAGAAACTTACTGACTAAATTTTTCTGAGGTTAAAATAATTTGTATTTCATCTGGTCCAAGAAGAAATACTTGGGTCTACAAAACACTGACTTGTCATTGTGAAGACTCATGCCAAAATTATTTTTGTAAAATGGAATCATTATTGACTTCGATATCAATTTCCTCTATTATGGTTTGAAATAAATTCTAGTCAATCCCTTACACTTCTTAGCTGTGATATCACTTAGAAAACTTATATTTCTCATGGAACAGCTCATCTTGAGGTGATTTTTTAACCAGTTCAATTATTTTGAAAGAGAGGTATATAGAAATTTTGGTATTTGGCTTTTAGTATTTCTCATTAGATTTAAAATATTTAGTTTCAGCAAGTAAACCTTATTTCAATAGCTAATATTTAAATGATATACTATTTTTGTCTTGATTATAATTTATATTAGGAAGACCTTGTCTTCTAAATTCACTGCCATCCTTAAAGATAGTTAGAAGAAGAGTTCTTTATTGAGTTATTTTTATTCTTATTCAACATTTTTGTCCTTAGAAATGATGTAGGTCAAAGACAGTTTTCTTTTTTTCAAATGAAATCCTACATTCTCAATAACTTAGCCCAGCATAATTACTAAAATAATTGTATCATCTCAGACATCAAGTGGCTTTTATAGAAGGAGATGCCCAGAATATAGAGTATCTTAAAGTGTGGTGTAGGCCAACATGCCTCAGAATAACCTGGAGGGTTTTCTTAACATGACTATTTGCAAGGGTGGGGAGGTTGCTTCTCAGGTGGCGCTAGTGGTAAAGAACCCGCCTGCCAATGCAGGAGAGGTAAGAGACACAGGTTTGATTGCTGGGTTGGGAAGATCCCCTGGAGGAGGGCATGGCAACCCACTCCAGTATTCTTGCCTGGAGAATCCCAGGGACAGAGAAGCCTAGCAGGCTACAGTCCATAGGGTTGCAAAGAGTCAGACACGACTGAAGCGACTTAGCACACACACATGCAGAACTATTTGCAGACCTCCCCCAGACTGCCTGTGACTGAATCTCTGGGCCTGGGGTCCCAGAATGCATTAAAAAAGATCTTCTAATCATTAGAAACCTAAAGGTTGAGACTCACTGTCTTAACAGTTATGTTACCACTAACATTAAAAATCATATCCACACTTAAATGAGACTTCCTGATTTTCTGGCAGGTCATACCTAGTTGTAGGAAAGCAACATTGTTTGATGATCAACTACGGGTTAAATAAACTCAATTGCTGTCTATGTGTTAAAAATGATGGCACCACGTAGATGTCAATCCACCATGGCCACTACATAACAACTGACAGCCTTCAAAACAACAGACACAAAGAGCACAGTTTAATAGTTGGGTTTTCAGTAGCTATTCCACTCCCACATTTTTCTAATACCTACTTTGGTTTTTAGTTTTTAGGAAAGAAAGTCTCTTAGCTGGACAGTTACTCCTCTTAAGATTGTCAGAGGTTCGTCTCAAATGAGATGCACTATCCTCACTCCAAAGATGGAAGCAAAGAAAGACATCTTCATGAGGTCAGCCTGCACTCACTCTGCTCTCATCTCTGGTTACTAAATAAACACTTTGCATTGTGGAAGTGCACTGCAAACACACTGGAAACTTTAAGGACAATTTGCACAGAAACAAAGATTTCATCTCTCCCCCAAAGACCTTTATACTAACTGGCAGAGGCAACACTGTATAATTATTTCACACTGTGGGAAAGCAGCAATTACACCTTGCAATCATGTAGTCTTTCTTCACCTAAGGATCCTCCAGATTTTCTCCAAAAGCAATGACAACAATCTATGACAAATGACAAAAAACTCAGTTTTCTAACAGCATGTTCATAGAGGTCTCCATGACAGAAGTTAGTAAATTCAACAAGTACTTATTAATCACCTCTCAAGAGCCTGGTGCTTGTGTTTGGGCCTGGCCCATCTCTGGGTTGGCAGAATCCAGGTCTCTCTCATTATCTTGAAAAATGTCTTTGCATTTATTTCCCTCTGTTGAGAAAATGAAAGTCATTATTACTTCCTTTTTAAAAATTTTATTGAAGTATAGTTGATTCACAATGTTGTGTTAGTTTCAGGCGTACAGCAAAGTGAATCAGTTACACATATATCCATTTTTTCTAAGATTCTTTCCCATATAGCCCATTACAGAGTACTGAGTAGAATCCCCTGTACTGTACAGCAGGTTCTTATTAGTTATCTATTTTATATATAGTAATGTGTATATGTCAACCCCCATATCCCCTGGTAATCAAGCTTGTTCTCTACTTCTGTTTTATAAATAAGTTCATCTGAAGCCGTTTTTTTTTTTTAGATTCTACATATAAGTTATATCATATGATATTTGTTGTTCTGTGTCTGATTTACTTCACTCAGTACGACAATCTCTAGTTCCATCCATCTTGCTGCAAATGGTACTATTCTGTTCTTTTTATGACTGAGTAATGTTCCATTGTATATATGTATCACATCTGTATCCGTTCCTCTGGTGGTGGACATTTAGATTGTTTCCTTGTTCTGGCCATTGTAAAATGCACTACAATGAACATTGGGGTACAAGGATCTTTCCAAAGTATGGTTTTCTCTGGGTGTATGCTCAGGAGCAGGATTGTAGGATCACATGGTAGTCCTTTCTTTAGCTTTTGAAGGAACCTCTGTACTGTTCTCCATAGTGGCTGTATCAATTTACATTCTCACCAACTGGGCAGGTGGGTGGTGTTGTTCCGTCACTAAGTTGTGTCCAACTCTTTGTGACTCCATGGACTGTAGCACGCCAGCCTCCTCTGTCCTCCACTATCTCCCAGAGTTTGCTCAAACTCATGTCCATTGAGTCAGTGATGCTATCTAACCATCTCATTCTCTGTTGCCCCCTTCTCATTTTGCCTTCAATCTTTCCGAGCATCAGGGCCTTTTCCAGTGAGTTGGCTCTTCCCATCAGGTAGCTGGCCAAAGTATTGGAGCTTCAGCATCAGTGCTTCCAATGAATACTCAGAGTTGATTTACTTTAGGATTGACTGGTTTGATCTCCTTGCAGTCCAACAGATTCTCAGGAGTCTTCTTCAGCACCACAATTCAAAAGCATCAATTATTTAGCGCTCAGCCTTCTTTATGGTCCAACTTTCACATCCATACATGACTACTGGAAAAACAATAGCTTTGACTACACAGAATTTTGTCAGCAAAGTGATGTTTCTGCTTTTTAATATGCTGTCTACATTTGTCACAGCTTTCCTTCCAAGGAGCAAGCATCCTTTAATTTCATGGCTGCAGTCACCATGTGATTTTGGAGCCCAAGAAAATAAAATCTCTCAGGTTTCCACTTTTTTCCCGTTCTATTTACCATGAAGTATGGGACAGGTGCCATGATCTTAGTTTTTTTAATACTGAGTTTCAAGCTAGCTTTTTCACTCTCCTCTTTCACACTCTTCAAGAGAGTCTTTCATTTCTCTTCACCTTCTGCCATCAGAGTGGTGTCATCTGCATATCTGAAGTTGTTGATATTTCTCCCAGGAATCTTGATTCCAGCTTGTGCTTCATCCAGCATGGCATTTCGCATGATGTACCCTGCATGGAAGTTAAATAAGCAGGGTGATGATATATACAGCCTTGTCATACTCCTTTCCCAATTTTGAACCAGTCCACTGTTTCATGTAAGGTTCTAACTGTTTCATCTTAATCCACATCCAGGTTTCTCAGGAGGTGGGTAAGGTGGTCTGGTACTCCCATCTCTTGGAATTTTCCAAAGTTTGTTGTGATCCACATAGTCAAAGGCTTTAGTGTAGTCAATGAAGCAGAAGTAGATGCTTTTCTGGAACTCCCTTGCTTTCTCCATGATCTAACTAATGTTGGCAATTTGATCTCTGCTTCCGTTGCCTTTTCTAAACCCAGTTTGTACATCTGGAAATTCTCAGTTCATGTACTGCTGAAGCCTACCTTGAAGAACTTTGAGGATAACCTTGCTAGCATGTGAAGAATGCAGTTGTATGCCAGGAGGGTCCCCCTTTCTCCTCACCTTCTCCAATATTTGTCTTTTGGAAACTTTTAAATGATGGCCGTTTTGACTGGCATGAGGTGATACCTCATTGTAGACTTGATTTGCATTTCTCTAAAAATTAGTAATGTTGAGCATCTTTTCATGTGCTTTTTGGCCATCTCTTCTGTTTTAAAATAAGTAAGAGTTCCCCATGAATTGAGAAAAGAGGATTTGCCCTAAATCCTTCAGGCTCAGGAATGTCAAAGTTCCCAAATGACTATGAGTCACTTATTCACTTAGGTATTTATGTTTCTTTACAAAGCTCTATTAATTTCCAGCATATCCTGAAGCCCTATTATTATTTTGAAAAACCAGAACCATATTAAATTAAAGATCATTAAAATAAACATATGGTTTTCACTCTTACTGCATAACTGCTAAAAATTTACTCCCTGGGGTCATTTATCTAGAACTAGAAGCATGTTTTCTTCCCACTTAATGAGGTGATAATCAAGTGAAAATATAAAGGAAAAAAGCCCACTTTTTGTTTTTGCTTTGTATACACTCGATTATTCTGAAAGGTCCATCATTCTGAAAGTTTAAAGTATATGAATCATTTCACTGCAAGTGTATATACACAGGTCTACATCCACGTCTGTAGAGCTGTTTCATGACTTTAAATATGTGTTCACAGATTGCTATTATATCTTTTCATTAATAAATATTTATATTATATTAAAAAAAACTCTAAAAACAGGATACAAATGAACTTATTTCCAAAACAAAAAGAGACTCACAGACATAGAAAACAAACTATGGTTACCAAAGAACAAAGGAGGGTAGGGGGAAGGATAAATGAGTAGTTTGGGATTAACATGGGGCTTAACCCCAGGTGGTGGAGTGGTAAAGAATCCACCTGCCAAGCAGGAGACATGGGTTCAATCCCTGAGTTGGGAAGATCCCCTGGAGTAAGAAATGGCAACCCACACCAGTATTCCTGCTTGGAAAATGCCATGAACAGAGGAGCCCGGCAGACTGCAGTTCATGGAGTCGCAGAGTTGGACATGACTGAGCAATTGAGCATGGGATTAATATACCCACACTATACATATAAAACAGTTAACCTACAAGGAGTTACTGTATAGTACAGGAAACTCTACACAATATTTGTAATAACCTATAAGGGGAAAGACTTTGAAAAAGAATATATATATATACACATATATGTGTATAACTGAATCACTGTGCTATACAGCTATAACGAACTTGATGAAAGTGAAAGTTGCTCAGTTGTCCCCAACTCTTTGTGACCCCATGGACTGTATAATCAATGGAATTCTTCAGGCTAGAATACTGGAGTGGGTAGCCTTTCCCTTCTCCAGGGGATCTTCCCGACCCAGGAATTGAAGCAGGGTCTCCTGCATTGCAGGCAGATTCTCTACCAGCTGAGCCACAAGGAAAGCCCAAGAATACTGGAGTGGGTACCCTACCCCTTCTCCAGCAGATCTTCCCAGCCCAGGAATTGAACCTGGGTCTCCTGTATTGCAGGAGGATTCTTTACCAACTGAGCTATCAGGAAGCCAAACGAACGTGATATTGTAAATCAAATATACTTCAAGAAAGCAATTTTTTAATTAAAAAACTCTATTCAAAGCATGCTTTTATTAATTGTTGCATTTCTTGCAATTATGACCTTCTACAGCTTCCTTGTAGCACTTAAACAGAGAGTCAACAGGGAGTATACAAAATCCCCAAATGATTTGACATTTGAGCCAATCACATCACTTGGGCCAAGACCCTTTGTTCTCACAGTTGCAGCTGGCTGTTCTAATAGTTGGCTGTCCACCCAGCCCACCAAGCAGGGGTGTTTTTCAAGACCGTGAGGCACACATCCACTTCCAGCATCAACATTGCATAGTGATTATTTCTCTCTTTTTGTTTATTTGTTTCTTTTCTCCCATCATTTTCAATAAACTTGACTTTCCTGAAGGAAATGATTTAGGAAATAGAGATCATTCTTTCAAAAAAGTTAAAGCTAGCATTTTAATTCCCCAATGGCAGGGACGATAAAGAACATTCCAATCACATGACCGCACCACATTTTTGTGTTTAAGTCAGAGTTATGATGGTGATTAATAACACACACTAACTCAAAGAGTCGGCTGGCATGATTAGGAAGGGTAAACTTTTCTGGTTTAGTGAGGAAACCAAATAAGCATGGAATTGACCTTTGCATTCCATTCTATTCAAAAAAACGTTTTTTTTAGCCTTTTAAAAACTCTTCATACTTCTTTTCCATATCATACTTGAAATTAGATACTTCGCAAATGTACTATTAACAAAATTTCATCTTGGCAGCTGGTTTGAATATTTATTTAAGATATGTAGCAGTTGTGGCAGTCAGAATTCAAAACAGATGGCAGGCCTATATTGGTACCCTGTGTTACTGGCAGAAGTGCACCATTTGAACTTTCTGAAAATTTTGCTGCTTTGAAGTTTGAGGGGCCATAATTTACCCCCTTTTCCTCTGTCCTTAGGGGAGCACAGAGCTGTTCAGAGACACTAACTCAGAAATCATGACTCTGGAGATGTGTACATCTGTTGAGGAGAGTGAGTGTAAGCGGTAGGTACCCACAGGGTTCTCCCTTCCCCTCTCTTTCCAGCTCAAAGGACACTTACTTCGTTTTCTGAGTCTCTGGAGACTTACAGCTGGCACACATTCCCACACTGGGACAATTCAGGATGGAAGGCTGTGTGGAGGCGAAATGCAAGGCCCCAGTGTCTCTCTGCCAACGTCAGCTATTAACGATCCAAAAGGCCGCCTCGTGGCAGAATCGTAAACGTTCTAAAATTCAGCACAGGATCTGGTACCTGGTATTAACAGGTACTCAGTAGATCTTGAACAACTGAATGTTTCCTTCAACTAGTCTTTCCTTAGCCTTTTTTTTTTTTTTAATTGGAAGTATAGTTTATTTACAATGTTGTGTTATTTCAAAGAAAATAACAAAGTACAGCAAAGTGACACAGATATATATATGTATATATATGTATATAAGTGTATATATATATACACTTTTAAAAATTCTTTTCCATTATAGGTTATTATAAGATATTGAATATAGCTTCCTGAGTGAAGTCAGAAAGAGACAAATGCCATATGATATCATTTATGTGTGGAGTCTAAAATAGGACACGAATGAACTTACCTACGAAACAGAAACGGACACAGAAACAGACCAGTGGTTGCCAAGGGAATGGGGGTAGGGGAGGGATGGAGTGGAAGTTTGGGATTAGCAGATGCAAGCAATTGTATATATATGTATGTATAACTGAATCACTTTACACCAGAAACTGACACAACATTGTAAATCAAGTATATACTTCGATAAAATGAATTTTAAAAGTATAAATCACATTTATTTTGCCAACTTAAAAATTATAAAAATAACACAACCTCCATGTAATCATTCAATAACACATCAAATAATTACCTGTTTCCCTTTTTCCACTCCTCCTGTCTCCCCAGAGGGAAGCACTGACGGCAGTTCAGTACATACACTGCCAAGTTTTTCCCATTTATTTGCATTTATAGGTACTCATGGAAATATATCCTTTCAATAACAGGTATTAATTATGGATGCATATTAGAAATATAAAAATATTTTTATATTTATTAGAAATATAAAATATGCATGGGAAGAATAAGTCTGAAGTTCAAGAGAAGGTTATGAAAGAGCTGCCCTCGGCTCTCAGCACGCGGAGTGTGAGAGTTCACGTTCTGTCTGCTGCTGACAGGTGCGAGCTCCTTTTAGAATATGAGCACCTGGGTCTCGCTGCTAGAAGAGGCGCCAACAAGACGCGCACTGCTGCACTGATTGGACTTCAGGGCAGCCTGTTTAAATTTAAGCTGAGTTCTCTGCACAGTGTGCTGGTTTCCATCAAACTCCAGCTCTGACACCAACTTCTCCGGGAGGCTCCCTGCACGGCCCCCTGCCCTGGCCCCCGCCGTGAAGTCTGTTGCCCTTCTCCAGCAGGCAGAGTACAGGCGTGCTTGGTTTTCTTGTGCTTCGCTTTATTGCACTTCACAGGAGTTGCATTTTTTAAGAACTACAGGTTTGTGGCAACCCAGCCATTTTCCCAACAGAATTTGCTCATTTGATGTCTTTGTGTAGCATTTTGGAAATTCTCACAACATGTCAAACTTTTAAAATTATTATTATATTTGTTATAGTGATCTGTTGACACTGATCATTGATGTTACTATTGTAATTGTTTTGGGGGCACCGAGAACCTTATCAAAAAATGTTGTGTGTGTTCTGACTGCTCTAACGACTGGCCATTTCCCATTGCTCCCCGTCTCCTTGGACCTCCCTGTTCCTATGAAACATTCCATAATGTTTCAGTTGGCCATATTGAAATTAGGCTAGTTATCAATCCTGCAATGGCCTCCAAGTGACAGGAAGAGATGCCCGTTTCTCACTTCATTTTTTCCCGCCATGCAGCTTGTGAGATCTTAGTTCCCTGATCAAGGATTGAACCCAGGCCCTCAGCAGTGAAAGTGCAGAGTCCTAACCACTGGACTGCCAGGGAACTCCCCAAAGATACACACCTTTCACTTTAAATCAAAAGCTAGAAGTAATTAAGCTTAATGAAGGAGGCATGTTGAAAGCTGAGGGGATCAGTTATACATGTACATACATATATATATATCTCCACTCTTTTTAAAAAGATTCCTTTCCAATATAGGCCATTACAGAGTATTGAGTAGAGTTCCCTGTGCTACACAGCAGGTTCTTATTAGTTGTCTATTTTATATATATAAATGTGTATATGTCAATCCCAATCTCCCATTTTATCCCTCCCACCCTGCCAAGAAAAGTTCTTAAAGAAAATTAAAAGTGTTACTACAGTGAACACAGGAATGATTAAAAAAAAAAAAAAGTGAAACAGTCTAATTACTGACATGGAGAAAGTTTTAGTGATCTGGATAGAAAATCAAACCAACCCCGACATTCCCTTAAGCCAAAGCCTAGTCCAGAGCAAGGACCTAACTCTCTTTAATTCTGTGAAAGCTGAGAGAGAGAAGGAAACTGCAGAAGAGAAGTCTGGAGTTAGCAGGGATTGGGTCATGAGGTTTAAGGGGGAAAAGCCATCTCTGTAACATAAAACAGCGGCAAGGCGAAACGGCAAGTGCTGATGTAGAAGCTGCAGCAAGTCCTCCAGAAGAGCGAGTGTGATAAGGAATGAAGGTGGCTACACTAAACGACAGATTTTCAGTGTAGCTGAAATAGCTTTCCATTGGAAGAGGGTTCCATCTAGAACCTTCACAGCTAGAGAGGAGAAGCCGATGTCTGACTTCATAGCGTCAAAGGAGAGAGTGACTCTCTTGTTAGGGGCTAAGGCAGCTGATAACAGTAAGTTAGAGCCAATGCTCATTTACCACTCCAAAATCCTGGAGCCCTTAAGAACCACGCTAAACCTACTCTGCCTATGCTCTGTAAATGGAACAGCAATCCTGGATGATAGGACATATGCTGACAACATGGTTTACTGAATATTTTAAGCCCATTGCTAAAAACTACTTCTTCAGAAAAAAAAAAGATTCCTTTCACAATATCACTGCTCATTGACAAGACACCAGTCATCCAAGCACTTTGATGTATATGTATAAAGAGATTAATATTGTTTCACACTGTGACGCAACATCCATTCTGCAGCCCGGGGATCAAGGAGTCGTTTTGACTGTCTTATTAAAGAAATATATTCCATGAGGCTATCACTACCGTAGATAGTGATTACTCTGAGTGGATGTGGGAAAAGTCAACTGAGAGCCTTCTGGAAAGAATTCAGAGTATGAGAGTTCATTCCTTTTCACGGTTAACTAAGTTACTCTATATATTTTATTTGCAATTTATTGGAGGTATATGGCCATCTGCCTGATTTTACCACTAGATGGCATTGCTTTCCTGGGAATTTTCTGGTCTGTCCCAGTATTAGTGAAATTAAACTGTACAACTGTTATCAGTTCAAGAACTACTTTCACTGCAAAGCCAGCTGATTTCTCATGAATCAGCCATTATGGATGCTTTGACACCACAACATACAATAGGCCGTAAATCTGGCCATTCTAAGCTGTTACAAGTAACAGTGGCTTCTGCGGAAGTAGATACTACTTTTCAGATGTGTTTTGAAAATATCTATTTCTTACTGAATTATTGTAGCTTGAATCTGTTCGTCAAGCTGGCAGTAAATGATAAAAACCCTGTCAAGACAGGAATAACAAAATATGATGAGGGATTTTGTAATGTCATTGTGAAATCTACACAATACTTAGTTTGATTATACACCTGGCTCTACCTATTACCTAAAGGAACACGGGCAAATCTCTCTGGACTTGCTTAACCCTGTAGAAAGAGATGAAAGTAGATTAAAACCTTCCTTATGAGGTTTTATGAGTATCAAATAAAAATGTCTGTGAAAGTACATTGTAATCTGGGAAACACTGCTAATTGTGACTAATTTTGAGGACTTAAAGATTCATACTCATTGGTGTTTATATTATGCATACAATTGTTATTTTCTTTAAGGTAGTCAGTGTAATTAAGCTCAAGGCTTCTCATGAATTTTAAGTTTAAAAAGCAACTCCACTTTGAGTATCTTTCTGAGATTATTGGGAGAGAGTGGTCTGAGAAGATTCTGTGATGAATTCTAGCACTTTTAAGTAAATGAACTTTTGCTGGATACTCCTAATTTGTTTAGTTATAAGCAGTAACTTTGACTTGATGGAAATATATTTTGGATGAGAAGGATTTGTCCTCTCTGGTGGTAATAATTTAGAGCTTCTTTATACTTTTAGTGCCCAGTTGACACGTAATAACCCTTAAATATACGATGACAAATAAATAAATTCCATTTCCTAAAGAGAGTGTATAGGGTGAAAGTCACTCAGTCATGTCTGACTCTTTGCGACCCCATGGACTATATACAGTCCATGGAATTCTCCAGGCCAGACTACTGGAGTAGGGTTGCCTTTCCCTTCTCCAGGGGGATCTTCCCAACCCAGGGATCAAACCCAGGTCTCCCGCATTTCAGGCGTATTCTTTACCAGCTGAGCCACAAGGGAAGCTCTATTTCCTATAGTTCTCCTTTATTTGACTAGGATTTTCTTTAGGGTAACAATAATTTTATTCTTTATTGAATTCTCACTACCAAATTTAGTGCCTGACCATCAAAAACAAAAACCAAAAAACCCAACCAACCAAACAAAAAAGAGAGTGTTGGTTGGATGCAAAATGAACAAATTACTAGATACAAATATTGCTACCAAAGATGCACAAAATATAGGTTTAAAAAAGTTTATGTTTTAAATTATTAACAGCTCCTTTCAAAATTACCCATTCTCCCCTAGTTGTCCTGGTTACTTAATTAAAGCTTCGCAAGCAGTTAACATCTGTAGCATCTTTTGACAGATAAAAATCAAAGCAAGTAGATAGTATTCAGAGATTGGTCTACAAATGATTCATGTGACCTAAATTTCTTAAAATGTAAGCAATACAGAATTCTCTGCATGGGCAGGGAGCACTGGGATCTTGAAAACAGAACAGGCAGAGGATTGGGGACAAATGGATGAAACGAGATTATACACACAAAGCATTCAACTCAGTACCCGGCGCCCAGCACCTCTGTGCTAATTAGGAAAAGACCCTTGTGGGCAGATGCAGCCCTCCAGGGCTACAGTTGGCAAGCCAAAGGTGGACTGGATGATTGTCCCCAAATTCTCTTGGGCGACAACCCTGCACAACACGCAACCTGCAGAACAACTTTTGGAGGCCCTTGGGCTAGCCTTTGTCATCAAGAGACAGCATGACAGAGTAGTCAGCGTTCCCCAGTTCACCAGTGGGTACACAGTGAATGGCTTTCTATGGCTTTACTCACTTGTGAAATGAGACAATACAGATATTCACTTCACTGGGTCACTATGCAGACGGAATCAGTGAATGGACGTAAAACACATAGATACGTGCATGGCACATGTATATATTTCTCAGAATGTTAGGTATTATTATCAATATTGAACTGGTTCTCAATAACAGATGAGGCGAAGTGGTATCAACTCTTTGATGACCTTGAGGCCTGGGGTTTAGGACAGTTAGGCTTTGAAGGAAGGGTTGCTGCCGTCACAAAGCTCCTGGTCTTACAAAGGAGTAAGAGCAGTTAAACCCTACAGAGAATTGTCCAAAGTTAGGGCTGTGAAATTCTTCCACACAACGCCATGATCTTATTCACCACCTTGATCCCAGTGACTTCCATCCAGATGTTCAATACATACTAGTTGGTGAGTTTTATGATATAATTAAAAATATCTAAAATCTTTGTCCATCCAGTGTTGTCAGCTGGTCTGATAGTTGACATTGATAGTTTATTCTGAAGTCAATGAGGCAGTTTTTTCAGTCTCTTCTCTGAGATTATTTCTGAGTACTTTCCAAATACTGAAGCATTCTTTATTTAAAATCTTTCCAGATTGAACTTTTAATTGATTAATTAATTTAAAGTATAGCTGATCTACAGTAGTTTATTAGTTTTAGGTATACAACATAGTGATTCAGAGTTGGACTGTGAAGAAGGCTGAGCGCCGAAGAACTGATGCTTTTGAACTGTGGTGTTGGAGAAGACTCTTGAGAGTCCCTTGGACTGCAAGGAGATCCAACCAGTCCATTCTGAAGGAGATCAGCCCTGGGATTTCTTTGGAAGGAATGATGCTAAAGCTGAAACTCCAGTACTTTGGCCACCTCATGCGAAGAGTTGACTCATTGGAAAAGACTCTGATGCTGGGAGGGATTGGGGGCAGGAGGAGAAGGGGACGACCGAGGATGAGATGGCTGAATGGCATCACGGACTTGATGGATGTGAGTCTGAGTGAACTCCGAGAGATGGTGATGAACAGGGAGACCTGGAGTGCTGTGATTCATGGGGTCGCAAAGAGTCGGACACGACTGAGCGACTGAACTGAACTGAACTGAACATAGCGATTCAATACTTTTATAGATTCAGTTTAGTTCAGTCGCTCAGTCATGTCTGACTGTTTGCAACCCCATGAATGCAGCATGCCAGGTCTCCCAGTCCATCACCATCTCCCGGAGTTTACCCAAACTCAAGTCCATTGAGTCGGTGATGCCATTCAGCCATCTCATCTTCTGTCATCCCCTTCTCCTCCTGCCCCCAGTTTCCCCCAGCATCAGGGTCTTTTTCAATGAGTCAACTCTTCACATGAGGTGGCCAAAGTACTGGAGTTTCAGATTCAGCATCAGTCCTTCCAAAGAACATCCAGGACTGATCTCCTTTAGGATGGACTGGTTGGATCTCCTTGCAGTCCAAGGGACTCTCAAGAGTCTTCTCCAACACTACAAATCAAAAGCATCAATTCTTCAGTGCTCAGCTTTCTTCATAGTCCAACTCTCACAGCCATACATGACCAGTGGAAAAACCAGAGCCTTGACTAGACGGACCTTTGTTGGCAAAATAATGTCTCTGCTTTTGAATATGCTATCTAGGTTGGTCATAACTTTCCTTCCAAGGAGTAAGCATCTTTTAATTTCATGGCTGCAATCACAATCTGCGTTGATTTTGGAGCCCAAAAAAATAAAGTCTGACACTGTTTCCACTGTTTCCCCATCTATTTGCCATGAAGTGATGGGACCAGATGCCATGATCTTCGTTT
>SJYT01083141.1:232536-279055 GCA_006410635.1 Cephalophus harveyi
ACTTGACTTCACATCCAGGATGTCTGGCTCTAGGTGAGTGACCACATTATTGTGATTATCTGGATCGTGAAGATCTTTTTTTTACAGTTCTTCTGTTTATTCTTGCCACCTCTTCTTAATATCTTCTGCTTCTGTTAGGTCCATACCATTTCTGTCCTTTATCGAGCCCATCTTTGCATTAAATGCTCCCTTGGTATCTCTAATTTTCTTGAAGAGATCTCTAGTCTTTCCCATTCTGTTGTTTTCCTCTATTTCTTTACATTGATCGCTGAGGAAGGCTTTCTTATCTCTTCTTGCTGTCCTTTGGAACTCTGCATTCAAATGGGAATATCCTTCCTTTTCTCCTTTGCTTTTCACTTCTCTTCTTTTCACAGCTATCTGTAAGGCCTCCTCAGACAGCCATCTTGCTTTTTTGCATTTCTTTTCCATTGGGATGGTCTTGATCCCTGTCTCCTGTACAATGTCATGAACCTCCATCCATAGTTCATCAGGCACTCTATCTATCAGATCTAGTTCCTTAAATCTATTTCTCACTTCCACTGAATAATCATAAGGGATTTGATTTAGGTCATACCTGAATGGTCTAGTGGTTTTCCCTACTTTCTTCAATTTAAGTCTGAATTTGGCAAGTAGGAGTTCATGATCTGAGCCACAGTCAGCTCCTGGTCTTGTTTTTGTTGACTGAATAGAGCATCTCCATTTTTGGCTGCAAAGAATATAATAAATCTGATTTTTATAGATTATATCCACTTAAAATAATTACAAAATAATGGCTATGTTTCCCTGTGCTGTACAATTTATCCTTGTTGCTTATTTATTTCATACATGGTAGTTCATATTTCTTAGTCTTCTACCCCTAACTTGTCCCTCTTCATTTCCTCTTCTTTCTGGTAACTTCTACTAGTTTGTTCTCTGTATCTGTGTAGGCACTTTAGTTCAGTCGCTCAGTCGCATCTGACTCTTTGCTACCCCATGGACTTCGGCATGCCAGGCTTCCCTGTCCATCACCATTTCCTGGCGTTTGTTCACATTCACGTCCATCTAGTTGGTGATGCCATCCAACCATCTCGTCCTCTGTCATACCCTTCTCCTCGTGCCTTCAGTCTTTCCAGGCATCAGGGTCTTTTCCAGTGAGTCAGTTCTTCGCATCAGAGGGCCGTAGTATCGGAGTTTCAGCCTAAGTGTAGGTTGTAAGTTTTAATACTAACCTCAAGGGGGCAGTGTTCAGCCACCTATCCCTGCCCTGGAGCCATTAAGAAACCTGATTTTCATAGAGCTTTTTTTTTTTTTTTTAAGTCAGCTTCCGGTCTTGTGTTTGCTGACTGTATAGAGCTTCTCCATCTTTGGCTGCAAAGAATATAATCAATCTAATTTCGGTGTTGACTATCTGGTCATGTCCATGTGTAGAGTCCTCTCTTGTGTTGTTGGAAGACGGTGTTTGCTATGACCAGTGCGTTCTCTTGGCAAAACTCTGTTAGCCTTTGCCCTGCTTTATTTTGCACTCTAAGGCCAAACTTTCTTATTACTTCAGGTATCTCATGACTTCCTACTTTTGCATTTCAGTCCCCTATAATGAAAAGGACATCTTTTTTTGATGTTAGTTCTAGAAAATCTTGTAGGTCATCATAGAACCATTCAACTTCAGCTTCTTCGGCATTAGTGGTTGGGGCATAGACTTGGGTTACTGTGATAACGAATGGCTTGCCTTGGAAATGAACAGAGATCATTCTGTCATTTTAGAGACTGCAAACAAGTACTGCATTTTGCACTCTTTTGTGACTATGAGGGTTACTCTATTTCTTCTAAGGTATTCTTGCCCACAGTAGTAGATATAACGGTCATCTGAATTAAATTCGCCTATTCCAGTTCATTTTAGTTCACTGATTCTTAAAATGATTTCATGTTCACTCCTGCCATCTCCTGTTTCACCACTTCCAATTTACCTTGATTCACGGAATGTGTGGAATAGTGGAGCACAAAAGATTACAGTCAGCCTTATCTCTTTCCTTTTGCAAAGAGTGGTCTAGGAGAATGAGCAAGTACTCTTACTCTACTGGCTCCCATTTAAGGCCAGAACACACATAAAACATCCCATAAAATGGTTGACAGTTTAGGAAATAGGAGTTTCAGAGAACAAGTGGAAAGGTTTGAAAGGGAGCAACAAGCAAGATTGGGAGAGAGTAAAAGGAAGCCAAGTCAGCACCAGAATAACAGTACAGAAGAAAAACAGATGATTGGAGGAACTAGGACAAAGATAAGAGAGAATAAGACCTGCTGGGTTTATATGGCCAAAGGTTATCAAAATAATTAGTTCCAGCAGTTCTCTGATGGCTAAGGAGTTAGCACTAAGCCCTTGGCAATGGTTTGGTTAAAATCCCTTATTTACAGATGTGGGTAACATTTGAGTATCTATTATATATTTTTCACATTATGTAAAGTGCAATACACACACTACTTTAGTTAAGCCTTACACCTACACTTTCCCTCATTTTATAAATGAGGGAACTGAGGATCACAGAAGCAAAGTGACCAGCCCTGGGCTGTATTTAGTGACACTGAGGACCCAGGCTTATTTTTCAAATCTAAATAAGTATTGAAATATAAAAAAGAATTTGAAATTAGAACATCTTTAGTCACTTTCTTCTTTTAAGTCACTTTCTACCAGTGAGATCCTGTACGTTTTTAACTCCACTAAGCCTATCTACCAAACAAGGTTATTGCAAAGATTAAGCAACAACTACAAAATAAATCCTAGTAGCTATCTTTTTTAACTTATTTTCAAATGTAAATTTCTTACTTGCTTTATTTCAAACACAAATTCAAAGTTTCTAAATTAACGCCTACAGATTTTACAGTTAGGAGACTGAGGTAGAGAGGAAGGATCTACAATCTGTGGCTCCCTAGTATATTTAGGCTCAAGTCCAAGCTTCAGAGTTTCAGGTCTTTAATACTATGGCCCCAGCCCACCTCTCTAGCCACATCTCTCACTACTGACTTACACAAATATAATACTTAATCTCTGGCAACTATTAAGTTTTAAAAACATATGATATAATTTCCCCATTTTGTAGTTCCACCTAAATTATTTAATCTATTTCAATGTGTTCTCCAAGGCCTAAATAAAATTCACCTTGAGTGGAAAGCCTAACCTTGTCCCAACTGTTAAGAAATGATGGCTCTACCTTTTGAACTTCTGTATCGCTTTGCTTTACCTCCCTCAGAGTACTTACTGCCTTTTAATTTAGTCAAGCATGAAAAAATTTCATTTCTGCCAGCAGAGCTTAAGTCCCTTAAAGGTAGTTGGAAGAGAACTACCATTTACTTTGCATCTCTGAAGGGCCAATTGCTTTTGTACTGTGTGTGTATACACGTTACAGTATATATACACACACACACATTATTTCAGGTAATCTTTGTGACACCCCACAAAGCAGAAATCTATTTTTTACACATAACGATACTGAAAGTCACAGAGGTTAAACAATTTGCTTACAGTCTTAAGGCTAGTAAGCGACACAGCTCAGATTTGAATCTTGGTCTTTCTAAACCAAAGCCTAGGTTCTTAACTATACTCTTTCCAGAAACCATAGGTATATACTCACTACTGATTGCTTCCTATCTATCCACAGAAAAACATCTATGGACTTTTTATCATTAAGTATTAGCAGAAAGGATTTGATATAGGTTATCTGTTCCCCTGCTTTTCAAGAGTAAGAACAGACTTTTCAAACCCAACATGACTAATATGAGATCAGAATAAAGATGAACGGATTAGAATCCTGCTTCCAGGAAGGAAAAGTAAAAAACCATTACTTTCCCATTCCTGCATTTATAAATTCCTTCTCCTCTGAGGTTTCCACCATCTGGCTATATCAATCCTTATCCCTCCTCCTCATCTGTCTTCTACCACCCTCCCGATTAATCCCTTATATTCGCTGCACCTGGGTCACAATCTCTCTTCTCTGCATCCTAAATCACTTCACTACTGATGCAGAAGACTCGTTCTATACAACAGCCTCCCAGTTCCCTGTCACACTTAGCTTCACCAGCCTTCACCTTTGCTGTACTTCAGCAATCCACACACAGACCTAGCTGTCAGTGAGAAGAGCTTCACATCAGACAATTTAACTCTAATATTCCACTTTCTGACCACAACCTCTTGTTGTTTTGTTTTTTTTCCCTATTTTACTTCCACCACATTTGCTCACTGATCTCACTTAAAAAATCACAAAACCTGAGTTTTGTGATTAAACCTTTAATTTAACCCCAAATTAAAATCATTATCCAATATTTCCTGTCTCAGTTAATGTCACCATCATCTCCCCACTCACCCAAGTCAAAAACCTGAACATCACACTGGACTACTCACCCTCTGATCTACACACCCAATCAGTCATAAAGACTCACAGATTCTCTCAACTTCATCCCTCTCTCTTCATCCCTATAACCACATTTTAAAATTATTCAAGCATATCTATAAAAACCTTCCAGTGATTTAAAAAAATCACCCATGGAATTCATTTCAAGATACTTATGCATACAAGGTTCACCATGACATGGACTCTGACTGTATTTCCAGTCTCACAACTTACCACTTATATCGCCATTGTTATTTCTTAGCAGTACCAAACTGCTTGTGGTTCCCTAGGCAAGCTATCGGAGAAGGCAATGGCATCCCACTCCAGTGTTCTTGCCTGGAGAATCCCAGGGACGGCGGAGCCTGGTGGGCTGCCGTCTATGGGGTCGCACAGAGTCGGACACGACTGAAGCGACTTGGCAGTGGCAGCAGCAGCAGCAGCAGCAGGCAAGCTATTCCTTTTCTCACATTGATGTCTTTCCTCAAGCTATTCTTTCTATTTGAAGCATTTTTTTTTTTTCACTCATCTTTGTATGACTTACCATTTAGGACTTGGGCCAGGTGTCACTTCTTCCTCAAGCCTCCCCTCAAGTCCTAAGCTAGTCTGAGTGCCCTCCCCTTGGTGCAAGTATCAAGTGGCAAAGCTCTCACTTTTTATTCTGAGATGACCTATTTTAGCATCTAATTTATCATTTCCACAAGGATTGGAAATGTATCTTACTTATCTCTGTCTACCCAGTTAACATAGTACATAGCATAGTGCCTGACATACAGTAGATACATTAAGTATAAAGTTTAGAAGATGTTGCCTTTACATTTTCAGTAGGAGAGTCACACCAGTTCTTTCTCATAGTTTTTTAGTATTTCCCACTATTAACTCCAAGTCCTTTGAAGAGAAGGAATCAGAGCTTTTCCTGAGTCTGTACAGTTCTGTACAGAATAGTGCTATACAAAGTCTTATCCAACTTACATAAAAGGGAAACAGTATTTGCACAAACATACCAGAAATCAAAACTTGGCCTGTGCTGCAAACTTCAAAACCATTGACCAATTGAAAAAATGAAGACATAAGAAGAAAGATAAAGAACCAATTCTGACTGCTGGTATGTGCTTGTTTATGTTATTTTGTTTAAAATATAAACAGGGTCCCAAATACAAGAGCTTGACATTTTATCTATAAGGCCATCACATCTCTCCTAAGATTAAAAAATTACTAACCTGCAGGGTTTCTTAGGCAGGGGTTCAGGATGTTTGTAAAGACCCTATTTAAAAACATAATCCCCCAAACCAAGGCTAAGTGATGAAAAAGTGGGAAAAAAAAAATGCTGGTGGGTATGTGAGCAACAACAACAACAAAATGTCCTTTTTCATAGTAATTTTGGGCCTCGTGTCGGTAGTTATAAAGAGAGCAAAGAGTTCTATATAATAAAGCATTTCCCTCTCCAACTAAATATTAAATTGCAGTCTGGCATCAAATGAGATCTCAATGCTTTTCCAATATAAAAAATAATAAGCTCTTCTATTTGCATGGTGCACTGCAACACTTCAATATACACAGGCTCATTTGATAAAGTGTTTATAGACATTTTAAAAAATGAGGGAAAAGCCAAAAATTTCCACAAAATAACAACTTTTAGTTGGTTTAAACAAACAGTACTAGATGTCTTTTTTTTTTTTTTTTAAGTTCAAAACACAGTACAGAAATGAGTAAAGGAATAGAGTACCTTATATTTAAGCAGAACACTCCTTGGAGCCAAAAGAGTTTCTTGCAGAAATTTAATAGGTTTTGTCTCCTGGCTTACACTAAGAAGCTCTCCTTTAAAGGGCAAACTAGAGTTCATTCAGAGAAGGAATGAGAGAACCCCAGCCTGTGACAAACAACTGAAGGGAAGTGGAATCAGTTAGTGAAGACAAGGCTCCGGGGACATGATCTTCAGCTATCTTAATGGGTGTCCATAAGGGAACAGAAGTAGGAAGAATTGGAGGCATCTATTTCTTTCAAACAAAACAAACAAACAAAAATTTCGAAACACCAAAGCTTTCCAGGAACGAATAGGTTTCCTAGGGAAGAAATTAGTTTCCCGTCACTGGAGAAGATCTTCAAATAGACTGGTCAAATTATGAGGGTAGAATTTGGGATTTTCGAAGCTACTTTGGTATGGGGCGAGAGAAACGGATCCTAGATGACTTTTAAATTCCCTTCCAATCTGGAGACGTTCTGGGGTTCACCTATCTCCTGGAAACCCTTCTTCATTCCTCTGGGGCTGGCCCACAGCCGTGCCCACGTGTCCAAGCCCTCCTGGCCCCCGGCTCACCTCAGTGCCCAGAGTCCCCCGCCCCCGTCGGAGGTTGGAAACAAGCTCTGCCCGCCCGTTTCCGGCGGCACACGTGAGTTGTCCCGGCGCAGCTCCCGCAGCCGGAGCCAGCCCGGAGGACGCGGCTGACAGCTCCCCGCCCTGCGCACCTCCGACCCTCAGCTGGGCCAGGAAGCCCGCCGACCTCGGTCCTCGCCCGCCCCGAACCGGATCCGGCCGGCGAGGATCCACAGGCATCTCTCAGCTCTCCTGTCGGAGCAGACTGACAGCTCCTCCGACTCCTGGCCCTCGGCCCAAAGCCAACACTCTCCGGCCGACCCAGCCCCGCTAGCTTGGACAGAACGACCCCCGCTCGGACCGCACGCGATGCTGACCCTCCAGAGTCCCCGTGTCCTTGAGTTTTTCCCTCGCGGAGCCCCGGGGAGCCCCTACTGAGAGAGGGCCGCGGGCCGGACACTGGGCCCCGCCGGACCGGCCGCGGCTGCAGAACGCCGCGGGGGCTCCAGGACCGCCGCGTAGGCGGGCGACAGCAGCGCTCGGACCCCTGACAGGCTGGCCGGCCGGGACACACAGACGGACAGCAGGGCCCGAGCGGCGGGGGCAGCGGCCCGGCCGCTCCCGGCGCCTCCTCCTCGCCCGGGGCGGCCCCTGGCGGCCCAGGCCCCTCAGGGCGCGGGCTTTCCTGGCGAGCGGAGGCGGCCACCGAGGCGCTTACCTGCGGGCGCAGCGACGGCGCGGGGCGGCTCACTCCCTGCCCGCCGCCATGTTTCCGCTGCGCAGCGAGCGAGAGGACGCGCGGAGGGGGCGGGCGGGGGCGGCTCCGGAGAGCGGCGGCGGCCGGTCGGCCGGCGGGCTGGCGAGCGGCGGGGGGCTCGACCGAGGCGGCGGCGGCGGCTGAGGCGGGGGCGGGGCGGGGGCTCCCTGGCCCCGCCCCCCGGGCCTCCCGCCGTGGGGTGGCGCGCGCCTGGGCGGCTGGGCCCGCGCGGAGCCGGGGGCCGGAGGAGGCAGGGGGGTGTGTGTCGGGGGGGTGGTGAGTACGGGTAGGGCGCCCCCAAGCGGCCCGGCCTCGCCAGCGCCCGCTGTCTGCCTCCTCCCGCCTTATACCCCGCGGCCCAGATCCACACCCCCACTGGCCCTGCGCGCCCCCTCTCAAGGGAGGGCAAACTGAGGCGTGGAGAGGGTTCGGGGACCCGGTGGTGGGTGACGTTAAGCGAGTTACCTCCAATCTCTACCGCAGGACCCTCACCTCTAAAGGAATATCGTTCAATCCAGACGATTGGTGTGAGGATAAAATTAGTTAATGCTTGTGAAGCCCAGGAGAAAAAGTGCTGGGCACCCAGTAAGTAAACGCTCAGTAAATAGAAGATGCCACCGTCCTTTAACTGGTTGATCCATTCAACAAGTACTTAATGCATTGAGCCCTATCCACGTACCTGTTTGCTGGCTCGTTCTGTCAGTAAACAGTTTTTGCTGCACTTCTCTGGTTAAATGGCCTGTCCACTTGGACCATCCCTGTTTTAGCAGAGAGGAAACTGAAGCTCTGGGAGGTGAAGCTACTTGTCCGAGGTCACCCAGCCAGTAAATGACTGAGTGGAGATTCACCTCCAACCTGACTTCAAAGCCTGTGCTCTGCCAGCAGGGAGTCATCAGCTGTCAGGATGGGTCAGAGGAGGCACTTTGAGAGTCAAACCCTTTCAAGTTGGTTCTTGAAAGAGACTGCAAGGAAGAAGCTTATTTCAGGCAGAGGGATGGATGTGTGCAAGGGCATAAATACACATGATAGCGGACGGCTGGTTGGTGTGACTAGTGGAGCGGGAATATGGGAGACTGTGGATATGGTGCTGAAGGAGGTTTTTGTGTACCTAGAATGACAATTAATGTCCTTGTATGTAATTTATTTTATAGGCCAGTGGTTTTCATAGTATGTAGTTCTGGTACTCCTTGGTGTCCCTGAGATGTTTCAGAGGTCAGTGAGCTCAAAATTATTTTCATAATAATGCTAAATGTGATTTGCTTTTTTCACTGTGATTCTCTAATGAGTGTGTGGTGAAGTTTTCCACAGACTACAGGACAGACGATATTTTCAACACATTAAATGCAGAAACAGACTTGAGAATCCAGCTGTCTTCTTTAAGCCAGGTGTTTAAAAAAACTTGTACAAATGTAAGACACCACTTTTCTCATCAATATTTTGTTTTAGAAATGATAGAAATTTTTAAATTAAAATGTGATTATGTTAACATATAATGGGTTTATTGTAATTTTAAGTGAATTAGCAAAATTTTAGAAATTTCTGTTTTAATTCCTAACATGATAAGTATTGTTAGAAGTAACAAACAGCACATGAAAAATCTCTTCAAATTCCTCCATAATGTTTAGAGTGGAGAGGGGTCCTGAGCCCAAAAGGCTTATGAATACCTGCGATAGCCAATAAGAGGCTATTGAAAAAATAAATAAATAAATAAATAAAAATGAAAAAAAAAAAAAAGAGGCTATTGAAGTTTTAAGTAGGAGAGTGACTAAATCAGATTTTCATTTCAGAAAGAGCTTTCAAGATCCAAGCCCAGCCTGGAGGGGTGAGTTCACAAGGCGTAGGCATGCTAGACAGAAGGGCAGAAACAGAGAAGTGCGGGGCAGGTAAGCAACAGAACTAGGACCCAGATGACACTGGTCTTTGTATTCTTCATCAGGGACCCCTCACCACCTGACAAGCACCAGAGTGAGTGTTTTATTGCTTCATTTCCACTGAGTGCTGTGTAGGGAGGCTTCTGCTCACATTTGCGATGGACGTTAGGGCCCTTTCTGACCTCAGCACGCTGTTTCTGCTTCTATTGCCCACTTTCTAAGCAGTCAAGTGAGGGAGGCAGATGAGAGGAAAAGAGGAGGTTACCGATGGTCTTGTGAGTGAGCCTGAGAATCCTGGCAGAGGGTTCCGCAGAGCTACACAGCCCAGGGTATCCTTCACATACTTAGAGGGCTCACAGGTGAGGGGAGCAACAATTGTATCAAAACCTCTGCTGTCAGGAAAGCTATTTTTGAAGTGAAGTTCCCCAAAGTTTTGAGACTCTGTTCCTTAACATTTAAAAAAAAGTGTCCATATCAGGTGAGAATCCTCTAAAGGTATATTATAAACTTCCTGCTGCTGCTGCTGCTAAGTCACTTCAGTCGTGTCCTAGCCATCCTTATTTAAGAAACAGAAGTAACCTTAGTATTTTCTTGATTTTTTATAAACATGCACTGGTAGCAATCAGGCTTTATTGTTAAGGAATCCTCTTGAACTATAGAGTTAAGGACTCTATTTCACCTTAATGAGTGGCCCCAGAAGGCTGCGCTTTGGGGGTTCCCATGGGGGTTTCTTAAAGTTTCTGGTTTTCAGTTGCCACTTCTGCTGTCATTATGCCTATGCCTTTTATACCTGCTTCTAATTTGCTGAAGCCAAGAAGGTGCACAGTCTAAGCTTACTGGAGTTGCATCAGATAGCCTCTAATCAAGGGTCTGAGGGACTGTCTTGAGATGAGGCACTAGAAAGGTCAACTGCACAGGCAGTAAAGTGGGGTAGTTGATGATGAACTGTGGCCTTAGCCTTAACTTATTTGGTTTCACTTTCTTCCTCTATAAGATGGGGACAGTCAAATACAGTACCTATCACGTTGAGTTGCTAAAAGGATTAACCCAAAGCATTTAGTTTGTATTATCAGTTCTGTTCACAGATCAATTTATTCTTAGCTCCAGTTCCATTAGATAATTCCGTAGGAGTCCTCAAACTCTGTGGGTTAAAGACCAGAATCATGACTCTCCATCCTAAACCTTCTCTTTCTGTTTGTGCTCCCCATTTCAGATAATGCCGCCACCATACTCCCAGTCAACCAATCTTAAAGCCATAATAGTGCTTCTTTTTAAGTCTTTTTTTTTTTTTTCCAGCCATGCTGTGCAGCTTGCAGGATCTTAGTTCTCCAGTCGGGGATTGTATCTGGGCCACAGCAGTGGAAGTGCTGAGTCTTAACCACTGGACCACCAGGGATTTTCTGGTAGTACCTCTTAAAATTCCTCCCTGTTCTCCACATCCAGTCAGTTTTCAAAGCACACTGCCTTTTCCCTAGTCAAGGTGTGGTTCCCTGGACTATCAGAGATGCAACCTAATTCTTGACTCTCCTCTCTCTACTTGCCTTCCACAGCTGCCAGATCCTGGAAGCATCATGCCCACAGGACAAATTCCACACTTTTTAGCCCTGTCTTCAAGGTTCATTGGGCTTCCCAGGTGCTCAGTGATAAAGAATCCCTCTGCCAATGCAGGAGACACAAGAAACGCAGGTTCTGTCCCTGGGTGGCGAAGATCCCCTGTAGAAGGAATGGCAACCCACTCCAGAATTCTTGCCTGAGAAAATCCTATGGACAGAGGAGCCTGGATACAGTCCATGGGGTCGCAAAGAGTCGGACACAACTGAGGTCATTATGATCTGGCCACAACTCTTTGTTTCTAAACTCTTTGTTTCTAAATTTATTTCTCTCCTCCTTTATTTACTCCTTGATTCACATGTAAATTTTCTACATTTTTCCTTTGCTGTCCTTTTCAACATATGTTCTTTGCTTCTCTGGGTTTTTCCATATACTGTTCTGTCTTCTAGAATACCTTGGTCTCCATCTCTGTGTGTCCAAACCTTACCACTCTTTTAAAGCTTTGATTCCATGCTGCCTTCAAAAGCCTTATGTGATCCTCTAGCTTGTATGTGCCGTGCTTTGTCACTCAGTCGTATCCAACTCTGCAACCTCATAGACTGTAACCCCCACCAGGCACCTCTGTCCATGAGGATTCTCCAGGCAGGAATACTGGAGTGGGTTTCCATGTCCTCCTCCAGGGGATCTTCCCAACCCAGGGACTGAATCCAGGTCTTCCGCATTGCAGGCAGATTCTTTACTGTCCGAGCCACCAGGGAAGCTTCCCCTCCAGCTTGTATGATAAAAGCCAACATTTATGTAACGCCAAGTAAGAACCAGGAACTCTTCTGGGTGCTTTATGTGCACTCTCTTATTTAATTTTTATGACAGTTTAATTTTCACAGCAAATCTATGCAGTGAGAGTTACTATGATCTACATTTTACAGATGAGAAAACTGAGGAACAGGGAGCTAAAGTGACTTGTCCAAGATCACAGAGCTAGTAAATGGTGAAGCCAGAATGGGAATCCAGGCAGCCTGGCTCCTGTTAGCTCTCGGGTCAGGGCATGCAAACCTCTCTTAAGGCCTCGGTCACTTTCTGCCTCCTTAATGGTTAACATGATTTATCTTGTCTACTTGAAAGTGAAAGTGCTAGTTGCTCAGTCGTGTCCACTCTTTGCAACCCCATGTGCTGTAGCTCACCAGGCTTCTCTGTCCATGGAATTCTCCAGTCAAGAATACTGAAGTGGGTAGCCATTTCCTTCTCCAGAGGATCTTCCTGAGCTAGGGATCGAACCTGGGGTCTCCTGCACTGCAGGCAGATTCTTTACCATCTGAGCCACCTATCTTGTCCACTTACACAGTAAATATTTTGAGAGTAGATTAAAAAAAATTGATCTATAACAGTATCTTCTGAAGTTCTTGAACTGGTATTTATTTACCAGTTCATTCTATAGCAGAATGTTCTATACCAGAACATTCTATAGCAATAAAAATAAATGATCCAGAGCAGGATTGACAAACAATGGTCCTTGGGCTAAATCTGACCCAATTCCTATTTGTGTATGGTCCAAGAGCTAAGATCTTTTTTTCCAAATTTTATTTTTTTTAATTATGGAAGTATGATAACACATTTATAGGAGACTTGGAAAATATAGAACAAGGTTACATTTAGTTCCACTGTATAATCATTTTAAGTAGATAGATTAAGACTTACAGTTGGAATTTCAATAACAAACTCTCAAATTATTGGAATGAATATGTAGAGAAGTACAAGGATAAAGTATTTCTGCTTTATTGACTATGCCAAAGCCTTTGACTATGTGGATCACAATAAACTGTGGAAAATTCTGAAGGAGATGGGAATACCAGACCACCTAACCTGCCTCTTGAGAAATCTCAGAAGATGAGACGGCTGGGTGGCATCATCGATTCTATGGACATGAGTTTGAGTGAACTCCGGGAGTTGGTGATGGACGGGGAGGCCTGGTGTGCTGCGATTCATGGGGTCGCAAAGAGTCGGACACGACTGAGCGACTGAACTGAACTGAACTGAACTGAGACCTGAAAAGCACTGTGAACTGATTAACCATAATTAATATTTATACAATTTTTATACAACAGTAGGATACAAATTCAAGTTCCCATAGACTGTCAACTAGGAGACATTGGAACATATCCAGGAACATAAAACAAGATGTGAAATTTTATGGTCTAAAGGTATTGCAATCATACAGAGTCTGTTCTCATCACTGTGGAATTATGTTAGAAATCAATATCAAAAGGTGTTTGAAAGGAATCCACATATTTTCAAGTGCAATATGACATTTACCAAGAGAGATCTTTGACTTAGCCATTGAAAGCCTCCATAAAGTCAGAATGAAAAAAACAGAGGGTGATTGCAGAGAAAAAAGCATTTACATAAGCAATTAGTATCAAAATGAGAAATTAATATTGAAGATACTTCCAACAAAATCCCATGTACATGGAAATTAACTTAATTTTACACTTTTTAAGTGGTTGAAAAAAGAATATGTCATGACATGTGAAACTTTTATGCCAATAAAGGTTTTTGGAATCCAGACAGGATTTCTATGGCTGCTTTTGTATCACAGTGGGTTTTATGACGTGTAAAGCCTGCAGTATTTACTCTTTGGCCATTTATAGAAAAACTTGCCAACCCCTGACCTAGAGCTACATGTAATAACATGAAAATGTCTTTGAAACAGCACTGAACAAGAAAGTATAAGCAGTATGCCACTTATATAAAGCTTAAAAATAAGCAAAACAGTACTAGTTTTATTTAGGGACCCACATGCAGTACAAGTATAAAGACATGCATGGAAACAATAAACAAAATTCAGGGGAAAGGTTATCTCTAGGGGTTGGGGTCAGCATGCCTTTGGAGCAGAGTACACAGGGAATTTTAACTGTTTGCAAGCAAGGTGGAGGGTATACAGCATTCTTTGTGTTAAAAATTAAAACAGATGTAATACAAAAATGTTTCATAAGAAATGAATAAATGAGGTTCAGGGACTTTAACTTCTATTTTGGCAGGTTGAAAATATATTTGTCTTTTACCTATAGCTAAGGTGTTATGGTTGGAGAAGGCAGTGGCAACCCACTCCAGTACTCTTGCCTGGAAAATCCCATGGACAGAGGAGCCTGGTAGGCTGCAGTCCATGGGGTCGCTAAAAGTTGGACATGACTGAACGACTTCACTTTCACTTTTCACTTTCATGCATTGGAGAAGGAAATGGCAACCCACTCCAGTGTTCTTGCCTGGAGAATCCCAGCGACGGGGGAGCCTAGTGGACTGCCGTCTCTGGGGTCGCACAGAGTCAGACATGACTAAAGTGACTTAGCAGCAGCAAGGTGTTATGGTAAAATATAAAACTGAAGCCTCCTGCTCAGATGGTGTGGAGTTTGCTCAAATTCATGTCCACTGAGTTGGTGATGCTATCTAACCATCTCATCCTCTGTCATTCCCTTCCCCTTTTCCCTTAATCTTTCCCAGCATCAGGATCTTTCTGATGAATCGGCTTTTTGCATCAGGTGGCCGAAGTATTGGAGCTTCAGCTTCAGCATCAGTCCTTCTAATGAATGTTCAGTGTTGATTTCCTTTAGTATTGACTGGTTTGATTTCCTTGCAATCCAAGAGGCTCTCAAGAGTTTTCTCCAGCACAATTCTAAGGCATCAGTTCTTTGGCACCCAGCTGCCTTTATGGTCCAACTCTCACATCCATACATGACTATTGGAAAAACCATAGCTTTGACTATATGGACCTTTGTTGGCAAAGTGATGTCTCTGCTTTTTAATACACTATCTAGGTTTGTCATAGCATTCCTTCCAAGGAGCAAGATCCTTTAAATTTTATGGCTGCAGTCACCATCTGTAGTGATTTTGGAACCCAAGAAAATAAAATCTGTCACTGCTTTCACTTTTTCCCCAGAATCTCAGGGGCTATCTTAAAATTCTGCTTCCTACACCTAGCGAGAAGTGTTCTCTTAAACACTTCTCTATGAATTCTCCTGGCAATTTGTAACTTTTTAATAGCACAGTATGCATTGTATCACCATTATTAGGGCACATTTAAAAATTCCTTTTCTAGGCTGAAAATGTCTTGAAATCAGGAAACTTATCTATACCTGCAGCTCTAATGTTTTAGACGAGGCAGTTGCATGAAAAGGCTATTCCTACATGTTTGCTGAAAAATTAAAAGTGTGCATATTATCATTTGAATCCTTGCTTCTTTTTTAGATCCAGATCAAAGCTCCTCTGACACGTCTCAGGAAGAATTAACAGCTCCCTCCCTGTGCTGTCACTTGATATCATCTCTGTATGAAACGTGTCACCCTGAAGTATCTTAAAGTAGACTATAGTTTCTTGAAGGTAGCACTTCACTTTTATTCCAGTTTGTATCCCAGAGCACAGCACATCATAGATTTCATTAATTGTTTAATGTTTAAAATTTTTAAACGAAAGTGTAAAGGGCTTAAAACCGGAGGCAGGTGTAGAGTAGATTTGGGCTATGACCAGACCCTTGAAAAAGAGTCACAGGTGGGGAGAAGCCAAGAGATACAGAGACAGTGGTGAGGGAAGAAGACAGGCAGATCTGTCAGGATGTGATATTTTTTTTTAAAGAAGGGGTGCTACCCAAGTCTGCTGTTTTATATATCTCATTAAAGAGTAAACCTGAAGAGCGCTCTATAAAGGACAGCATGAAGGAGCAAAGATTATTCCAGGACTGACAATTGGGGAACAGTGTTTTATCAAATTGCTGGGTGGACAGTGACCCTAAGGGAGAGTTGGTAAATGAAAAGGAGAAATGGCTTCTGGTGCTTAAAGAAAGTAGGGATGGTGGTTTTGGCAGGAGGCGCTGAAAAAACCTGCAAGCTCTTAACCTACTCCTGGATTTGGAGTTTTTTCTTTTTCACATCTTCTTCTGGTTGTTGGCCTTCTGTGACTCCTTTTCTGCTTCATGCCTGCCTAAGATCATTAAAAGGCTTCCCAGGTGGCTCAGTGGTAAAGAATCTGCCTGCAGTGCAGGAGATGTGGGTTCGATACCTGGGTCAGGAAGATCCCCTGGAGAAGGAAATGGCAACCCCCTTCAGGATTCTTGCCAGGAAATCACGTGGACAGAGGAGGCTGGCAGACTACACAGCCCGTGGGGATGCAAAAGAGTCAGACACAACTTAGAGACTAAACAACAGCAACAGTAAAGATCATTAAACGGGGTAGTTTAAACCAATTTTATCTGGATACTAAGCTTGGGATCAGAAGAATGGTTGGACATTTTCTGACTGATTTACCAGGAGCCCTGAATCTTTTGGAAACAGGAGGATGGGATAACAAGTCCATTGTTGGAAAGGATGATGGAAGAACCCCAGTTCTCCTTAAATGATGGTCAAAGACAGGTTCGTTTAGACCTTCCCTCCAATTCTGTTGCTCACAACCCATGTGTTTATTGACTGTCTGCTGAGTTATACTCCCCGTGCAAGACGCTTGGGAGAGACCCCAACAGGGCACACTGCTTCCCCTCAAGGAGTTTACAGTCCCACGAGAAAGAGGATTATAATACAGGGCAGGAAGTTAACGTACCATGAGGGAAATGCAATCAAAATGACGCAGCGTAACACCACAGTTCAAAAGCATCAATTCTTCAGCGCTCAGCCTTCTTCACAGTCCAACTCTCACATCTATACTTGACAGGTTCTTGCATTTCTTTGCCCGGAATGCCTCTGCTCAGCCTTTTCTCTGATGTTCTATGCATCCTGTGTCCATAACAAAGCCTTCCAAAAAGCCTTGCTTTGACCCTCCAAGATGACTGTGGCCTCTCCCAATTCAGAGCTCCCCACAGCTTATCATCTGACCCTTTCCACTGACCTTTGTCACAGCCCACCTGCCAGATAGCTATTTTAATCTATATCTATTTTATATCCTGCACATATTATATACTTGGTAAACATTTTTAAGTCTGATAGAATTAACTTCCCTTTGAGCGTTCGGCACATAACTTGTGGAAGCAGGGTCATGAAACTTGATGAACCTAATATTTCTGTAAACATGGTGGACAGACCATAGATCAGAATGCATTTCTGCTAAGGTCAGAGGCTGAGATTAGAAAGGACCTTGGAATTCATTTGCACCTCATTTTACGTTTGACACCCAGAGAGGTACAGTAACTTGCTCAAGGTTACACAGTGAGTTAATGATCTGAAACAGTGTATGTGAGGGTTTTATCACAGTGCCTAACACAAAACAGGCACTCAGTACTTCCTCTCTAGCCTCTTGAACTTTAATCAAACACCAAGCCACTTGTAATTTTTTTCCATCCTTTATGGAAACTATGCTGTTTCTTGCATTTGAGGTTCTGCTTGTACCTGGAATGAAAGTTGCACAGTCGTGTCCAACTCTTTGCGACCCCATGGACTGTACAGTCCATGGAATTCTCCAGGCCAGAATGCTGGAGTGGGTAGCAGTTCCTTTCTCCAAGGATCTTCTCAACTCAAGGATCGAACCCAGGTCTCCCACATTGCAGGCGGATTCTTTACCAGCTGAGCATTTCCCTTGCTCAGTTGCATACGTATCCTTTGCATCTGTGTCTGTGTGCCACCTGAAGATCAACTCAGAAGGTTGGAGCTCTCTGTGTATTCTTTGGTACACACTCAGCACCTCACACCATACCTGGAACATAGCAGTGCTCAGTAGATCTTTATAGAATGAAGATGCAGAGAGGGGCCATTCCAGGCCCAGGCCCCAGACAAGAGAGGCAGGCTCCTTATCGCTCCTCTGTAACTCACAGGGCCCAGACTGGATGCTCAGATTCTAATGGTGTGAGGGCTTTGCAGAGGAGTGCTGAGCCTCAAACCTCACTGTTTATCTAAGACACTTCTGCTCTTGTTCCTCTTATAAAATACCAAATAAAAATAGTTCCAGGAAACTAGTGGCTGAGAAATTCCAGGCTCTGTCTGAGCTCCTAGATAAAGGGTGTTATTGTTAGGAAGTTGGTCATTAATCCAACCTGCATTCTCTCTGTGCTTTCGTTCCACATCCTTCTAAAGGCACTGATTCTTTTTGTCCTCATTTGCCCTTAAGCCTGGTAACTGGGAAAAAAATTAACTTGACAGCAGTTGATGTAAAAATGATCTAAAGGTATCAGTTGGCTACAAGCACACTTTGTGCTCTGGGCTTGTGACTTTAATTTACTCTCAAAGTACTTTACCAGGTGGCTAGCATCCTCATGTGAAAGATGAGAGAAATAACATCTGCCTTGCCAGATTAGTGCAAGAGTGAAAGCAAATAAGATAGGCAGAGGTTCCTGGCATGTGTGCTCAGTCGTGTCTGGCTCTTTGCAACCCCGTGGACTGTAGCCCACCAGGCTCCTCTGTCCATAGATTTCCCAGGCGAGAATACTGCATTGGGTTGCTATTTCCTTCTCCAGGGGGTCTTCCCAACAGAGGGATCGGACCTGTGTCTCTTGCATCTCCTGCATTGGCAGGTGGATTCTTTACCACTAGCGCCACCTGGGTACAATAGCAACGGTTAAAGAAATGTCTTAATCAGAGGTTGTGACCCCCTTCCTGTGTTATGCTGTGGTCAGACTTCATCTGGGCTATTAAGTTTTCTCAGTGAGGCTCATATTTTTGAAGAATGATGTTGACAAATTATCACTCAGAAGCAAACAACCAAGATGATAAGAATCTGGAAATCAGACTTTATAAGAAACAGTTGAAGGAGTTGGAAATATTTAACTTAGGAAAGAAATAACTAGGGCTAGAATGGCACGTGGCAAGGCTGTAGATGGGTCTTCAAATAATGGAAGGGTTAATACTTGGAAACATGAGACACGGGTTTGATCCCTGGGTCAGGAAAATCCCCTGGATAAGGAAATGGCAACCCACTCTAGTATTCTTGCCTGGAGAATCTCACAGACAGAGGAGCCCCACTAGCTGCTGTCCATAGGTCACAAAGGGTCGGACACAAATGAAGTGACTTAGCATGCAGGTAACATTTGGAAAAGAGTTATACCTCATTTCTATTCCATAAATATTTATGGAACACGAGTTACATGCCAGGGTCTGGGACTGCAAAAAATGCCACACCTGCCTCAAGGATCTAAGACTACGAAGGACCATGACAATGCAAAAGAGGCTGTTTTAAGAGGTGTTCAAGGTGCTGAGAGCAAGAACGGATTCTGCAGAGAGGCAAGGGAAGGATTCACCAAGGAGGTGACATTGGGATGAACGGTAAAAGCAAACTAGGATTTCTTCAGGCAGAGAAAGAGGGGAAGGGCATGCAGGCAGCAAGTGTAGCATGTGCAAAGACGGGTTTCCTCCAGGAGAAGCTGGGATGAGCAGGAAGAGGAGAGAGAAATGAGCCTGTGACGTCCTCTCAGGGCCAGATTGTCAAGGACCTTGGATATTAATCTAAAGAGTTTGGACTATTTACCTTGAGTGGGTATTGAAGAGCCATCAAAGGCATTTAAGCAGGGGATTTTTATTTTAAAAGGAAAGCTCCAGAGTAGCGTGCTGAAAGGGCTTCACGGAAGAGAGAAGGCAGGGAAATGGGGCATCTCCGCATTCCAGAGAGTTACACACTGGCTTGACTCTCCACTTATTGTGGGTGAACTTGGGCACATTATTTGAACTTTTTTCCCTTATATTGGGATGATTACATCAATAAGTGCCTTCTCTTTCTCTTAAAGGACAGAGTAGACAGAGAAACAGAATTCTGCTCAATGAACCTTAAAATCATGGTCAAACAATGGAATAAATTCCCTCAGGAGAAATAGATATGTTCCCTGGATATGGTGGAAGGGGAGTTGAACCAGATAAAGCTCTAAAATCCCTTTCTACTCTAAGATTATGTCACCGTCAGAGTGGATGTACTAAGGATATGGTCCAGAACCTGAGTTTTGACATAACTTTTTGTATGGAAAGCAGAACATTGGACCCAAAGGAAATGAGTTGGGGTTTTTTTTTTGGCTGTGCTGGGTCTTTGTGCAGTCTTGCTCTAGTTGTGGAGAATGGGTCTGCTCTCTGGTTGCAGTGCACAGACTTCTCCTTGCGGTGGCTTCTTCTGTTGCAGAGCTCTAGATCGTGGGGACTTCCGCAGCTGTGGCATGCGGGCTCAGTGGCTGCAGCTCCCAGGCTCTTGAGCGCAGGCTCAGTGTGGGGTCCTCCAGAGCAGGGATCAAACCTGTGTCTCCTTCATTGGCAGGCGGATTCTTTACCACTGAGAGACCAGGGAAGCCCCGGAAATGAGTCTTTAAAATGAACATCTATTAACTGAAGTGTGCAGACTGAAAAGACCCAACCTCAACTGACAACAGTAAGAGCTGGTAACCATAGGAGAAAGAGAACGAGAAAGTAGGAGAAAGCGCACGGGATATGAACTTAGAGGTCTAGGCTCCAGTGTCAGAAATTAAGACTTTTGCTCCATGGTCCTTGGCAGCTCATTCCCTATGTCTTGGCCTCAGTTTCTTCATCAAGAAGATGTAGAGGTTGAACCTCTGAGGGGTCTTCTACTACTAACAGTCTAGGATTCTTGGAGTCTTGAGTTATTAAGGCCGTGAAAATTATGGATATAAAAATATTAAGAGATTCTAAGGATTCCCACAGCAGCTGTATCACTCACAGGTTATACACATGTCTCAATTTAACAGCATCAAACTCCATAAAATCTATTCAAAAAAGTGTCACAGGCACTGGGAATGAAACTCATTTAACATTCTCCTTGGAATCAGAACTTTGAAATTCAGTGCATTTTAATGCTCAGCATTAACTTAGCTGCAAATTGGATTATTTCATATTTCTGGTTGAGAGAGAAGGCACATTCACCAGTATGGCACAGAAATAAAAACGTCAGTCATCTGTCACAGAAGGAAGAGATTGTTTGATCTCTGTGTTAACTTCAGAGCGCTGACGCAGCCTCATCTGGCAACAGACAAAAATGAAGATCAGGCGCTTGTGTGTGTGCCATTCCCTCTGACCAGCATATCCTCTGGACCAACCCCTGCTCACCCTGTTTGAAGCTTCCCCTTGCTCCTTTCCTGGTCAGTAGAACAGGTCCCCTCCCCTCACTATGCTTCCTCCCCAGCACCTGGTGTCCGTCACAGAGGGCCTTCATCTTGGTGTATGGAAAGTGTTGCCTGCACGCCAGCGGTTCTCCAGGCACGGGGACCGTGCCCATTGCATACAGATCTCACATTCCACACGGCCGCGTTTATGGAGCAGGCACCGTTATCCCCAGTGTAACTGAGGAAGCGGGGGTCAGAGAAGCTAAATCAGTTTCTCGAGATCATGCGACTAGGAGCCTGGCTTTGAATCGTGCCTTTCTGACTCCAAAGCCCAGGTGCTTTAGGTTTGTCATGCCCTTTCCTTGTCTTACTCATCGCTGCAGCCTGAACTCTGAGTAGAGGCCCGGCCTTGGGTATACATCAATTGCAGTTGTCGAATGACTGTCCAATTCTGGTCAGTCAGTAACTATTTACTGAATGGAGCAAAGTGCTGGGGGGCGGGTTTGGGAGTAGGGGAATGGAGCTACAGAGGAGAAAGTAATTGGGTGGGACTGAGCTAGCCTTTCCGTGACTTGCTGTGAGCTTCTGGAGATACCTGCTTTGAAATAAATACTCTCATTAGCCTTCGAGGTGTCTCAGCTCAGCAGGGGAAGCTGTGCAGTCTCTTGACAAGGCCAGCTGGCAGGATAGACCTGTTTAAACCAAATTAGTTTCACATCTTTCTAACAACCCTGCCTTAAGGTCCTGGTGTCATAGGAGAAACAGAACTCAAAAACAACTATTAATATAAGGCATACAAAAAGAGCTTTATGAAAGGCTGTCCAAGATTCTGAGAGAGCAGAATGGAGGACGTGATTAATTCTGCCTGTAAGAATCAAGGGGGCAATGAAAAAACTTCAAAAAAAAAAAAAAAAAGAATGGAAGGTTTTACAGGGCAGATGGCATTTGAGCTGGGACTCAAGGGATAAGTAGCTGTATTTGTTGGTGTATTTATTTTCTAGACATAGAAAGGGAATGGCATTCCTGATGGAGAATATGCCAAGGAAGGGAGGGACTCCACAGGAAGCTGCAGACGGTTCTCTGGGAGCGGGGAGGGAGTAGCGAGAGGTGAGACAAAAACCTCACCAGGTAGACAGAGAGTCTTGTTGAGTACTATGCTAAGGACCTGGATTTATTCTGTACGTATTCCAAGACAGTCTAGTGTTCAATGAGCTACGTCTTCAGAGCCACCTTACCTTTTGTCTTTTGACCCCAAAGTTCTGACAATAAGCAGGAAAGCAGAAGTAGAGTATGGTGAGAATTAAGAGCCAGAGGACTTGGGATCTAGCCTGAGTCTGCTGGATTCTCACTGCTGACTCGGTCTCTCTGGGCTCCTTTCCTCATATATTAAGTAAAATGGAGAGAAGATTTTTCAGAGCTCTACTGTGAGTCTGTCAGCCAGTTTCATAAGGAAACTCCTTCACAAAGTTCAGGTCCTGTGGTGGACAGACCCTTGAGGCCACCTATCACCCTGCTGATACTCATGGCTTTATGTAGCTCTCTCCACTTGACTGTGGGGCAGGGCTTGTGACTTGCTTCTAACCAACAGGATATATCAAAGATGATCAGATGGATGAAGGCATGTTATTTCATAAGTGATTACATAGTTACATGACAAAATTATAGCACCCATCTTCCTGGAGTCTCTCTCTTACTCCCCGATTGGCTTTGAAGAAGCCAGCTGCCCTAATGGGGGATGCCTGTCTTGGGGGGCCCACATGACAGAAGGACCTGCAGGCAACTTCAGACAGCTGCCAGCCAGCAAGAAAGTGACAGTCCTAGAACCGCAAGGAACTGAATTCTGACAACAACCCAAGAGAGCATGGAGACATCCTTCCCAAATTGAACCTCCGATAAGACTCCAGCCCTGGCCAACACCTTGACTGCAATTTTGTGGAACTCTAGGCAGAGGACCTAGCTAAGCTGGGCTTGGGTTCCTGACCCATAGAACCCATGGAATAATAAATATGTGTTGTTTTCAGCCTTTAAGTTTGTAGTAATTTACTGTGCTACAGTAGATACAGTTTCCCACTCTTAACACTTATAACTCCTGACCTCAGGCCCTGTGATCTAGTCACAACTGCATGCCACCTGTCTGTGAGTAATCCCATACCAATATCTACATGTATTTACGTGTGGGTGGTTTTATCTATGCCTACCTGTCCAATACTTTGGCCACCTGATGCGAAGAGCTGACTCATTGGAAAAGACCCTAATGCTGGGAAAGATTGAGGGCAGGAGAAGGGGACGACAGAGGATAAGATGATTGGATGGCATCACCAACTCGGTGGACATGGGTTTGGGTGGACTCCAGGAGTTGGTGATGGACAGGGAGGCCTGGCGTGCTGCGGTTCATGGGGTCGCAAAGAGTCAGACACGACTGAGCGACTGAACTGAACTGAACCTGTCGATCATACATTCATTTTCAATCACAGACCTTCAGGAAATACTTACTATGTATGAAGCACACACAGAGAAGGGTAAGTCCAGGGTTTGCTCTGAATCGCCCACAGCCTGGTTAGGGAGATAGTCTACGGTTCTAGAGCTGAAGAGGGTCCACCTGCAAAGGGGTTGTGGGGAGGGGTAGAGAGCTCAGGAAATAAATGTGCCTCTAGCACTGTATAAATAAGTTTGCTTTCCAGTGTAATCTCATTTGAGTCTCGTAAACCTCTAGGGTAGGTGCTGATTTTACAGAGGAGGCAACTGAAGCCCAGAGAAGTTTAAGGACTTGCCTTAGGTCACACACTTAATGTGGGTCAGATTCAGGATCTAACCCAGTTCTGACTTCAAATCGTTTGGATAATTAAGCGTTAACTACACATTTCCTGGGCCTCCCTCTGGCTCAGCCATAAAGAGTCCCGCCTGCCATGCAGGAAATTCAGAGACTCGAGTTTGATTCAGTCCCAGGGCTGGGAAGATCCTCTGGAAGACGAAGTGGTGACCCGCTCCAGTATTCCTGCCGGGATTATTCCATGGACAGAGGAACCTGGCGGGCCACAGTCCATAGGGTCTCAAAGAGTCAGATAGAGCTGAGCATACACACACACATACATTTCCTGTGTGTTACTGTATTCCAGTGGAACGTCTAGTGGGAGTACTTACCTAGAACTGTCTGGGAGGTGCCGTGGTAGAATTCTGTCTGATTCCAATGTCGACGGAAAGGTGAGCTTTCTACCATCACCTCAGGGATGGAGAAAGAGGACGGAAGCACACCCAGGCCTGTCTTCACCCACCCTCAGTGAGCACTCAGAGCATTTTCTATGAGGACCTAAGCTTGGCCTTCTCTGTCTGGAGTAATTTTATGGTGATGAGGATGCAGAGCAGTGATGCTCAGGAACCAAAAGAATCTGAGACTTGGTGAAATGCAGATTCTATGGTCCTGCCTCCAGGGATTCTGATTCAGTGGGGCCCAGGAAATATCTCCAACAAGATCCTCCCTGATTCTGACACAGACACAGCACAGAGCACATGGACTGCGACGATAAAATTGCAGCTACGCCAGGTGAGGGTCTGTTCGCCTGGACTCATGGGAGCTGGTCCTGATCATCACCCCACTGCTGGTGCTACTGCTGCTAAGTCGCTTCAGTCGTGTCCGACTCTGTGCGACCCCATAGACGGCAGCCCACCAGGCTCCCCCATCCCTGGGATTCTCCAGGCAAGAACACTGGAGTGGGTTGCCATTTCCTTCTCCAATGCATGAAAGTGAAAAGTGAAAGAGAAGTCACTCAGTTGTGTCTGACTCCTTGCGACCCCATGGACTGCAGCCCAGCAGGCTCCTCCGCCCATGGGATTCTCCAGGCAAGAGTACTGGAGTGCCATTGCCTTCTCCTACTAATGTTTATAATTTCCTTACAGCAGAGGGGAAGCCCGCGGTGTGCTGGTAAATGTTTTAACAACTAGCTCTCTGGGGAAGATTTTAACTCAAACACACAAAAATCCCTGATTTATAGCATTTGCCAATATCTATGGTGTAAATATTTACACCGTGGCCGATACCAAGGACCAAACTGACAGCGCTGAACCCTGAACTGGGAGGAGATACACGCCACTGGAGATGTACACCGTTGACCCTTGCCAACGGTGGGAGCCAGCTGGGAGGAGCCAGCTCCAGCAACCACTGGAGGAGGCCCAGAGAGGAGAGAGGGCTTGCCTCGGGGAGCCTCAGTTTCCCCACTTAGAAAGTGACAACTCATGAAGGGCTTCTGGTCTGTGATGGATTATGCTTTACTCATGACTCAGTTATAGGCCTTACCTGGAATGTTGGGGCTAGAGAGGATGAATTCAGGTGGCCAGGTTGCTAAGGCATGCAAGGATGGAGGGCAGAGAGCAGACCAGCTCTGTTCATCCCTTCTTTCCTGGGAGAGTACAGGAGCTCATGGATTGGTGGAAGGAGCATGGGTTTTGGAGTCAGTATTGCTTCAAATAATGGCCCAAACATTTACCCTATCTGTCAACTGGGGGGAATAATGTTACACTTACCCCACAGAACAGTGGTGATGATTAAATGAGATGAAGTCTGGCGTGTGGTTAGATTTCTGTGAATGTTGATCTTTCTTCTTTCTCCATTTCTTCCTTTGCCCGTGACATTAATTTCTCAAATTTTTCTTGAGCCTGGTTAGACCAAAGGGCCAGTTTTGTTCATAAGCAAAATAGTAAGTCACCCATACTATATAATTGAGGGAAAGATGCTTCAGACAAAAATGTATATGTATTGATGTAAACACATGTACATTTACATACATACGTGTGCGTTCCTCTGTTATTCATCCCGTCTATCAAGGGGGCTGAAATTCTGTACCATTTAAATCCTGGTCAGTGCCCCGCAGCAGAAGACCACCAGGAACATACCTGTAGTCAACAGAGCTGGGTTTGTTACTTGCTGTACAAAGGCCATGGCCCTCCTTGTGGAAGCCCACCGTGTCTCAGAAAGGCCAGCAGGGGGGCTTGTTACCAACAGGAGTTTGCTCTGGGTTAGGTGCTGTCAGACAGCAGAGGCAATGGGGTGATTGGTATCTTCATTTTTAATCAGAAGGCCTGGCAGAGGGCAAAGGCTGTGATTGGTGCAGAGACTCATCACTCATGTTGCCCGGGGAGAGGGGGATGTCAGTCATTTTTGTGGTTCTGTTTTTGCCTGTATTTGAAGGTGGTGCTGTACTTTTTGTCTCACTGCATCACTGTTATGGTGACCTTGTCTGGTGTTGGTGTCCTATGAATTTTATGTTTGCAGGAGGACACATGGTCTAGCTGTAATGCCCAGGCTAGCTGACGGTTCCCAGGGCTGCTGTTGACTTTATATATTCACAAAGCATTTACTGTTGTCTTTTAGGCACAGTCACAATACCATCTCATTGAAACCTTATAATCCTGTGAGAGATAATGATCTCCATTTTATAGGTAAGAAAACCAAAAGGTGAGTGAGTTTCCAAATTCACCCATTAAAAGAAAAACATACACAGATGTTTCTGGAGACTTGAATCCAGGACTCTGAACTCTGAATCCAGGAGCTATTAAGCCACTCTGCCAGGAGAGTCTCTGAGGAGGCCCAGATTACCACAAGACTGCCTTTGCTGTCTGGGAGTGGCTGCTGTTCCTGGCAGGACTGGCCTGCCGCACCCGAGGCCTTGACTACTCAAAGCGAGTGCCGGGCACAGCAGAGGGGCACATGCCTGGAGTTCATGGGCACAGTGATTCCGCAGAGTGGAGAAGATGGGCACCTGGACTCTTTCCCCCGTGTGACCTCAGATAAGTAATTTCCCCACTCTGGTCCACAGTTGCTTTGTCTAATGTTCTAAGAGCCCCAGAGCTCAGAAAGCCTACAAATAAGTGTTTTTGAGTGAATGTGTGGATGAATGAACGAATGAGAGTCTAACCAGAAATGGATCTTCTGCAGTCGGTGTTTGTTGCGTTTTCCCATCTTTCTCCTTTGGTTGGTTCTATCCCCTGCTTGGTTTCTGCTTCTGCTGCTCTCCCAGACCTCCCTCCACTGTCTATGCTCCTTTCCTGCCGGCCCAGCAGCAGCTGCTGACACGACTGCATCTTCCAGCAGCCCCTCAGCCTCAGCGACCTCAGGCCTCATGTCCAGCTGCTCCAGCCATGGGTCTGTGGCCAACTCCAACCACCATTCCCTGCAGCCCCCTCCAACCCTGCCCAAGTTGCTTAGCCAAAAGTCTAAAGAAATTGTGGTACATATACACAATGGAATATTACTCAGCCATAAAATGGAACACATTTGAGTCAGTTCTAATGAGGTAGATGAACCTAGATCCTATTATACAGAGTGAAGTAAGTCAGAAAGAGAAAGATAAATATCATGTACTAATGCATATATTCCAGAGAAGGCAATGGCACCCCACTCCAGTACTCTTGCCTGGAAGATCGTATGGATAGAGGAGCCTGGAAGGCTGCAGTCCATGGGGTCGCTGAGAGTCGGACACGACTGAGCGACTTCACTTTCACTTTTCACTTTCATGCACTGGAGAAGGAAATGGCAACCCACTCCAGTGTTCTTGCCTGGAAAATCCCAGAGACTGGGGAGCCTGGTGGGCTGCCGTCTATGGGGTCGCACAGAGTCGGACACAATTGAAGTGACTTAGCAGCAGCAATGCATATATTCAGAATCTAGAAAGATAGTACTGAAGAATTTATTTGCAGGGCAGCAATGGAGAAACAGGCATAGAGAACAGACTTCTGGACACAGAGAGGGGAGGAGAGGGTGAGATGAATGGAGAGAGTAACATAGAAACTTACATTACCATAGGTAAAATAGATAGCCAACGGGAATGTACTAAATATCTCAGGGAGCTCAAACAGGGGCTCTGTATCAACCTAGAGGGGTGGGATGGGTAGGGAGTTAGGAGAGAGGTTCGAGAGAGAGGGGACATATGTATGACATGCTTATGGCTGATTCATGTTGAGGTTTGATAGAAAACAACAAAATTTTGTAAAGCAATTATCCTTCAATTAAAAAATTAATTAATTAAAAAAAAGAGAGAGAGAGTCCTGGGGAGGCTGGGGCCTGCCTTAGATTTGACCCCATCCAACCCCTCAGGCCCAGAGAGGGGACACAATTTACCCAGAGTCCCACGGCAGCTGAGCATGAGTCACAGCGGGACCCAGGCATCCTGATCACTGGTCGCAGCCCCTTGTCTTCTGGGGAAGTCCTTTTTAACCGAAACCTGCAGATGACTGTACATTCAGTACGTTGATTCCACTCGCCTTTGTTGACTTGTCTTCTGTCGTGGTTCTGGGAGATGGGAAGAAGAAGAGAACACTGTCTGTGCTTCCAAGGAGATCCTAGTCAAGTGGGGAGACAAATAAATAGATCATTGCATTGTAAGTGCTCTGGTAGCTAAGCAGACAGAATGCTTCAGGAAGATGGGGAAGTAACAAGGAACTGCCAGGGATAGTAAGAAGCTCATGATATTTGAGTCGGGTCTTGAAGTATATGTAAAAGTTTACCAGGCAGAGAGGGTGAGTGTGGAGTAGAAGATCATGGCAGTCAAGAAGAACTGCTGCTGCTGCTGCTAAGTCGCTTCAGTCGTGTCCGACTCTGTGCGATCCCATAGACGGCAGCCCACCGGGCTCCCCCTTCCCTGGGATTCTCCAGGCAAGAATACTGGAGTGGGTTGCCATTTCCTTCTCCAATGCATCAAAGTGAAAAGTGAAAGTTAAGTCGCTCAGTCGTGTCAGACTCTTAGCGACCCCATGGACTGCAGCCTACCAGGCTCCTCCGTCCATTGGAGTTTCCAGGCAAGAGTACTGGAGTGGGGTGCCATTGCCTTCCCCGCAAGAAAAACTACCTGACCTAAAGAAAGCATGGGGCCATTGAAGAGCGTGGCAGAAGTTACCAAGCATGATTTAGGGGGAAAATGGCCTGGAATAAGAAGGATTTAGGTTCTGGTTTCAACCCTGCCACAATCACTGGATGCCTTTAAGCAGGGATCATTTAGTCTCAGTGTCTCAATCCCTCCTCTCTTTGCCAGAAGGACACCCATCAAGCCTTCCAGCTGTAGAGCTGCCCTACTCGACATGGGAGCCACTAGCCACAAGACACTATTTACGCTTTAATTCATTTAAATGAAACGTGATTTAAAATTCAACACCTCAGTTGCACTAGGCACATGTCAAGGGCCCAAAAGCTACTGACAAAGCGGCCACCCTGTTGGCTAGCACAGATGTCAAATCCTTCCATCATCTCAGGAAGTGCTTTGGGCCGTGGTGCTCCAGCGCCCTGGGATCCTGACAGGGGAAGGGAAATTATCCTGATCTGTCACATAGCAAGCTCTCCAGCCTCCCCACCAGCCTGTTCAGGAGATCCCTGAGAAGATGATGGAGAGGACAGACAGTTCCACTGCCCAGTCCTGGTTCCTGCCTCACAGGACTCATCTGTGCAGTGACTTCAGAGCCTAGAGTGTTACCCCTCGTCTAGAGCCCTCTCAACTTGGCAGCTGTTGAACATCAGGACTTGAGGGAGGCTTTGGGACCATGTAGTCTTATCCTTGTCTTTAATTATGGGGATACCAACGATCACAGAGGGGCACTCGTCTGCCCAAGGCGACTTGACAAACTTTTCACAGCAGATCTGGAACCCTAGTGTGGATTTCCAGACTCCTGTTCTGTGTTCTCTTTGCTTCGGCACTTTAAAAGAGCCTAATAAAAAAGTAAAATGCGGAGAAGGCAATGGCACCCCACTCCAGTCCTCTTGCCTGGAAAATCCCAGGGGCGGAGGAGCCTGGTAGGCTGCAGTCCATGGGGTCGCACAGAGTCGGACACGACTGAAGTGACTTAGCAGTAGCAGCAGTAGCAATAAGTAAAATGACCCCCCTGAGCATCTTGTGTGCTGGATGCTTTTGTGAAAAAAATTTGCTCTGGCAAAGAGAGGTCCTGGAATCAATCAAATCTTACCTTGATTGTTTATCCAATGTCTTTAAATAAGTCACCTTTAATGTCTCGGCCTCGGGTTCTTCAGATAAAGGATAAGGATGTAATTGCCTTAAGGATTAAAGCAGAGTGCCTGGCACAAAGTAATTGCTCAAGAAAGAGAAACGGATTCTGAAGACCTAGGTCCTGCCTTCTACAGTCTGAATATGGAGGCAGGATTGTCATGCCAGGAGGGATTCAGAGAGCGGGCTTTGTTGGCAGATCAGACAATGAATGTTTGGACACTTAATGTGCTGTTGGCTCCATCTGGCAAAGGAGTCTTTAACCTTGAGGTGATTGATTCACAGTGAAGACACCATCCAGGAAAGGCAGGTCTGCAGGAACCAGATTGGACACTAGGTGGCGCTGGCAGCCCGCCTGGGAAACAGGAAAGACCAGCTGGCAGCCTGGGGAACAGGGTGAAAAGCAGTTTCACTCTTTCTGCTTCAGTCTTATATCCCACGGAGGGAAGACCCTGGGGGACCAGAGGGTCAGGGGAACTGGGTGAAAAGCAGTTCCACTCTTTTTGCTTCAGTCCTGTGTCCTATAGAGGGAAGACCCTGGGGGACCAGAGGGTCAGGACACTGTGTGCCAGAAAGAAGGGTAAACAGAAATTTCACACTCTGCCTCATTACTCATCCCAGCCATCCTTGCAGGTATTATGTCAGTTCTATGCACAAGGCATCGTGACTCAGAGAGGTTAAATAATTTCCCCGAGGGATGCTATGAAGAAGTGGATCTAAGGGACTTCCCTGGTGGTACAGTGAATAAGAATCCATCTGCCAATGCAGGGGACACGGGTCCTATCCCTGGTCCAGGAAGATTCCACCTGCTGCGGAGCAAGTAAAGCCTGTGCACCACAAATACTGAGGCCTATGTGCCTAGAGCCTGTGCTTTGCAACAAGAGAAGCCACTGCGATGAGAAGCCTGCCCTCAGCCTGCACACAGCGACAAAGACCCAGTGCAGCAACAACAGCAACAAAAAAACAACCACGAATCTAGGATTTGAATGGAGCCCACTGATTCCAAAAGCCCACTCTCTTTCTAGGGAAATCAGTTTCTCCCAGCCAGTGGAATCACTCTATCAATCAACAGAGGTTAACCAGATTGTTAAGGGAGATCACACCACAAAATCAGAATAAGAAATTAAAACTGCTTCCTGCTGGTGATCTGTAGACCAGTTCCCATCCCCTTTTCACCCTATCACAGCAATTTCTCCCTAATCTATTTCCCTCCTTCCCTTCTTGCACCCCTAAGCGCTCTTCCTCAGTGATCAATACAAAGAAATAGAGGAAAACAATAGAATGGAAAAGACCAGAGAAGTTTTTAAGAAAATTAGAGATACCAAGGGAACATTTCATGCAAAGATGGGCTCAGTAAAGGACAGAAATGGTATAGACCTAACAGAAGCAGAAGATATTAAGAGGTGGCAAGAATACACAGAAGAACTATACAAAAAAGATTTTCACGACCCAGATAATCACGATGGTGTGATCACTCACACTCACCTGGAGCCAGACATCCTGGAATGTGAAGTCAAGTGGGCCTTAGGAAGCATCACTACGAACAAAGCTAGTGGAGGTGATGGAATTCCAGTTGAGCTATTTCAAATCATAAAAGATGATGCTGTGAAAGTGCTGCACTCAATATGCCAGCAAATTTGGAAAACTCAACAGTGGCCACAGGACTGGAAAAGGTCAGTTTTCATTGCAATCCCAAAGAAAGGCAATGCCATAGAATGCTCAAACTACCACACAGTTGCACTCATCTCACATGCTAGTAAAGTAATGCTCAAAATTTTCCAAGCCAGGCTTCAGCAATACATGAGCCGTGAACTTCCTGATGTTCAAGCTGGTTTTAGAAAAGGCAGAGGAACCAGAGATAAAATTGCCAACATCTACTGGATCATTGAAAAAGCAAGAGAGTCCCAAAACACATCTACTTCTGCTTTATTGACTATGCCAAAGCCTTTGACTGTGTGGATCAATTTTCGTTCCAATCCCAATGAAAGACAAAGAATGCTCAAACTACCACACGACTGCACTCATCTCACATGCTAGAAAAATAATGCTCAAAATTCTCCAAGCCAGGCTTCAACAGTATGTGAACTGTGAACTTCCAGATGTTCAAGCTAGATTTTAAAAAGGCAGAGGAACCAAAGATCAAATTGACAATGTTGGATCATTGAAAAAGCAAGAGAGTTCCAGAAAAACATCTACTTCTGTGTTATTGACTACACCAAAACTTTTGACTGTGTGGATCACAACAAACTGTGGAAAATTCTTAAAGAGATGGGAATACCAGACAACCTGACCTGCCTCCTGAGAAATCTGTATGCAGGTCAACAAACAACAGCTAGAATGGACATGGAACAACAGACTGGTTCCAAATTGAGGAAGGAGTACATCAGGCGGTATATTTAACTTATATACAGAGTACATTATGAGAAATGCTGGGCCGGGTGAAGCACAATCTGGAATATTGAGAAATATCAATAACTTCAGATACTCAGAGGACACCACTAAAGAGCCTCTTGATGAAGGTGAAAGAGGAGAGTGAAAAAATTGGCTTAAAGCTCAACATTTAGAAAACGAAGATCATGGTCCCATCACTTCATGGCAAATAGATGGGGAAACAGTGGAAACAGTAGCTGACTTTATTTTTTGGGCTCCAAAATCATGGCAGATGGTGATTGCAGCCATGAAATTAAAAGATGCTTACTCCTTGGAAGGAAAGTTATGACCAACCTAGACAGCATATTAAAAAGCAGAGACATTTCTTTGCCAACAAAGGTCTGTCTAGTCAAGGCTATGGTTTTTCCAGTAGTCATGTATGGATGTGAGAGTTGGACTGTAAAAAAGGCTGAGCACTGAAGAATTGATGCTTTTGAATTGTGGGGTTGGAGAAGACTCTTGAGAGTCACTTGGACTGCAAGGAGATCCAACCAGTCCATCCTAAAGGAGATCAGTCCTGGGTGTTCATTGGAAGGACTGATGTTGAAACTGAAACTCCAGTACTCTGGCCACCTGATGTGAAGAGCTGACTCATTTGAAAAGATCCTGATGCTGGGAAAGATTGAGGGCAGGAGGAGAAGGGGACGACAGAGGATGAGATGGTTGGATGGCATCACCGACTCGATGGACATGGGTTTGGGTGGACTCCGGGAGTTGGTGATGGACAGGAAGGCCTGGTGTGCTGCGGTTCATGGGGTCGCAGAGAGTCAGACACAACTGAGCGACTGAACTGAACTGAACTGAAACGCTCTTCTCCATACTGATCTTGTTTCAGTGAAACCACATCACTTTGTTTCCTAGTTCAAAACCCTCTGATGGCTTCCCATTCCAATTAGGGCAAATTTCTCACCACACCGACAAGCAGTGGTGTGCTGGTAAATGTTCGACAGTGGGCTCTCAGGGATGTGGAGCCCTGATTTGTAACATTTGCTAACTGCAGTATATGTTCTCCCTCCACGGCCAGTTTCAAGCTTCTAACACGGCATCACTGAACAACAAGCGCTCCAGGGCCAGTCTGAGCTGGCTCCATCCCATACTGCACCAAGGCCTCTCTGCCCTGGCTCACTCTGCTGGATCCCTGGCCTTTTCTTGGTTTCTTGAATGTAACAAACACACTCCTACCTCAGGGCCTTTGCACTTGCTCTTCCCTGTTCGGGATGCTCATCCACCAGATCTGTGCATAACTTGCTATATCTCCTCATTCAATGCTCTGCTCAAATATTACACAGAGGCCTTCCCTCATCAACCTGCCTAAGATAGCCAAACCCCCACCTATGCAAAGTCCCCCACTTTGACTCCCTTGCTCTGCTTTAGTTTTCTCTAAGATCACCAATCACCTCTGATAATAAATGATAGACTTATTTATACTTTAGGAGAAAAGGGCGGCAGAGTTAGATAACATCACTGACTCAATGGACATGAACTTGAGCAAACTCCAGGAGGTATTGGAGGACAGGGAAGCCTGGCCTGCTGCAATCCATGGGGTTGCAAAGAATCAGACACAACTTAGTGACTGAACAGTTACAATTTATATGTAGTTGTCTATGTCATCAGTGTAACCTGTAGGACAGGTCTGGCTCAAAGAAGGCACTCAGTAAATATTTGTTAGATCAGTAAATGAGTAGCTACCTCTCCTCTACATATGATGAGCCCCATGTGAGGCCAGGGCCAAGCCTCATATGGTTCAGTGAAGGGACATGTGAAACTCCCGCCAGCGTCACAGGATGAGAGCCTTGAGTTATGAGCACCAGACCAGTTCTGGATGGGGTCCCAGGAGTCCAGGGAGGAACCAGCCATCCACTAGGCAGGGTGAGTAGGCGGAGAAAAACTGCTCCCACATGAGAAAAAACTACAAACTAAAATTCTGAAGTGCAGGGGAAAACTAGTGAATAAAGTTGAGAGTAACATCCATCTATGAAAAGAGAATAATAAATTACAAATTAAAAATAGGCAGAAATGAAACAAGACCATTTAGAAACACTGGGAATGAGAAATAAAGTTATTGAAATAAACTAAAGAAACAGACTACATTAGACTGGATGTGATAGAAGATGAGATGAATTATTTGGAGGAGAAAACTGGGGATTTCACCCAGGATGCAGCAAGAGATCGAGAGATGAATTATGGGAGCAAACAGTGTAGATGTTAGAAGGGTTTTAACACAACAGATGTGTTGCAGACACTGTTGGTGCCTGACCAACACCAGCAGTCACCTGAAAACAGAGCTGTGCAAAAGAACAGCTCCCTGCATCTCCATTTGAGTGCATTTTCGAGCTGCAGGGGCATGCTGGCACAGGGGCAGGAAGAGTTAGCCCTAGAAAAGACCCTCAGGCAGAAGGGGACAGTAGTTCAAGGATAAACGCTCCGGCTTCCTCGTTCCTTGGTTGGGTAATTACACAGACCGCTTCACGTAGTTTCCCATAGGTCCCACAGCAGGACAGAGTCTGTAGCTGAAAGGAAGGCTGAGAAGCGTAGTCTTTATTCCAAGTGGTCATGTGCCTAATTAAAAACCAGAGATTCTGTTACTAAGGAAAAAGGGGGAAATGGACACTGAGAGATAACTGATATTCTATGCCCCAAGCAGTTAAGAGACATGGAATGTCAGTTGGCAGACTGCTACGCAGGAGTTCCGGGAGAACAGAGGGGATGCGAAAGAAGCAAGATGAAAGAATAAAGGCTGAGAATTTTCCAGAATTAGAGATATGAGAGCTCAGATTCAGAGTGCATACTCCATGCTGAACAGAACAAATAAAAGTAAATTCACACCTAGCCGTGCTGTAGTGAAACTATAGCATATCAAGGGTAAAAAAAAAACCACACAAAAGCTGCTACAAAGCCGCCCCAGACTCCCTGACACTGAGAGATAACTGATATTCTATGCCCCAAGCAGTTAAGAGACATGGAATGTCAGTTGGCAGACTGCTACGCAGGAGTTCCGGGAGAACAGAGGGGATGTGAAAGAAGCAAGACGAAAGAATAAAGGCTGAGAATTTTCCAGAATTAGAGATATGAGAGCTCAGATTCACAGTGCATACTCCATGCTGAACAGAACAAATAAAAGTAAATTCACACCTAGCCGTGCTGTTGTGAAACTATAGCATATCAAGGGTAAAAAAAAAAAAACACACAAAAGCTGCTACAAAGCCGCCCCAGACTCCCGGGACCCCATCCAGAACCAGGTCTCATGCTGATGAGTCTGGCTCTCATCCTCAATGCTGATGGGGGTGGTCACACCCAGTCACTGAGCAGCGTGAACCTTGGTCCTGGCCTCACATGGGCCTCATTTAGCCTTTTCTCTCCGAGGGAGCCAAAGTCCTGACTCCTAACTGCTCCCCCTGCTTCCGTGCCCAGACCCGTAGCTTTCATGCTACAGAGCCCTTTGTGTGCCTGTTGCATTTCTTGTCCATAAAGATGCTTATCCTGGTTTGAACGTGGTTATTTCTGCATTGAATTTCTCTTTTCATGTCATTTCTCTGAGTTTTGGGCTCCACAGGTGCTTCCCCAGTGGCTCAGAAGTTAAGAATCTGCCTGCAATGTAGGAGCCGCAGGAGACATGGGTTCGATCCCTGGGTTGGGAAGATGTCCTGGAGGAGGGAGGGCATGGCAACTCACTCCAGTATCCTTACCTGGAAAATCCCATGGGCAGAGGAGCCTGGCAGGCTCCAGGGGGTCGCAAAGAGCCTGACATGTTGAAGCGACTTAGCACACGTGCTGAGTTTAGCGCGTGTGGGTGCAATTCAGAACAACGACCTACAGTACCATTTTGACCAGAAGCTTCTGGGCCTTCTGAATCCCCGTAGCATGGGGAGAGTCTGCCTGTGATAGAACCGTATCCAGCAGCTAGAAATGCAAATATGGGAAAGGAAGGAGTCTGCCTTTCTAGATGCTTCTTTTTTCTTTTCCAAGGAGACACAGGCCCTGGAGGACCCCAAACACCCCTGACTAAAGCACACTGGGCCTCCCGGCCTCCCTGCCTCCCGGTTCACTGCGCCCTGACTCTCCCAAGTCATTCCATCATGGGGCTTCCTGCCAACACTCCACCTCAAAGGTCTCCACTGACGTGGGGCTTGAGGTGTTCACAGCTATATTTGAATTTCAACAAGGAACTCATAAAGATGTTTTCATCTTTGAAACGTACAGGAATGGAATTCAAACAGTGGAATGACAGGCTGTGTGTGGGGTCGATCGGCTGGGTCAGAGACATCACATCTGGCTGGCGGGGAGAGCTTTCTGGCGACAGGAGCTGTCCAACAAGGAGTGGGCTGCTGCCACTGAGGGAAGTCAAGCGGAGGACGGCTGACCTTCCACTGGGCACCAGGTGGGGCCCTGGACGTGGGGAGGATTCTGGGAGAAGCAAAGGCAACAGCTCCAGAAAACTTCCCATGCACTGAAAGCCATCACTAAAGCCTTCTTATTGTTCTAAGAAGCCACACGGCTACTCTGAAAGCCAGCCTCCCTCCTCATCCTCGTGAATTTCCAAAAGCACACCCTCTGTTGCCACCTGTGCGCCCTGAGAACTGGGTGTCTCATTCCCCTTTTGGGGGTCTCATCTGTGGAGGAAAGGGTTGGACTCAACCCTAGCGATTCTTAGAGGCTCCACCAGCAGAGAGAGCTCAGAGTCTCGGTGTCGTGGGGCGTCCACACGGCTCCTGAGACCTTGGCCTCCTCCTCAGCCTCCTCCTCAGTCACCCCATGCGCCCCTCAGGTCACCCGGTGCACCCCTCAGGGCTATTCACCTGTGTGACCCACTCTGAAGAGGTGACCCCACCTGCCAAAACGACCGTGTTTCAAAACCTGCGCTAACATTAGTGTCTTCCAGTTACCATAGCACTGAGCTTTACTTTCTCTTCTTTTATAATTCAAAAATACTAACGGAATTGCTGCTTTGGTCTATGTTTTAAAGTCACAGCATTTTCCTCAATGCTACCACATTTGTGATGCCTGTAAATTTTACTCTAAATTCAATGCCAGAAAGACTTTCTTGGGGGAAAATGCATTTCCCCTCCCGACTGTGGTGGGGCTCAAAAAATTTAATAGCATGATTGATAGCATATAAGAGACTTTATAGCATGATTGGTGACACTTAAAAGGAGATCAGCCCTGGGATTTCTTTGGAAGGACTGATGCTAAAGCTGAAACTCCAGTCCTTTGGCCACCTCATGCAAAGAGTTGACTCATTGGAAAAGACCCTGATGCTGGGAGGGATTGGGGTCAGGAGGAGAAGGGGATGACAGAGGATGAGATGGCTGGATGGCATCACTGACTCGATGGGTTTGAGTCTGAGTGAACTCCGGGACTTGGTGATGGACAGGGAGGCCTGGCGTGCTGCGATTCATGGGGTCTCCAAGAGTCAGACACAGCTGAGCGACTGAACTGAACTGAACTGAACTGATATGCTTCAGAGTGCTGTCTCTTGTAATATGTATGGGGATCCATTTTACAGATGAGAAATCTAGGCCCAGAGAAGTAAAGTGACTTGCTCACAGCCACACAGCTGAAGGGCAGAGAGCACTACTCTCTCAGCCATACTCTCTTCAAATCCTCTGGTTGGTTTCTGTTCAGGCTTCTATTCTCCAGGAGGATTTCTGCTTATGCAAGAATTTCTATTTGGATTGTAACCTAACCCATAGGTAATTACATAAACTGTAGGTAATGACATATGGTTTTCCAGTAGTCATGTATGGATGTGAGAGTTGGACCATAAAAAAAGCTGAGTGCTGAAGAATTGATGCTTTTGAACTGTGGTGTTGAAGAAGACTCTTGAGAGTCCCTTGGACTGCAAGGAGATCAAACCAGTCAATCCTAAAGGAAATGGACCCTGAATATTCATTGAAAGGACTGATGCTGAAGCTGAAGCTCCAATACTTTGGCCACCTGATGTGAAGAACTGATTGATTGGGAAAGACCCTGATGCTGGGAAAGATTGAAGGTGGGAGGAGAAGGGGATGACAGAGGATTCTCAAGATGGTTGGATGGCATCACTGACTCAATGGGCATGAGTTTGAGTAAACTCTGGAAGTTGGTGATGGACAGGGAAGCCTGGCATGCTATCATCCATGGGGGTCTCAAAGATTCGGACACAACCGAGCAACTGAACTGACTGAATGATGTATTAGGGCTTCCCAGGTGACTCAGCAGTAAAGAATCTGCCTGCAGTGCAGGACACATGGGTTTCATCCCTGGATCAGAGAGATCCCCTGGAGGAGGGCAGGGCAACCCATTCCAGTATTCTTGCCTGGAGAATCCCATAGACAGAGGAGCCTAGTGGGCTACAGTTCATGGGGTTGCGGAGTCCGACGCAACTGAAGCGACTTAGCATAATGACACTTATCGCTTTGAGATAACTTTTCTGACTACAAGAATAATAATATGTGATCTGTTTCTTGCTAACTTTATTTGGGTAACTTTTATGTCCAAATTATTACAGATTCATAGGAAGTTGCAAAAATCATACAAAGAGGTCACGTGACCCTTTGGCTAGTTTCCCACGGTGTTGCCGCATCAAAGTCAGGACACGGACGGTGCGTGTGCATAGTCGGTGTTGCTTTATCACAGGCCCAGGTCTCTGCAAGCGCTGCTGCTCTCAAGGCAGAGAACTGTTTCAGCACCACAAAGAAATCTCTTCAGCTACTTGAACCACTTTCCTCCCACGATCCCTCGCCCCGGGCAGTTATGACTCTTCTCCCCATTTCCACAATTTTGTCATTTCTAAGGTATCATATAAATGGAATCATGCAGTAACCTTTGGAGACTGATTTTTTTTTCACTCAGTGAAATGCCTTGAAATCCATGCAGTTGTTGCACGACGTAGTGATAGTTGGTTCCTTTTTATTGTTAAGTAGTATTCCATCTGTGGACAGTTTGTTTTTTTTTTTTAATCGCAAATACAGAAGATATGCAAATGTTTATATACAAAATATACAAAAATATATACAGAAAAAAACCCCCAAACACCCAGATTAGGGTGGGGCTGGGGGAGGTCTCCTGACTTCCTTTTTGCCCAGATAACAGCCCGAGAAACCCAGGGCCGACCGTCTGCAGACGCAGAGGCCAAGACATGGAAGACGAGGCAGAGAGAAGACGAGCCGTCTACCCCAAGCCCTGCCGCTCCCTCTCCTCAGCTCTGTGGGACTCCATCTGGCTGCTGCTGACTCTCCCCTTGCATCTCTGTCTCTTTTCTTTTTTCTTCTGTCTTTCTCCTCGCCCTGTGTGTCTCCATCTGTCTCTGAGTCATTCTCCCTCTTTTTCTCAAACCACAAAACATGGCTAAATGCAATTTCCATTGAGTGCAGAATCTTGTGTCTGTACTTCATTATTCTGTCTGGATTCGTACATGTTTTCAATTGCATAATTCCCCTCCTTCCTCATTTTCTCCCCAAGACTTTCTCCCACATAATATGAGCATTTGGGGGCCAGCTTTTGACAGTTCTGCCTTTGAATGCTGTAAAAAGTAGAGTGAGTGCCTCTTTCAGTCCTGCGCCACCAGGGAAGCTTGGTTGGCAAGTTCCCCGGGGTTCCTGCTGGGCTTTGTCCCTTAGGCCAGTCCTTGGGGAGGGAGGCCCCTTTATCCGCTCCTGAGAAGGCCAAGGCTTCAGCTGTAGCACTGGCCTTGGAAGAGCTCAAAGAGCATCCTGATGGCCAGCTCTAGACCTTCCACTTGCCGGTGACCACGACATCAGGTTCAAACTCCCCTCTCTGCTCTTTAGGGCCTTTAACATTTGGACTGAACCTATTCATTTATTCTTTCAGCCAGAAAGGCTGGGCAGTACACTAGCTTCTTGCTCCAGTAGCCATCACAGTTCTGAAACGGGTTGATAAATAATAACCTAAATATCTAACAAGAAAAGAGTAACTCAGTATGTTGTAAGATATCCTAAAGGAACAACAATTACAAAATCATTAAAAGTCATAGCTTGGAGAGTTTTCAGAGTGGGGCGATACTCATGATATGCTGTGACAGTCCTAATGATGTAAAGATACACGGGCATGGAAAAATGACTTCAAGAAAAGGCACCAGAGTGTTAACAGCTCTTATTTCTGGATTGTGGGATTATAGATGACTTTTAAAATTTTTCTTAATGTTTGCAATAAGCACATTTTATCTTTATAATCAGAAACAAGTATGCATTATTAAAACTACATGAACTCTGCTGGATAAAAAGTCATTTCCACAACTTTCTGCTCAAGTGTTGGAGGGCTTCCGTGTCTATCCTCCCCTGGAACTCTGAGGGGAGGGCAGACCCCTGTCCAGGCATCTTTCCTCCAGCTCACGCCTCCACTGCTGTGCCAGGGGCGGGGGGCGGGAGTGGGGGTAAAGCGGTCTGCATCTAACCGTGTGGCTGCACTGTTCCCACCCCAGCTGTGGAGACAAACGGAGTTTGCAGAGTGGGCAGGTCCTTCCTGATGTCTCTGCATCTCTGCATTGCACTTCTGAAGTCAGGTGCTGCCCCACTCCCTGGACGCAGGGTCCTTGGTCCTCCTCAAAGTGGATTAAACAACCCCTGTGGCCCCTGTGTACCCAGCACACACCCTTCAGAAGAGCAGCCGTGCAGTCTTGACCTGGCAGCTGGGAGCTGGCAGGGACATGAGCCTTCCAGACGTATATAGGTAGCCCAGAGGGTCCCTGGTTCTAGTCCATTGTACTGGAAAGAACACAGAGCTCTAGAAATCCGCAACTCTGCCGTGAACCCCTGCCGTGAACCCAAGAGAAGGCTCCTATTTGCCGTATGGAAAGTTACCTACAATTGTGTGCGGCACAGTTTTCTGACCGTGGGATTTTTGAGCCAGTTCTGTGGGCAAGCAACTGCCACCTGTAGCCTGGCCGCCACAGGGACGGCTTGGGGCTGGGTTCCGGAGCCAGTCTGCCTTGGTTCCTATCCTAGCTCCACCACCTTGGGCAAGTTTCTTCCCTTCTCTGTGCCTCGGTTTCTCCAACTGAAAAGCGGGGGTAATGATAGTACCTACTTCCCAGAGTCATTGTCAAGGTTAAGCAGCTGATTCGTGCAAAGGCGGAGAGCAGTGCCTGCCTCAGGGTAGGCTGCAGTGCATGTTAGCTATTATTCTTCTTATCCTGCCATGCGTTCATGGGGCATGGGAACATTTGACATCGGGGCTCTCCCAGGAAGACCCAGATGTAAGTCTCTGTGATGAATGCCAAATGAGGATTACCACCGAAAGCTCTGCCTCCAATCCATTCCTGAGTTGGGTGGGGTATAGAGAAATACAGGCTAGGCAGGGAAAATGGACCAGGCTTCTTCAGAAATGGTAGAATCCCAGCCAGGCAGGGAGTCCATGCATGGGGGTAGAGCAACAGATAATTTTCAATCTGTGCTTGCAATGCCTGTCCATTTACAGATGCTATTTTCTTATACCACCCTGCAGGGCAGATTTCCATTAGGTGAGGAAACTGAGAAGGCTTAGATTGGGCCGTGACTTGCTCCGAACCCTGCACCTGGGACGGTTGGAGCTGAGATTTGAATCCAGGGCATGCCAGTTTATGTGGACCTTTGCTGGCCCTTGCCTGGGCCAAGGAAGCCTCTGTTCCAGGGTGGGGGTGGGCAGGGCTGAGGTCTGAGAGGGGACACCTGGCGGGGAAACCCGGCCCCAGGTGTGGTGCTGGGCAGCCACAGGGGGAAAGAGCAGAAAGTAGGTCAGTCAGGCAGGAGACAGAGCATGAAATTAACAAGCACATGGGGCTGGAGGAGTCACCTTCCAGGAGGGCGAGCTGGAAGAATGTAGTCCCTGGGCTGGGTGGGGGTGGGGCAGGGGGTGCTGCAGGGCTGGAGCAGGTGGGGGAAGTAGGTTGCCCTACCAGTGTTTTCTTTCCTTGGCCTGACACTGGGGGCAGGATGGGAAAATGATGGGGGCGTAGGCGGGTAGAGAGTGGCAGGTGGGGCCTCCAGATACAGGCTCCCTGAGGGCAGGACCATGTTTGCTTTCTTCATGGCTGACGGATCCTGTTTATTTTTTTGGCTGCTTCGCGTCTTGGTTGCAGCATGTGGGTTTTTCTGTTGCATGTGCCAGTTTAGTTGCCCTGCGGCATCCTTGACCAGGGATCAAACCTGCATCCTCTGCATTGGAAGGTGAGTTCTTAACCACTGGACTCCCCCTAGGAAAGTCCCCATGGCTGACCAACTCTTGCTGCCTAGGACAGTAGCTGCGTACAATGAGCATATCTGAATGAATATCTGTTCAGAAATAGCTCTGCTATGTATACTATCAGTGACTCGGGGAAATAAGGCTTTTGTTCCTTGTTGGTACTGAGGAACTTCACCAGAATTTGGTAGCATTTGCTGAGTACCTGCCGTGTACTAGCCCCAAGCTAGGTGCTGGGGACACCAGCATGTACAAGATACATGTCTTCCCTTACAAACGTCACCATCCAATGGAAAGACAGGTTAGCAAATGATTGTAATACTATGTGCTAAACATGAAGATGCATAGTTGAGACACAGAGAAGAGACAGTTCTGCTGGGAGTGTGCTCAGAGTACAGCTTCTTAGAGGAATGACTCAACTCAGGTGGATTGAAGGTTGAGGACAGGCCCATATTATGACTTTCATGGGTCCTAGGCACTTTTGTCTTCGTGCGCCTCTTCCTACACACACACACACACATACTCTCTCTCACTCATGGTTGTGCATGACAAATGCCAAGTAAGCACTATTTTTTTAAAACTATATATTTATTTGGCTGCACAAGGTCTTAGTTGTGACACACAGGATCTTTGATCTTAGCTGTGGCATGTAGGATCCAGTTCCCCTACCAGGGATTGAACCCAGGTCCCCCACATTGGGAGCAGGAAGTCTTAACTAACAGATCACCAGGGAGGTTCCTATATTGCTAAAATTAAATAATGCACAAATGATGCCCACACACATACAATTTAAACAGTGTATTTTGTGACCTTGCCTGCATAAACACAAATTATTAATGCTACATATTAAAGCATTTTCTTTGACCTAAAAGTTCATTTATTTCCTTCTCATTTTAAGAGAAGTGAAAACATTTCCATGGATCCCTATACGTGCTGTCCCTGTAAGACATGACGGTGCCTGCTGTGCCTAACAGACCAGCTGGTCCAGGTTGAGAAGGACTTGGCTCAGCTCACCAGATGGGCAAAGCACGCGCAGTGGAAGGAGCAGCTCATGCTCACAGAGGAGCACTTTCCAGCAGAAGCACGTTGTCATGTGAGGTGGGACACTGGGTGTTTGGAAACACTGGCAGGAGTTGGAATAGGAAATGCTGGGTGGAGGCACACAGGCTGGAGCCCCTGTTATGTGCGTGTTCAGCTCAGGCTTGAAACAATTGCAGAGGTTCTGGAATAGGGCTCAGAGGTTGCCGGTGAGACTGGCAGATTTCTGAACCTGGATTCCGGAAAGCTCTGTTGGGAATGGTGATGGGTGCTGGCTAAGGTCTCTCCCAGTTCTGCGGACTCCCCACCCGCACTGGCTAGGGCAAGGCCGAGGGGCTGGGGTGGGACAGGGGGAGCAGTGAGAATTCAGCTGGCTCCTAGTTTCTCTCCACAGGGCAATTTGGGGAGCCTTTGGGCTGGAGCGACTTTCTAGAACTGCTTCTGAACCCTGGACAGGAGGGACGCAGGGTGGTTTGGTGGAGAGGCCGTGGGCTCTCATAAGAGGTTGACCAGAGCTCAAATCACAGAGGCGCCACCTATGAGCCAGGTGAGCCTGGACACCAGGCTTCACATTGCAAGTCTCACTCGCCTCCTTTGTGAACAGAGGATGTAGCTCCTCCCTGTGGGGCTGCTACAGGGATCCCATGGGGTCTGTGCAAGGCTAGGACGGGGCGCAGACACAGAGGGGGCTCCTTCAGGAGAGTCAGTGAGCACACACTTGTTCTGTTAGTGTTCACAGAAAGCTTCCGGGTGCCAGAGGTTATGGCAATCCCCAGGGATGCAGCAGAAACCACACGGGCACTGCTCTGCTCCCAAGGAGCTGCTTCTTCACCCTGCACATCTTCTCGAATCATCGTGGGCTGTTGCTCCGCTGGGCCAGATCCTGCTCCTCCAGCATCCCATTGGCTGTGGCCCAACTAGGGCTACGGTTGACAGACATTTTCCAGGAAGCCATCCTCGCCAGGAGGGCCCCTGAAACTGAAGACTCTCCACCCAGCCAATCTGTCACCTTCAATAGGAAGATTGTTCCATGTCTGTCCAGTACTTTACACGTGTTCACAAAGCCCAGAAGGGGCTGGTCAAGGATTGTGCTCCTGGTTTACAGATGAGGGAGGGAGGAGAGGGGATATATCCCAGGACACAGGGAGTGAGTAGAGAGCTAAGACTTGAACCCGCGGTGGTCTGATTCTAAAGCCCAGGGCCGGCTCTGATTCAGGTGTGATTGTGGTCTGTGACCCAAAGGGAAAAGTGGCCCCACGGGTAAAGGTGCTTTGAGCCCCTTCTCCTGGGGCCTTCTGACCTCCAGCCCCATCAGCCCTGCCAGCGAGAAGGAGGGTGGGGCCTGCAGAGTGGAGTCAAGGGTTTTAAACGATACCCTCCCAGAGTCAGGGGGACCCAGAGGTTCCTGGTCTGGTCTTCATCCATCAGCAAACACTTCTGAATGGCCTTTCATGTGCACAGTGGGCACTGGGTGTGCAGAGGAGAATCTGACACTTCTTAGCCTCCAGGAGCTCACAGGTTCCTCACCATGGCACTCTTGACGCTTGAGGCTGGATAATTCTCGTGGGAGGCTGTGCATTATAGGGTGTGTAGCAGCATCTCTGGTCTCTACTCACTAAATGCCAGTACGTGTGCATGCTCAGTCACTTCAGTCGTGTCCGACTCTTAGTGACCCCCTGGACTGTAGCCCGCTAGACTCCTCAGTCCATAGGAGTCTCCAGGCAAGAATACTGGAGTGGGTTGCCATGCCCTCTTCCAGGGGATCTTCCTGACCCAGGGATCAAACCCGTGTCTCCTGTGTCTCCTGCATTGCAGGCAGATTCTTTACCACTGAGCCACTGGGGAAGCTTCTAACATCCTCCTGAATGTGACACCAAAAATGTCTCCAGGCACTGCCAAATGTCCCTTGGAGGCAAGATCCCCCTGGTTGAGAACCACTGGCTTAAGGGGAGAGGGAGGCTGACATATCGAGGCCGTGTGTTGGCTGCTATGCCAGAGGTGAGCGCGAGTGCCTTCTGACCCAGAGACAGGAAAGGCTTCTGGGAACCCGGAGCTGACGGTGGCAAGGCCAAGGTCGTGCAGCAAGCGCCCAGGATCCCTGCGTCCTGCTCTGTGCCTCCCTCCCGGCCCCCTCACAGCTCCCCTCCCCCGGGCTTCTCTGACACAAGTGCTCCGGCTCTGGGAAGCAGCCACACTGGCCTGAGCAGTCTGGCTTTCTCGGTCCCCACTTGGTCTCATGGTCCTGCTGTCGAGTGGGCGCCCCATAAGCTTTCACACATGTTAAGAAGGACTCAGCCTGTCCCCTGGGATAGCCCTCCGCAAGCTGACTGGGTGGCCACTTAAGTACTGTGCTTATGCTAAGAACAACTCTTCAGCAAGCGCTTCAGCATAAGCACTTCCAGGTCCCTGGCTCCCTGGGAGTTGTTGAAACGTGGGAAGGAGAAAGCGCTGCGGCCTGCGAGCTAGCACGGCACACTGGGCTTGCCCAGTTCGTCCCTGGAAGCAGCTGTGTGACCACCCAGATGTAAGCCCTTGCTTCTGCAGAGCTTCTGCTTCCTCATCTATCAAGCGGGCACAGCCACCTCCCCACCCAGCTCCTCCCAGGGTTACCTTTGGGGGTAACATTGTTTCCTAGGAAAACCTTTAATAGAAAAGTCTTCATGTTCATTGTTGTCTGAGTTTACAAGAGGCAACACAGGGCCAGTGTCCTGGTTTTGTTCTTTCTTTTAAAAATTGTGATTTGAATAGTCATCCACACATTTAACAGATTTATCGAGCCCTGACTGTTTGCCAAGAACTCAGCTGCGGATGCATGGAACAGGAGAAAGGCTGAGAGGAGTAAGTCAGGTGGGTTAGGCGGTAACAGAATGCAAGAGGAGAGAAAACAGAATCGTGTGGGAAAGCTGGGGTGGGAGTGGGGGGTGGAGGTTGAAATTTTGGGTAGGGAAGACCCCTCTGGGAGGTGAGATTTGAGTAAAAACTCAAAGGCAGTGAGAGAGTGGGTTATGCCAATGTGATTCCAGACGGAACATCAGACCCTGCACCCAGATGTTTGGAAACAGGATAC